>CM053514.1:45656545-45933830 GCA_028627145.1 Eidolon dupreanum | reverse complement strand
GAAGTCCCCGCAATCAGTTCCACCATGTAAAAAGGAGAACGAAGTAAATCTTTACAGAGTGGTGTGGAAGAGATGTGCTGTGACCACCCCAATGAGATACAATGTGTTGGAATCGGGGAAGTACATTGTGGACTGGTCTGGGGAAAAGGACGGACATCGGGGAGGGGCACGGTTTTGAATAAAAGCTTATCAGCAGGGTTATGGTGGACAGACACCGGCTGTCCTCAGACATATATTTAGAAACTTGCTGCAGCCATGGGTAAAGTTCATCCTGCTGGAAAGGGGTTTGCTAATATATCAAAGGCCAATGTAACGGCATGTGTCACTCCACCTTATGTACTATTAGTTGGTAACATTAATATCACCCTAAGAGGAAAACATTTCAATGTTAGTTGTATTAATTGTAACTTGTCTAATTGTATGTCTAATGTGTCTGATGGTACAAGTGTAATGGTATTGCACCAGCCATCCTTTGTTATGTTACCTGTAAATGTTACAGAACCTTCGTATTCTGATTGGGCTTTGCATAGTGCTTAAGGAAATCAACACAGCTTTGAGCCGCCAGAAAAGATTTATAGGACTACTTATTACAGGTTTAGTTGCTTTTGTATCACTTATAGCTACAGCTACTACTGCTGCAATAGCCTTATCTCAATCTGTACAAACAACTCACTATGTTAATGAAATGTCTAAGAATATTTCTCTTGCTTTAGGGACTCAAGAAGATATTGATAGAAAACTTGAACAAAAGTTAGATGCTCTATATGAGATGGTTCAATATCTGGGTGAAGAAGTTCAAGGGTTAAAAATTAGATCTCGTCTTGAAATTCATGCTGAATTTCATTGGATTTGTGTTACAGCTAAGGAACATAATGATAGCATTCATGGATTGGATAAAATAAGGTCACATGTAAAAGGCATTTGGTATAACGCTAATGTGTCATTAGACCTATTAGAGTTACACAAGGAAATTCAAGCATTAATAGATGCTAAGCCTTTAAACTTAGATGCTGCAAAAACTGCTAAAGATATTATTGATCAGTTAAGAAGCTTGGTACCTCATTGGTCTATGTTTAAGCATCTTGCTATGTTTGTATTGATTATTGGAATTGGTGTACTATTAGTTTTATGCTTACCTCCTACCTTGGTAAAATGCTTTGTAAGAGCTATCCTTAATGTCCAAGCGGACCTCCATCATGTTAGGCTCCGAGCCCTACCTTAATTTGGGCAGAAAGCGAAATCTCCTTTAGCAGGGGCTCGTAGTCAAAGATGGGTAAGATCTCCTCAGAAGTTGAACAACCTAAGACAGGGCATGTATGCTAGAGATACATGTTCCGATGACGGGTAAGCTTCAAACCTGGTGAGGGGGCGCCTAAGCCAGGCACAGTCACCTAGCTCCAAGGTTAAGAAGGCCTTGGCTTTTAGACAATAAAAAAGGGGGAGATGTTGGGAGCCCTTTGTAAGGAAATATCAGTTCCTAGAACCCCGAAGGGAGGATAAACATCAGTTCCTGAAATTCCAAGGGAGGAGTTTTTCTCTTGGCCTTATGTTAATTCATGTTAATCGCAGCTATTGTTTCTGGATACTTGTGGTTTTGTTATGAGCAGTTTGTTACTTTGTTATGAGCAGTTTGTCACGTACTCAAGCTGTATAAGTATACGGTGCTAAATAAACTTGAGGCTGCAGCTTTGACTGTATGCCCTCCTGAGATCTTTCTCTCTTCTCTGTCTTTTTTTCCTAACCCTCGCTCCCCCACTCAGGACTGTTCAACTCCGTCCGGCTGGCTCCGGCATTTCTATGTCTTTAAGCTCATTTTCTGGAGATTTTTCTCTTTCTTTCTGAGCTGCCTTGTCACCTTGATTTTTCATGGTGTTTAATGGACTATTTCCCCACCTGGGCATTAATGGGAGTGTATTTTGCTTTTTTTTTTTTAGAAAGATTTATTATATGGAGGTCTCTTTTTAGTCTCTTGCTAAGAAGGTGTTTTTCTTTTGATTTCCAGTAGATGGCGGTCAAGCTTCTTGGATCCCTGCTTTGTGACTTAATGATGCTTTTTTTTCTTATAAATATTCAATCACGATCACTACTCTCGGGCTCTGTCCCTGTCAATGTTAGCCATAGTTTTGGTAAAGTTTACTCAAATTCCCCTGGAGTTTTGCAGTTTTCAATGTTGGAGGATATGTTGTGGGGGTAGGTTGCACTCTGGGTTAGTGGGTTGGTGGATTGCTGTTAGTCTCCATGTCCCAGCCCCATGCTTTGCAGCTGCAACTGCAACCAACCTGTTGCCCCTGTGCAGTTAGTTCCCATTCAGCTTTCTGCCCTGATCCAAGGCTCCCAGGCTCCACAGCGTGGAGCTCACAGATACTTCAGGCAGCGCTGTTCGAGAATCGGCTGCAGTTTTTTCCCCTATCCCTCCTCCTTCAGGGAACTCTGGCTGTCAGAGGCAGCCTCATTGTTGTTTCCAATCTACCTTCCAGACTCCCATGTTTCTGACCTTGGGAAGTTCTTATACGCAGATCACTCACTCAGATGTGCTTGTGTGCATGTTATTTGTTAAGTTTTAGGTGTTCAGCTTATCGCTATTTCAAGGAGAGAGATTAGGGTACATCTCTCACTCCTCTAGACTTCTGATGTCACTCTTACTTTTAAATTTCTGAGGAACCTACACACTGGTTTCATTAGTGGTTGTACCAATTTGTTAATTCCACCAACAGTGCACAACGGTTCTCTTTTCTCTATATCCTCACCATGATAACCAGTCTGACAGGTGTTATGTCATAGTGGTTTTAATTCACATTTCTCTAATGATTAGTGACATTGAGCACCTTTTCGTATGTCTGTTGGCCATCTGTATAGTCTCTTTGGAGAAATGTGTATTCAGGTTCTCTGCCTACTTTTAAATTTTTTAATGAGATTTTTTTTGGTGTTGAGGTGTATGAGTTCTTTATAAATTTTACATGTTAGATGTATCACTGGCGAATATCTTCTCCTGCTCAGTAGGTTATGTTTTCATTTTGTTGATGGTTTTCTTTGCTGTGCAAAAACTTAGTTGTTTGATGTAGTCCCATGTGTTTATTTTTTCTTTTGTTTCCCTTGCACAAGGTGACATATTAGAAAAAATATTTCTAAGAGCAATGTCAAAGTGTTTACTGCCTTTTTTTTTTCCTAGATTTTTTTTTTTTTATGATTTTGGGTCTTACATTTAAGTCTTAAATTCATTTCGAGTTTATTCTGGTATATTATGTAAGAACGTGACTCAGTTTCATTTTTTTGAATGTAATCAGTCCAGTTTTCTGAATACCGTTTATTGAATAGACTGTGTATACCCCATTGTATATTCTTGCTTCCTTTGTCATAGATTAAATGACCATGTAGGCATGAGTTTATTTCTGGGCTCTCTGTTCTGTTTCACTGATCTGCGTATCTGTTTTTATGCTAGTACTATAATGTTTTTGATTAGCATAACCTTGTAATATAGTTCGTTATTGGATACTGAGATGCCTCCAACATTGTCCTTTTTTCTCAAGGTTGCCGTGGCTATTTGGGTTCTTTTATAGTTCCATATAAATTTGAGGATTATTTTCTAATTACGTGAAAAATGTCATTGGCATTTTGATAGGGATTGCATTGATACTATACATTGCTTTGGCTAGTTTGGACAATTTATCGATGTCAGTTCTTCCTATCCATGAGCATAGCTTATGCTTCCATTTATTTGTATCTTCTTTAATTTCTTTTTTCAAACCATAATTTTTTGAGTAATGGTCTTTTACCTCTTGGTTATATTTATTCCTAGATATTTTTAATGCATTTGTAAATGGGTAGTTTTCTTAATTTCTCTGAATATTCACTACTGGTGTACAGAAATGCAACCAAATTTGAATATCAATTTTGTATCTTTTACTGTACTGAATTCATTTACCAATTCTAATAGTTTTTTGATGGAATCTTTAGTGTTCTCTATATAGTTTCATGTCATCTGCAAATAATGACAGTTTTAGTACTTCCTTTCCAATTTCGATGTCCTTTATTTCTTTTTCTTGTCTGAATGCTGTGGCTAGGACCTCCAATACTATATTGAGTAGAAGTGGTAAAAGTAGGCATCCTTGTCTTGTTTCTGATCTTGAGGAAAATGCTTTTTGCTTTTCCCTATTGAGTATAATGTTAGCTGTGGGTTTGTCTTATATGGCCTTCATTATGTTGATATATGTTCCCTCTATTTTCACTTTGCTTAGAATTTTTATCACAAATGGATGCTGGATTTTGTTGAATGCTTTTTTCGAGCTATTGATATGATCTTATAAATTTTATATTTCATTTTGCTAATGTGGTACATCACATTAATTGATTATGGATACTGAATTAACTTTGCATCCCAGGAATAAATCCCACTTTATCATGTGTTTGATTTTTTTAATATCTTGCTAAATTCAGTTTGCGAATATTTTGTTGAGAGTTTTTACTTCTATGCTCATCAGGTATATCGACCTATAATTTTTTTCTTTGTAATATCTTTGTCTGATTTTGGAATTAGGGTAATACTGGCTTCATAAAATGAGCTCAGGAGCCTTCCCTTCTCTTGAATTCTCTGAAATAGTTTGAGAAGAATAGATGTTAATTCTTTTTTGACTGGTAAAATTCACCTATGAAGCCATCTGGTCCAGGACTTTTATTTGTTGGGAGTTTTTTGTTCACTGTTAGTTGTAGTTGATCAGTCCACATTTTCTGTTCCTTCTTGACTCAGTCTTTGTAAGATTGTATGGTTCTAGGAATTTATTTCTTCCAGATTGTTCAATCTGTTGGCATATAATTCCATGTAGTATTTTTCTATAAGTCCTTTGTATCTCTGTGGAGTCAGTTGTCACTTTTCCTCTTTCATTTATGATTTTATTTATTTGGGTTCTCTCATTTTTTTTGATGAGTCTGGTTAAAGATTTATTAATTTAATTTTTCTTACTTTATCTCATTTATATCTGCTCTCATTTTTATTCTTTCTTTTTGTTCACTTTGTTTGCTGTTCCTTTCCTTGTTTCTATAGGTATATGGTTAGATTGTATAAATGTGTAGGCCTGTATTGCTATGAATTTCCCTCTTAGGGCTCCTTTCTCTGTGTCCCATAATTGTTGGATCATCGTGCTTCTGACTGCTTGAGAATTCTTTCCTTGTCACTAATTTTCAACAATGTTAATATAATGTGTCCTGGAGAAGTCCTTTTTGGATTGAGATATATAGATGTTCTGTTTGATTCTTAGATTCCAGGTTCCAATTCTTTCCATAGGTTTGGGAAATTTTTGTCAACTATTTATTGCGATAGGATCTCTGTTCCCTTCTCCCTCTCTTCTCCTTCTGATATATTCATTATTCTTATGTTACTTTTTCTGATGGTGTCATACAGTTCTTGGTTCATTTTTTTTCATTCTCACTTCTCTCTTCTTCCTTCTGAGTCATTTTCAGTTTTCTGCCTTCGATATTACCAATTCTTTCTTCCATCCGGTCAGCTCTATTTCCCAAGTTTGCTATTTCATTGTTCATCCTTTTTAATGAGTTCTTCATCTCTAGAAGTTCTATTTGGTTCTTTTTTAGATTTTCAATCTCTTTCATAAAGTACTCTTGATGTTCGTTGATTTTGTTTCCAAATTCTTTGAACTGTCAGTCAGAATTTTCTTGCATCTCGTTTAGTTTTTTTAGAAGTGCAATCTTGTTCCTATATCTTTTAGCTTATTTTCTGGAGATTTTTCACTCTTTTTGAGCTGTCTTGTCACTTTGGTTGTTCACAGTATTTGGTGGACTATTTCTTCTCCTGGGTAATATAGGGAGCGTACCCTACATTTTTTTAAAATAGAAAATTTATTATGTAGCGATCTCTCTTTAACAGGTTATTAAAAGGAGCTATTCTTTTGATTTCCAGTAGGTGGTGTCTAAGCTTCTTAGATCTCTGCTTTGAGGTTACAAATGCTCTTTTCTCCCTGGTGGCCTATGTGCCTTCTCTGTGACTAGTTTGCCTTGGTCTCAGGGCTTCACCTCCAGGGGAGGATGTGATGGGTGATGGGTGATGGGGGTTTGAACCTCTGAAAAGCCTCTAAAATCTTGTTACTGCCTCAACAATCAGTTATAATGTTTTGCTACTTTCTTTGGAATCAGCCTGACTGGGTGGGGGTGGGGTTGATTTGGAGAGGGCCATCATGTGTGTGACTATTTCCCTCTGGTAATGCTGTCTTCCAGGTTCTGTGCTAGCTCTGGGAGTATACGGGATGGGGATGAGGATGCACGCTGGCCTGGTGGTAGGTGGCCAGGCTCAGTGACTCATCTTCCTATTTGGCAATGGCCATGTATTGTATCACAGCTTTTTTGTACCTTTCTCCTAATCCTCTTTCCTGACTCATGTGTTTTGCCCACCTTTGGATGCTCTAATGCACAGATCCCTCAGATGTGCATGTGTGCAGATTGGGTGTTATTTGTTGAATTGTAGGTGTTATGCTCATTGTAATTTCGAGGGAAAAGATCAGGGGAGATCCTTACACCACCATGCTTCTGTTTTCACTACCCTATGTATTTTGATTGGAGCATTTAATCATTTTACATTTAAAGTGATTATTGATAGGTATGTAGTTATTGTTATTTTATTATTCATATTCATTTCTTTATTCTTGTTCTTTTTCTTAAAGAAGTCCCTTGAATATTTCTTTTAATACTGGCTTGGTAGTGGTGAAGTTCTTTAATGTTTTTCTGTTTGGGAAGCTCTTTATCTCACCTTCAATGCTAGCTTGGTTGTAGGTTCTTATTTTTTATCACTTTGAATATTTCCTGCCAATTCCCTCTGGTCTGCAGGGTTTCTGTTGAGAAATCAGCTGCCGTTCTTATGGGAGTACCCTTGTAAGTAACTAGCTGCCTTCCTTTTGCTGCTTTTATGATTCTCTCTTTGTCTTTAACCTTTTCCATTTTAATTATGATGTGCTTTTTTGAGGGTCTGTTTGGTTTCATCTTCTTTGGGACTCTGCACTTTCTTTACTTGTATGTCTATTTCCTTCACTGGGCTAGGGAAGTTTTCAGTCATTATTTTTAAATAGGTTCTCAATCCCTCACTTTTTTCTTCTTCTGGTACCCCTATGATGTGAATGTTGTTATGTTTGATGTTGTTTTATTGGTCCCTTAAACTATCCTCATTTTTTTAATCCAATGCCTTTATTTTTAAATTAAATTTACTGGGGTGACATAGGTTAATAAAATTATATAGCTCTCAAGTGTACAATTCAATAATGCATCATTTGTATATTGCATTATGTGTACACCAACCAAAGTCTAATCTTTCATCATGATATTTTTGACCTTCTCTACCCTTATCTACTTCCCTCGCCCCATTTTCCTTCTGGTAACCACTAAACTATTGTTTGTGTCTATGAGTTTTTGTTTGTGTTCTTCATTTGTTGCTTTTAGTTTTATATCCCACATATGAGTGAAATCATATGATTCTCAACCCTTTCTGACTTATTTCGCTTAGCATGATTATCTGAGGATCTATCTATGTTGTCACAAATCGCAGTATTTCTTCTTTTCTTACAGCTGAGTAATATTGCATTGTATATAACAAGTGTTGGAGAGGTTGTGGGGAATAAAGAACCCTCATACACTACTGGTAGGAATGTAAATTGGTACAGCCACTATGCAAAACAGAATGGAGGTTCTCAAATAATTAAGAATAGAATTACCACCATTCAGCCTATTATTTATAAAGATATATACATCCCGATGCTCATTTCAACATTATTCATGGTGGCTAAGACATGGAAACAACCCAAGTGACCTTTGATATGTGATTGGATAAAGAAGATGTGATATATATCCTCATTTTTTAAAATTATTTTTTCTTTTTGCTGTTTCAATTGAGTGTTTTCTGCTACCTTGTCTTCTAAATTGCTGACTCGATCTTCTGCTTCATCTAATCTACTGATGATTCTAGTGTATTCTTCATTTTGATTATTGTATTCTTTATCTCTGACTGGTTCTTTTTTTGTTTATTTCTGTGTCGTTTTTTCATGCTTACTGTCTCTTTGTTGAAGTTTCACTCTGATCATCTATTCTTCCCATAAGTTCATTGAGCAGTCTGATAACTACCAGTGTTTTGAACACTGCATCTGATAGATTGCTTGCCTCCATTTAATTTAGTTCTTTTTCTGGAGTTTTCTTCTGTTCTTTCGTTTGGAATATGTTTCTTTGTTTTTTCCTTTTGGCTGCCTCTCTTTGTTTATTTCTATCTATCAGGTAGATCCCCTATGTCTCCCTTTCTTAGATGGATAGCCTTATATAGTAGGTGTCCTGTGTGGCACAGTGACAGTCTTTCTGACCACCTGTGCCAGTGTTCCAGGAGTGTCTCTCATGTCAGTTGTGTTTAATCTCCTGTTGTAGTTAAACCTTGATTGCTTTTAGCACATCAGTGGGATTCACTCCCAGGCTAACTGACTGTGAGGAATGGCCATGCCCACAGCATATGAATTACTGCTTGGTGGCTGACCCTATGGAGCATGATTGACTCCAGGGGACTCACATACCTGTTGAGATCACCCTTGAATTTGTTGTTCATCAGATGGTACTCTGTTGACATTTAATGCCAGCCTCTGGTGTGTTGGCCCCTCGTAAGGGGCTCCTGTGTAGGCCAAGGATAGCTGTTACTTGTGACTGGCCTGGAGCTCACTGGTAGGAGGTACAAATCTATCCCTGGTTGGTTGCTACCTGTCCTGTACCTGGAGGCACATCAGAGAGGCCATGCTGCATACCATGGCAGGTTACTATGAGCATCAGGCATGGGGTAGCTCAACAGAAGGCCCAGGGTACCCCAAGGTGCCAGTTCTGAGCCTATGGTCACTTGTCAGGGTATCAGGTCACACTGAATCCAGCTGCTGCCCACCTCTGGTCTTCAGACTCCTGAGATTTGTTCAGGAAATAGTGTTGCATGGATGCTAACAACCATAAATGTCTCCAGAGGAATACAAACCAGTCTGTTGATTGCATCTGAAGGAGCCTCCTCAGAGAGTGGTGGGTGTCGCTGGTTACCTAGCCATGAAAATGTCTTTGGCAATGTACGAGTTGGGTTGGATGAGATCTCAGGGAATCACCAGGGTAGAATGAGCAGATTACCATGCCAATGCAGATTCAGATTTGGCCATTTTGGATGAGGGCTCAATGTAGGCAATATGGTGCCCTCCTGTAGGCCACACAGGAGAAGGGCCTCACACAATGATAATGTCTTCTGTCCCTCTAGACCTCACCCTGAAGCCACACAAACTTAGTTTTTCTCTGTATGTTTCTGGAGACTCTTGAGCTACTGTTCCTCCACTAGAAACCAAGGTGAGTCCTGTGAGTTAGTGAGTCAGTGCACAGGCCCTTTAACAGGACTTCTGGGTTCCCAGCATCCTTCCGACTTACCCAGATGATTAGAATCCCTGATGATTTTTATGGCCAGATTTTGTGGGGTCTTCTCTTTCCAAGACCGGGCTGGAGAGTCTTGGTGTGGTGCTGGTGTCCCTTGTTCCTCCCTGGGGATCTTCAGAGCTAAATTATCCCTCCTGATGCTCCTCCACCTCACGTGGGTGTTGAACCAGTCTGTTTCATGTCTTTGCCCCTCCTAATAGGTTTGATATGGCCTTTTCTTTATATACTTAGTAATAAGAATACGTTCAGCTAGTCTTCAGATAGTTCTACAGGCTGATTGTTCTATAATTTAGTTATAATTTTAATGAGGTCTGGGAGGAGGCAAGCACAGCGTTTACCTATTCTACCATCTTTCCCGAAACTCCTGTTGCATTTTTATTTTCATTTGTTTTGATAATTTTTTTTTACTCCTTTGGTTTATTCTTTGACCCATTGGTTTTTGAGACGTGTGTTTTTTTGTTTTTACATCTTTTGAGATCTATTCACTTTTCTTTTGTTTTTATTTCTAATTTCATGCCATTGTGGTCTGAGAAGGTGGTTTGTATGATTTCAATCTTAATTTTACTAATATTAGTCTTGTGGCCTATCATATGATTTATTATATAGAACTTTCTACATTCACTTGAGAAGAATGTGTAATCTGCTGCTCTTGGATGGAATATTCTAAATGTGTCAAGTCCATTTGTTGTAATGTGTGACTGACTCATTCCTAATGTTTTCTTGGTGATTTTTCTTTTCCGATGATATATCTATTGCTGGCATTAGGCCATTGAAGTCCCCTTCTGTTATTGTTTGGTTATTTAATTCTCCCTTAAGGTCTCTTAGTATTTGCTTAATAAATTTTGGTGCTCAGATACTGGGGTTGTATATATTTATGATTGGTATGTCTTCTTGATATATTAACCCCTTTATCATTATACAATGACCTTTTTTGTTTCTTCTCGGTATATTTGGCTCCAAGTCTATTTTGTGTGAAATCAGCATGGCCATACCCATTTTTTTTTTGGTAACCATTTGCTTGGAATATCGTTTTCTACCCCTTTACTTTGAGTCGGTGTCTGTCTTTGGAGATGCACTGAGTCTCCTGGAAGCAGCATATAGTTGCGTCTTGTTCACTTATCTATCCAGCCACTCAGTGCCTTTGGATTGACATGTTTAATCCATTGACATTTAGGGTGATTATTTGTTGTATGAATACTTACTACTGCCACTTTATCTTTTTTATCTTTTGTTTTCTAGCTGTTTTGTATCTCCGTTACTTTTCTTTGTTTCTCTGTTTACCTCTTTAAAGTTGCTGGTTTTCTATGATGACATGTTTGGATTCCCCTTTTTTAATGTTGTGTGTCCTTACTTCAGATTATTTTGTGGTTACCATAGTTTGTATGGATACATAGTCAGATAAAATAGTTCTTTTTCTACTGATAGCAACTATTTTTCATTTACCTGTACAAGTTTCATCATTTCCCTCCTCTGCCTTCTGTATTTATTTTTTCACAAATTATTTCTTTTTATGTCATGTTTATTATGAACTTGCAGTAGCTGTAGTTATTTTTAATGCTATTTTTTAAAACTTTATGCTATAATCATTTAACATTGCATCCTAAAATAGAGTTCCAATTTTCTGATTTTGTTTATTTATCACCTTACTCAAAATTTTGTGTACTTTCATCTTTTTATTCCAGGTAGAAGAGAGTCTTTCAACATTTCTTGTAAGGCAAGTCTAGTTGTAGCAAACTCACTCAGCTTTTGTTTGTCTGGGACAGCCTTTATTTTTCTTGTATCTATAGGGTAATGTTGCTGGACAAAGTATTCTTCGTAATTTTTATCCTTCAGTATTTTGAATATGTTATTCCATTCTCTCCTGACCTGTAGATTTTCTTCTGAGAAATCTGCTGATAGTCTAATGGGGGTTCCTTTGTAGTTTACTTACTTTTTCGCTCCTAGCTACCTTTATTTATCCTTGACTTTTGACAGCTTCATTACAATATGTCTTGGAGAGTGTCTTTTTGCATTGAGATAGTAAGGTGATCTATTAGCTTAATGGACTTGTATGTCTAGTTATTTCTCTAGGTTTGGGACATTCCCAGCTATTATTTCTTTAAATAACCTCTCTGCCCTCTTCTCCTTCTTTACGTCTTCTAGTATACTCATAATTTTTATGTTGGCTCTTCTAATGGAGTCCGATAACTCTCATAGTGTTTCTTCACTTTTTAAAAATCTTTATTTTATTTCCCTTTCCACGTGAATTATTTCTAGATTTCTATCTTCTAGGTTGCTTATTCTCTCTTTCAAATGATTTGCTTTATTTTTACTACTTTCTAATGCATTTTCATCTTTTATTGAGTTCTTCAGTTTCAGAATTTTTGTCTAGTTCTTTTTTAGAATTTCAATCTCTGATAAAGTATTTCTTCCATTTATTAATTTTATTCTTGAATTCATTGAATTTCCTTTCTGAGTTTTTTTGTATCTCATCAAATTACTTTATAAAAGCTATTTTGAATTCTCTATTGGTTGATCTCAATCTTCTATGGCTTTGGGTTTGGTTTTTGAAGAGTGTAATTTTCTTTTTGTGGTACCCTATTACTGTGATTTTCAGAGTGTTTGATGTAATGTGCATTTGAAGCAGTGAAAACCTTTCTTATTTAGGTAAAGCTTTGTTTACTTTGATTTTTAACAGTGCAATTGGTTAGGAATTAGAGGCCTTTCTTTTGTTTTCCAGTAGGTGCCACTACAAGACAAGGTTTTGTTTACTCTTCTCTGAGCTGTTTATGACTATATTTGGAAGTGTACACTTTCTACTCTTCCTCCTCTGCCAGAGGGGTGGTGGGTACCACAGTTGGGATGGCCAGGAGTCACCAAGGTTGTGGGTGCCACTACTGGGGTCACAGTCACCACAACCACTGCAAGGGGGGTGGTGTTAGTGGATGTTACCACCACTCCTGGAACTGCTGTGTTTGAGGGCGCCACTGCTGCTGCTCCGCTAGTTTTACTGCTGCTCACCTGGTTTACCCACATTCTAATGTATAGGTGTGTGGATCTCTTAGGCATCCCAGTGTGCTGTGCAGAGAAACCTTTATTAGATTATAGATGTCCTACTGGTGGTAAATTGAAGGGTAGAGACAAAAGAAACAACTCATGCTGTTGCAATTATGATGCAACTCTTTTATTCACATTTCTTCTTGTCTGATATCTGTAGGTGGACATGAAGAATTGATTCAAGAGCTTGGATATCTCTATGAATTTATAGTACATGTTCACTATTGAAGAGGTCCACTGCCAAGAGGCATGTCTGGATGGAAGGGGCTGGGGAAAAGACTGATAACTCAGTAGAAAGTCTAATTGTAGTCGTTGACTTTGGTGGTTACCTCAGGGAAGTAGCCTGATCTTCTATATTATTTAATCTGCAACATCACAATAAGAGTTAATGAAAAAGCTGTATTAGTCAATGCTTCTGCCATACCAGTCATTGTATTAGTGTCTATGTATTTGTCTTATATAGTTATTGATGTAGTCCTGTCAGGTAGATATTATCTGCATTTTGCAAAAGAGAATAAGGCCCAGGGATATTATGTGCTCCTAATCTCTGCATTAGACCTTTTCCACCCTGTGACTGGTTATAGTATTAGGAAGGAGAGCAAAACACAATCTGAATTAGCACTTAGTGTATGGCATGTACAATGGCAGAAATATAGAAGGCTACTATGGGAGTAAACAGACTGCAGGAAGATCAGATAACTTTAGGAAAATCAGATGCAGAGGTGAATTTTGAAGCATGAGAAAGAGTTGATAAATGAAGAGGATGGGGAAAGACCATTCTGTTGACAAGGAATAGAATTCTATGAGATTATATGGGGTATATTACTACTACTAGCTACAATGAAAGTTTCTTGAGAGTAGTGATGGGAAATGAAGGTATAGAAGTAGGCAAGAATCAGATCAGATTATGTAAATTGCTTTTTACAAAGATTATGTTTGCACTTTTCATTTGAAGGAAGATTCTCTTACTGGCTTTTTGTGCTGCTATGTTTTGCATCCTTATTTCTATGGAACAACCCTATCTCAGTATCCCATTTTCACTGGCCTGATCTGCTATACAAGCTGCACCTTCTCCACTATTTTTTCTAATATATACTCTCTTGAACCTAGAAACAGAGCTTTTGTCAGGTCTCTTCCCTGCTCGCAAACTTACAGAACCTCTCTAATGTTTATTGATTAAAATCCACCTCCTTTAACATGTAAGTTATTGAGGTTTCAACCCAGTTTTCCAACTGTATTTCCTTTACCTAATATATGTACTTGTCAAATGCAATTGTTCATGTTCCCACCCTGTGCTCTCTCATGGAGCTGGTTTGGTCAGACTCGGGTCAGGCTACATTCCCACATCTCTGTATTTGTAGTCTATCTGGTTCATCCAGGTAGAAAGAAGTAATAGATGCTTCTGAACCCATTCCTGAGACCTCTGGCATCCTTCTAAGATCTTTAGGGGCACTTGTAAGATTTCTGGTCAAGATGGCAGAGTAGGTAAATGCAGTGCTTACCTCCTCTCACAACCACATCAAAATTACAGTTAGAACAGACACTTCTCCCTAGAAGACATACAAATGACCTACAAACATATGAAAAGATGCCCAACATCACTAGCTATTAGAGAAATACAAATCAAAACCACAATGAGATACCATCTCACACCTGTTAGAATAGCTGTGATCAACAGGACAAGTAATAACAAATGTTGGAGAGGATGTAGAAAAAAAGGAACCCCCATACACTGCTGGTGGGACTGCAAATTGGTACAGCCACTATGGAAAACAGTATGGAGGTTCCTCAAAAAACTAAGCATTGACCTACCATATGATCTACCAGCAATCCCACTACTGGGTATTTACCCCAAAGACTTGAAAACCCCATATCCAAAAAGATATTTGCACACCGATATTCATAGCATTATTCACAGTCGCCAGGACATGGAAGCAACCAAAGTGTCTTACAATAGATGATTGTCTAAAGAAGCTCTTGTGTGTGTGTGTGTGTGTGTGTGTGTGTGTGTGTGTATACACACACACACACACACAATGAAATATTACTCAGCCATAAGAAGAGATGAAATACTACCATTTGTTACAACCTCAATGGACCTCGAGATAATCATGCTAAGTGAAATAAGCCAGACTGAAAAAGTAGAAAACCACATGATATCACTTATATGTGGGATATAAACCTAAAAGCTACAAATGAATAGGACAGATAGAGACTCAGGGACATAGACAATGGACTAGTAGTTACAATAGGGTAGAAAATGGGGGAGGGGGGAGTTAGATAGGGTAAAGAGGGTCAAATATATGGTAGCTGAAGGAAACCGGACTTTGGGTGGTAAACACACAATAGAAAATATAGATGTCAAATTATAACATACACCTGAAAATTATATAAATGTATTGACCAATGTTACCCCAATAAACAATAAAAAAATTACAGTTAAACTACAGAACAACCATCATTGAGAATCACCTGAAGTCTAGGTGAACAGGTGTACTATTATTAAGGATATATAGAAGCCAACTTGAGACAGGTAGGAGGGGCAGAGACATGAAGTGGGCAGGTCCCACACTTGTGGTTGGCTGTTAAAATTGGGAGGGATATCTTAGTGAAGTGTTTCAGCTCCACACCAGAAACTCAGCCAAGGGTTCCAGTGCCAGGAAAAGAAGTCCACACAATTTTTGGCTGTAAAAACCAGTGGAGATTTTGGCTGAATGAGATGGAGGGCTACGGGAGTCTCAAATTTTCTTTTTAAAGGGTCATGCATGGAATTATTTGCTGACGACTCACTCACGCTGAGCTCCAGAGCTAGGGCAGTAGATTGAAAGGCACCAGGGACATACAGGGAAGAACTAGGTTATCTGACTTTAGGGTGAGGGATGGAGAGGTAGCTTTTTCCCCAGAGAGAAATACTGGTAGAATCCTTTGTTTCTTTATTGAGCTTCCCCCCTTTCCAATGTGCAGACACAAGCAGCTGCCATATTTAAGTCTTCATCACCTGGCTAACACTATTTACCCTGCCCTAATGATTTCCTCAGGACCCACCCTACACAAATTATGGGCCCATCCAAGTCTCTTCCAGTGGATTTTCCATAAAAATGACCTGTCATGGTTAATGCTATAGACATTCCTAAAATCTCTCAAAGGTTTACAAAATTCAAATAGAATCATATGTCCTTGGGGTGCCCCATATATCTTGTTGAACAACTCTAAGACCAGCACTAGCAGCAGCCAGCCTCAGCATTCAGCTTGACCTCTCAAGGCAGTTCCAAGCCCAGTGTGAATAGCAGTACCCACAGACTGTTTGGTGGCTCATGCCAGGTGGCTCTGGGCAGGGCACAGGCTGTGGTTGAACTTGGTCAGCAGCAAGACACCAATGAGGGTGCCCTGTGACCAGCTGTCAGTGGCCAGTAAGGCACCAGAGCACCATCTGGGGCCATAAATGAGGATGATACCCCAAAAGTGCATACTGAGCAGACTCCAAAGCCCTCCTATAGGGAATCATGCTTTGTAGCATCAGTCCCTGCACAAAAGCTCCTCTACTGAAGTCACTGGCCAGTCCTCACAACCAATCATCTTGGTGGGTCAATCCCTCCCATTGAAATGCAGAAAGCAACCACAACTCAGCTACAAGAGAGCACATACAATTCATACAAGGGACACACCTGGAACACCCAGGTCAAAGACTGTACAACTGGGCCCCACAGGACACATACATAAGGCCACTCATCTAAGGCTGGAATTTATAAGAGTGTTACCTAATATATAGAAACAAGAACAAGGAGGCAGCCAAAATGGAGAGACAAAGAAACATTTCTCGAAAGAAGAGAACAAAATTTTAGAAAAAAAAGAATTAAACAAAATGGAGACAAGCTATCTACCAGATGAAGAGTTCAAATACTTGTTATACAGATGTTCAATAAGGTTAGGGGAAGAGTAGATAAACTCAGTGAGAATTTTAACACAAAAACAGAAAACATAAAATTGAGATAGAAAACAAAAAAGAACCAGTTAGAAGTGAAGAATACAATAACTGAAATGAAGAATATATTAGAGGGAATCAACAGTAGATTACATGAAGCACAAGATTGAATCAGAAAGGAAAAGATAAAATGTCTATAGGAAAACCTCATATATCAATAATCATCCTTAAATGTAAGTGAACTGAACTCACCAATAAAATGACACGGAGGATGAAATTGCATCAAAAAACAAATCCCAACCATATGCTGCCTTTAAAGACACATCTCAGCTGCAAGAACAAATATAGACTCAAAGTAAAAGGGTGGACAATGATGCTCCAAGCAAATGGTATTCAGAGAAAAGGGGGTATAGCTGTATTTATATCTGACAAAATAGACTTCAAGATAAAAAATGTAATGAGACAAAGATGGACACTTCATAATAATAAAGGGACAACACATCAAGAAGACATAACACTTATCAATTTATATACTCCAATCAGGGAGCACCAAGATATATAAAGCAATTACTAACAGAAATAAAGGGAGAAACTGACAAAAACACAATTACCCATTGACAGATATGGATAAATCATCCAAACAGAAAATCAATAAGGAAATAGCAACATTACAAGACACATTATGCCAATTGGACTCAGTCAACATTTATAGAGCCTTTCATCCCTAAACACCAGATTATACATTCTTCTCTTGTGCACATAGAATATTTCAAGGGTAGGCCATATAGACACAAAACTAGCCTTAGGAAATGTAAGAAGACAACCATATTCTCTTGAGCACAGTGCTTTGAAATAGAGCTCACTGCAAAAAGAAAGTGAGAAAAACCACAAATATGTGGAGATTAAACAACATGCTACTAAGGAACAATGGGATCAAAGAAGAAATAAAAGGACAGATCTAGAGGTACATAGAAACAAAAAAGAATGAAAGTACAACATATCAAAACTTTTGGGACAGTAAAATCAGTAATAAGAGGAAAGTTCATATCGTTACAGGCCTACCTCAAGAAACAAGAAAGATCCCCAAACAACCTAACTTTACATTGTAAAAAACTATGAAAAGAAAAACAAATGAACAAAGTCAGTGCAAGGAATTAAATAATAAAACTTAGAGAATTAAATGAAAGTGAGAACAAAAAGACAACAGAAAAAATGAATGCCACAAAGAGCTTGTTCTTTGAGAAGATAATAAAATTGGCAAACCCCTGGCTAGACTCACCAAAGAAAAAAGAGGACGCAAATCAACAAAATCAGAAAAGAAAGAAGAGAAATTACGACAGACACTGCAGAACTACAAAGGATCATACAAGAACACCATGAAAAAGTATATAACACCAAATTTAATAACCTAGAATAAATGGACAAGTACTTAGAAAGATACAACCTTCCTAAACTGAATTAAGAAGAACTTGAAAATCTAAATAGACCAATCAACAGTATGGAAATTGATACATCATCAAAACTTCCCAAAAGAAAAAGTCCCGGGACCAGATGAATTCACTTGTGAATTATACCAAACATTCAAAGATTTAATGCCTGTTCTTCTCAAACTTTTCCAAAAAAATTGAAGAAGACACAATACTTCCTAACATGTTTTATGAGGTTTTGGTATCAATATTACCCTGATACCAAAACCAAGTAAAGATAACACAAAAACAGAAAACTAGACAGATATCTCTCATGAACACAAATGCAAAAATCCCAAATAAAATAACTAGCACATTGAATCCAACAACACATTAAAAAGATTATAAGCCATGATCAAATGGGCTTCATCTCAGGGGCACAGGGATGGTTTAACATAGGTGAATTGATTAATATGATACAACATATAAACAAATAAAGAATAAAAATCGTGAACATCTCAATAGATGCAGAAAACACATTTGACAAGATACAGCATCCATTTATAAATAAAACACTTAATAAAATGAGTCTAGAAGGAGAGTACCTCAACATAACAAAGCCAATATGCAACAAACTCTCAGCTAACATCATACTTAATGTTAAAAAACTAAAAACCTTTCCTCTAACAGCAGGAACAAGACAAAGGTTGTCTGCTATCACCACTATTATTCCACACAATACTGGAAATCTTAACTAGAGCAATCAGGCAAGAAAAAGAAATAAAAGGGAACCAAATAGGGAATGAAGAAGTCAAATTGTTACTTTTTGCAGACAACATGATTCTCTGTATGGAAAACCCTAAACTCCATTAAAAAATTATTAGAAATAATAAACAAATATAGTAAAGTTTCAGGGTACAAAATCAATTTTCAAAAATCCATAGTGTTAGTATATTTGAACAATGAATTTACAGATAAATGAGAAAACCAATTCCTTTTGCAATTGCAATGAAAAGGATAAAATACTTAGGAATAACCCTGACAAAAAATGTCAAGGTTTTCTTTTAGTATTTGGAGTGGGCTGCATTTATATTTTTAGTAAATAAATAAATTACTTATTGCCTAGAACTTTTGAATGGTTAATATATGATAGACACTGTAGTAAAAGTTACCATACATATTGTTTTGTTTAATTCTTTGAAAAAACTACCAACACATCTTTCACTGAATTGTGTATAAATGCTTTCTTGGGCTTTTCACAATTTGGCCTATGCCTTCTTGTCTAGACTAATTTTCTACTGTCTTTGAACACTTTGTGACAACTAAACATGTTCCTGGCCATTTTGTTTACTGTATTGGCATTAGCATGTTTTATTCCTCAGCCTAGAATGTATTCTTTCCTCTTGACATCAAAATCTTTGAAGTTACCTCTTCAAGACACTCTAGTCAATCTGTATTGCATATGATCTTTGTCACCTTCCTCAAATAAAGTAGATGCTCAGTGAATATTTGTTGAATTA
Organism: Eidolon dupreanum; assembly: GCA_028627145.1. NCBI lineage: Eukaryota > Metazoa > Chordata > Mammalia > Chiroptera > Pteropodidae > Eidolon > Eidolon dupreanum. Next base: position 45,914,520 of record CM053514.1, on the reverse strand, counting down.
AACATCAGGTGCTATGGGTAGCTTTGCTAGTTTATCTCATTTAAACTAAGCAGATATTCTGTAATAGCCAAGTAATTAATATGGTTTGAGATGGTTTGCTTTTAATCAGAATTAACTAGATCTCCAAACAAAGATCCCCTTTAAAACATATAATTACTATGAATCACTAGTACTTCATTTAAGAAATTTCCATGATTTAAGAATATTTTATATTATATTTAAATACAGCAAGTTCTAGGAAGTATGGTTCATAGCTGTTTGCCCCAGGAGATGCTCAGTTTTCTTAAATTAATGTATCCTACGAGTTAGGTACTGTTATTATTATAAGATAAAAATGATCTCTTGTGGCACAGAGAGGTTAGATTGCTTGCCTAGGTCACACAAAGCAAGCAGCAGAAATAACACCTTAAACTTTTTGTCCTTGTTGCCTGGTCCATATTCTTAACTGTGTCAACAGTTATAAAAGGTGTAATTTTAAATTGAGTATCATTTTACATTCAAGTGCATTAATTCTCTTTGGCATACCATCCTACTAGGAATCCATGGACTCCCAAATGTTATGACTAGTGACCATAGAAAAACATTAATGTTACTGAGGATACACTTTATATCCAGTAAGAATGTACGAGTTAAAGTTTCTGAAATCACAGATTATTTTATAGAAAAAGATAGGACTAAATTTAAGTGGCAACAAACTTCCAAAATATTTTATAAATCTAATTGCCAAAAGTTTTTGTTTCACTTTATAGTATTTGTTCCTTGAAATAATTGAAAAATCCTTCCAAATGGTCAACAGTTGCTTTTTAAAAATGTTACTTACAAAGAACTCACATGCCAGATTTCACTTAATTGCATTTTTATGGTCCAGTCATTAACCTTATGAAAAAAAAGTAGCTTACGTGGAAACACTGACATAAACCTCATTACACTGGCTCCAATGTGTTGCTATCATAAAGTATTCATCTTCTATATGAGTATGTTTTCATAGGATACTATTGAAAAGGTAATGGAAAATTAATGTTGCAATGGAGAATTTGATTCTGTATATATATTTTTAAACACTCCAACATAGAGTGTTTACAACATCAAGAAGTTTATTTGGAATTAAGGTTTATCATAAACTTTATGATATTTAAAACATATTTTACAACTGGTCATATATTATTTCTGTTCCCCATTTTCAAGTTTTTTCTTCTCATTTTTTTTGGACAAAATCTTTGTTGTTTGTCTCTCTTTAGACTACTAAGAGTCTACTTATCAATTTTCCATAAGAAAAACTAAGTCTTAGGATTTCAATAATCAATTATACTTTCCTTCATAGTTTTTTCTACATTTAAATTTTAAAGCATGTTCTGCTGTTGTGGGATAGTGTGTCGAGTAGTAGAAATAGTTGAGTCTGAAATAATCATTTTAAAGACATTAATGTTATTGTCATCATCATTATTATTGTTTTCTCATCGTCATCTTCAGTCTGACTAGTATCCGCAGAGAAACTTGTCTTTATAGTTTTCATAAAGAAAGGAAGCCAGACATGGGGAACTGAAACAATTGAGATGGTGACAGAAACATGAGAATATGTGAAGCCTGAAGGTAATTTCTTTTCATATATACTTGATATATGTGTAGATATGTGGAAATGGTAGATGTAGAAGAATTTCATGATTTATTTGACGCTCTATAGTCATTGTTTTATCAGTCTAATCATCTTACATATCATTTGTGAAACTTGAGAAGAAATGAATACTTTTCCTCCAAACCATGTTGTAGGTGCTTTGTGGGAAGGGGTTTAAGAGCATTGATCTTTTAAAACTGTAATTGTAGATGTTACTTAACTTCTCTATGCTTCAATTTCCATACCTGCAAATAGAGATAATAAGCATGTGTAGCTGATAAGGTTGCTGGGAGGCTTAAAATGTTTTACCAGAATAAGAATTCAATAAATTTTACTACTATTATTATTTAAATAGCAGATTTAAGTACTTTTGAGGCAGAATGACAGAGCAGAACTTGATAGACTTGGTTTCTCATCTTGGTTTCTTATTTAATGGTGTTCAGCTAAGTTACTGTAAACTCAAAGGTCTGATTTTCTTATGAGTAAACTGGGATAATAATACATACTTGTTGGAAAAATGAGATTATGTATGTAAATTGCCAAGTATAGCGTCAGACCCAATAGTGGGTGTTCATGAATGGGAGCCATTATAATTATTTACAAAAAACACAGTAATAATTAGATTGAGTGCCTAAGGACACTATGTTTTTACAAAATAACATTACTTTACCCAACAACATAAAGAACAAAAGTCAGTGTTCTTAGGAACTCACATAGTTGAACACTACCTCTCAGCCAAAAGAAATATATTACAGAGTAAGTGGTTGTAAATGCTATGTTCTATTTATACATGATGAGGGTGTTGTGAACTCTGGAGCCAAATTTTAAATATCATGTGTGTGAGGGCTTTCTTGTTTTTTACCTTATAAAATGTCCTCATTTTAAATGTCTCTAAGTGCATGTAAACATGTATAAAATAGCCCCACTCATAATAAAATAAGTGAGATCTTCTAGACCAGACCATTTTCTTTCTTTTTATACTGTTTTATTACAATCTTCCTATCAGGATTTCATGTTTGATCTTAAAATCACAGAATTTTATAGCTAGAAGGAACCAGTCCAAAACCCTAAATTTATAAGTGAGGAAACTCTGACCTGGCAAGTTTAAATGATTTGCCTAAAGCTGTGTAGTAAATTAGAGAATCCTTGTCTTTTGTCTTTGAACCAGAACATTTGGGGAAGAGAAATGACAAGTGGCTCCAAACAAAATTGAAGCTTTTGTAACTCAGGAGAGGTGGTTTTGGGGTCATGCAAAGTGACCCTCAGTATGTATGACATAAAGCTTACAGTTCAAGGAAAAGATTAGGTGAAGCTGGTGCTGGGGACCCTTACCTGGTGGCAGAGGATGGCTATTGTGAAATTACCTGGGTGGAGTAAAATACTATTTATAAAAGATGTTGTGATCTCAAGTATGTTCAAGTAACAGTTATCTAAGGATGCCAGTTTGAACCAGAAAGGCAAGCACTAGGTAAGTAGAGGGGCAGTAGATTCAGAGTTGGAAAAGCAATAGCTTCCAGAGAGGCTACGCTAATTAATAGCTTGAGGAAGCTACTTATCTTTTAGTGCTTCAGTTTTCACAACAGTAAATTTAGAATAATACATATATATTATGGTTAGGCTGATAATCAAACAAGGTAATTCATGAAACAAATTTAGCATAGTGTCTGGCACAGAGATTAACTATTTAATAAATAATAGCTATCACTGTAATTCCAAGTGATTATTCTCTTTAAGTGGGAGATCTGTTACAGGGAGATGAAGTCTATCCCTTGAGAAAGTGCTTAGAGAATTTATTAGGTTCTCAGAATCTTGGCAAGGTCATCCATAATTTAGGATAACATTCTAGTCTGGAAAGATAAAAGGGGTACTTAGTACAGAAATTGAGGCATAAACCTGTTCCTTAGCTTGCCAATAAGATGGGTATTTAGCATTCTTAGGGAGTACAGCATAGGGAATATTATGCTTTCCAGTATATTCAGGTGAGCTGAATATCTTTGACTAAAGAGGCTTTGAATCTAAGATAAATTTCAGTGACTTTATCCTGACTGGACTCAAAGATCATCAGTCCACTGATGGAAGTCCAGGACTTCCCTCCTGGGCTTTTAGAGAGATGGCTTTTAAGTAACATCTGGTTAATATTTATTGTGATTAGGAGCTTTAAAACTTACTGATATCCCATAAACATTTATTTTAGGTATGACATGTTATATATATATATATATATATATATATATATATATATATATATATATATATATATATATATATATATAGCTGCTGCTGCTACAAAATGAGTTTTTAACTATTATGATGACTGGGTACAGTTGTATTTAGGGTTCAGGTTCTAAAATGCTGCTCTAGGTTTTAATAAGGCCAAATAAAAACTCATCTGAACTACAGAATACTGAGTAAAAAATTTGTCCTCACCACAAATTTCTGATATGTTTCAAGGTACATGAAAATATATTGTTTTTCTTAGCTCTTTATATGGCTTAATTTCTATCTTTTGATCATGGAGTTTCATGGGAAATCTGTGCAACATGAAGCAGCTTGAGTCAGTAAATCATATGGGCACGAATATTGTTAAACTTGCACATTAAAAATTAATAAAATAAATCCGAAAAGAATAAGCAACATTTATTTGTACACTTCTTATCACTTTAGCTCTTCCTAGATTCTTCCTGGAATGTAAGTATAATAAGCACTGAAAACTAAAGCCATAGTGCAACCGTAAAAAGAAAATTTTGAAACAAAATGAGACAGAAGACATTTTGTTATTAGCTCTCTCATTTTTCTCTTTATCCACTAGATCATAAACTTTTACATTATGTCTCTTGGAAATATATTATTCTTATTTGTATTCCCAGTGCCTAATATAGTGCCCAGAAGAATACATGATGAGAGCACAATAAAGATGTATTGAATAAATGAATAATGGTGGCTTGCTTAACTAACCCTAGGACAAGGATTAGCCTTTAAATCTGGAGAAGTTTTGGGTGTTTTGTTGTATGTGCTGAATACATACATTTCGTTCTTTTGGTAAGAGAACCTGTATGTTTGATCAAATAAAATAATATACATGATAATTCTTTAAATATTATAATATGCTCTGCTGAAAGTAGGCTTTGCCAGTACTTTGTACTTTTACTTTGAGAAACTAGGAAGACTATGCCTTCTGAGTAAGGACCAAAGTCTACAAAAATATTGAAATAGACCAACCCTAACAAAGGTTGAAGCCAGTTCTTGATAAGATCAAGGTGATCTTTTAGGAAATTCAGCCTTTCTGCCAAAACAAAACTTAACATCAACATCCTGGAATTTTATAGGACATTAACATAATCCAGGGCCTTAGTAATATATCCTTTATAATGTTTAACACAAGTGAAAATTTGTAGTCATGTGAAAAAGCTGGAAAAAGTGACCGATAAGGAAGCAATAATCAATGGAGGCAGACACAGAGATGATCTAGATATTGGATTTAATGGGCAAAGATTTCAGAAATAATCATGATTAATGTGGTAAAAAATAGAGGAAAAGATGTACAAAATGGTGATGACATAAAGAGGCTATTTCAACAGAAATATAAAATGAATTAAGTGGACATTAAAGAATATCAAAACATATCTGAAATTAGAACTCATTAGATGAATTTAACCACAGATTGCATGGAGCAAGATAGAATTAGTGAATGCATAGATAAGTAAAAAAAAATATCCGAACTGAAGTTAAAGATAAAAAAATAATAAGATAAAGAAAATAATACGCAGAAAAAAAGTATAAGATACATATAGATCATGCTCAAAAGCTCCAACACATGTGTAATTGTAATCCCAGAAAGAGAGGATAGAGAGAATAGGATTAAACAATATTTTAAAAAATAATGACTGAGAATTTTCCTAAACTGATGAACGATAACCTATAGGTTAAAAAATCTCAGGCAACTGAAAATCTCAGAACATTAAATTCTAACAAATCTTCTGAAATGAAGTTGAGAGGTGGTGCGGGAAAGACATTATTTTTGGAGGAAGAACATAAAGAATAATGACTGATTTAAAAATTTTTAAAATCTATAGAAGCTAGGAGCCAATGTAATGGTATCTTTAAACTGATGAAACAATAAAACTATGTATGGTATAAGACATAATATTAATATTATGTGCTACCTTGACATCTGAAGTCAGGAAATCTTCAAATGGCCTAACTGCAAGTTCCTTTCCCCATTCTGCTCCAATGGTTGAGGTCTCCTAGCTAAACAACTTTCTTTATTAAACAGTTCAGGCACAGCTCCTGCTCATTCCTGAGTAGTGAATTTCTGTTCCCTGCCAGCCCATGGAATTTTTCAGATAAGCTGGTCACGTTATTCTAGGGAAACCAGAGGGCACCTTCCCCTGTTGATGCTACAAAGCCTGCTTGCTATGGCCTCTGGTTAATCACTGTGTTCCTGAGTACAACCCCCATGTGGCCCTGTATGGTATGCATTGTGCTCCTCTCCTGGGCTATGGATATTGGTGACTAATAAACTGATGTTGATTTTATATGTCTAGTTTTAGGTGTTGTGTTTGGCTGTTCCCCTAATCCTAGGACAGGGAAGCCCTCCTTTACCAATGAGGTGAAAAGGAAGAGTAAAACATTCTGCTAACTTGTGATTCTTTATTATCCTACAATGAATTATGCTAAGTGCTGGGGCAAGTGCACTGATAAATAAGAAATCATCCCTTAGCTCAAGGAGCTTATGGTTTAGAGGTGCAAAAGAAAATAATAAAATAAATTAGAACCAGGTTATGTAATTAAAAGCAGGAAAATTGGAAGAATAAATTAGAAAGGAGTGTCTCCAGGTTTAGAATTATTAAGCAATACCAGTAATGTTTTATAAAAATTGAAACACCTGGCCCTGTCCTTACCTATACTGTAAATATTTAAAAGACTCATCTAAAATAATATTAGACTTGTTCTACATGACCTCAACAATTAAAAACTATCTCTGGGAAGAGCAAGCTACAGAGATACTGATTTGAATTAAAAAATAAAGTACCTCTATTAATGGGCAGAAATATCTGTATAAGGACTTTTAAGGATATTTGTTACTTTGGCTGATAATGACTTCTGCATCACTGAATGTGTTCCCATGTATGGAAGATAACCACATGGTGGGAATTCTGGAACTGGGTCTCAGGGCCTTACAGTTTTATAATACTGGAGAGTATCTGAGTTTATGATCAGTGAAGGTTTACGGAAATACTGGGTACTAAAGTATGAGTAGGAAAGTATATCTTTTCTTCAGAGAATGCCACATTTTATATTTTGATTAAATTATATAATGTATGCCAGAAATTGTGAGCAGTGAGATTGGACAGATGAATTGGGATTAAACTGTAGCAAGTTCCAAATGCCTATTAAGGATTTGGGTTTATTTGTTAGATGATAAGTGAAAATAGTATGATACCTGCTATGGTCTGAATGTGTCCCCCCTGCCCAATTCATATGTTGAAACTTGACTTTATGGTATTAGGGGGTGGGGCTTTTGGAAGGTGATTAGGTCATGAGGGAGGAGCTCTCCCTTATGAATGGGATTAGCACCCTTATAAAAGAGACCCAAGAGGGCTCCTTTACCCCTTTCACCATGTGAAGATACAGTGAGAAATCTGTGACCCAGAAGAGAGCCTTTACTTGACCAGGCTGGCACCTTAAGCTCATGTTTCCAGCCTCCAGAATTTCCAGAAATAAATTTCTGTTGTTTATAAACAATCCAGTTTGTGATATTTTATTACAGTAGCCTGAATGGCCTGAGACAATACCCTTGGAATAATCTGCACAATATTCTACAAGGTGGATATTATCTTTATTTTATAGAAGAGGTAACTGAAGTTCCGTGCTAAGTAGTAGAACTGAGATTCAAACTCAGCTCTGATTCAAAGTCAATGCATTTCCCCCTTAACATCTTGTACAGTTGATACTCTATACCTATTGAACAATAAACTCCCACATCCCCCACTTCCTTCAGGCCCTGGTAATCACTTTACTTTATGCTTATATGAGTTTTACTATTTTAGATACCTCATATAAGTGAGACTATAACATTATTTGTCTATCTGTGACTGGCTTTTTTCACTTAGTGTAATGACCCCAAGGTTCATTCATGTGGTTGCATATGGCAGGATTTCCATCTTTTTTAAAAGCTAAATAATATCCTATTGTTCATCATTAATATTTTTCATTATCCATTCATTTTTCAATAGATATTTAGGTTATTTGTACCTCTTGGCTATTGTTAACAATGCTGTGCTGAATGTGGGAAAGCAAATCTTTATTTGAGATCCTGTTTTTAGTTCTTTTAAATAAATACCCAGAAATGGAATTGATGGATCATATGGTAGTTTTATTTTTAAGTTTTTGAGGAATCTCTATGTTGTTTTCCAAAGTGACTGCATTGTTTTGTATTCCCATTACCAATGAGAGAGGATTCCATTGCCTACATCCTTGCCAAATTTTGTTGTCTTTTTTTTTTTTTATAATAGCCATCTACAGATGTGAGGTGATACCTCATTGTAGTTTGCATTTTCTTGATAATTAGTGATGCTGAACATATTTTCATATATCTGTTGGCCTTTTCTTTGGAGAAATTATTTCCATGTCTGTTCAAGTCTAGATGATTTTTAAATTGGGTTATTATCTTTTTGTTACTAAACTGTAGGAGTTCCTTATATATTTTGTTTATTAGCCCCTTATCAGACATATGGTTCTCAAATATCTTCTCCCATTCCATAGGTTGCCTTTTTACTGTCATTTTTCCTTTGCTGTTCAGAAGCTTTTTAGTTTGATCTAGTCCCAATTTTTTATTTTTGTTCTTGTTGCCTGTGCTCTTGGTGTAATATCCATGAAATCATTGCCAAGATGAGTGTCATGAAGCTTTTATCTTATTTTTTTTCCAGGAATTTTACAGTTTTAGGTCTTTTGTTGAAGCTTTTAATCCATTTCGGTTGATTTTTTTTTTTTTGATATAGTGTAAGACAAAGGTCTACTTCATTCTTTTGCATGTGGAATCCAGTTTTCCCAACACCATTTGTTGAAGAGATTATCCTTTCTGCATTGTGTATTCTTGGCAACTTCATTAAAGATCAGTTGACTATATATGCATAAATTGGTTTCTGGCCTTTGCCTTCTGTTCCATTAATTTATATGTCTGTTTTTATGCCAGAACTGTACATATTTGATTACTATAGCTTCATAATATATTCTGAAATCAGGAGGTGTGCTGTATTTAGCTTTGTTCTTCTTTTTCAAGATTTCTTTGGTTATTTGTGGTCTTTCATGGTTCTATATGAATTTTAGGATTGTTGTTTCTCTACCTGTAAAAATACCATTAATGTTTTAATGGGGGTAAGCAGTGAATTTGTAGATCACTTTGGTTAGTGTAGACATTTTAACACTATTAAGTCTTCCAGTCCACAAACATGAGATATGGTCTTCATTTGTTTTTGTCTTGATTAAATCCTTTCATTAATATTTTGTAGTTTTCTGTATACAAGTGTTTTACCTCCCTAGTTAAGTTTATTCCTAGGAATTTTATTACTTTTGATGCTATTATAAATGGGATTGTTTTCCTAATTTCATTTTCAGAGATTTTATTGGTAGTGTAGAGAAATACAATTGATTTTTGTTGCATAGATTTTGTAACTTGCAACTTTACTAAATTTGTTTAGTAATTCTAACAGCTTTTAAATGAAATTTTAAGGATTTTCCATATAAAAGATCACATCCTCTGAAATAGGGATGATTTTACTTTTCTTTCCTATTTGGAAAGAAAGTACCTTTTAGTTCTTTTTCTGATCTAATTTCTATGGCTAAGATCTCTGTCCAATGGTGAATAAAAGTGGTAAAAGTGAACATCTTTGCCTTATTCCTGATCTTGGGGAAAAAGTTTCACTGTTGAGTATGTTGTTAGCTGTGAGCTGTTTATATATGGTCTTTATTATGTGAAGGTAATTTTATTATGTTCCTGGTTTGTTGAGAGTCTTTATGGATATGGAATTTTGTCAAATGCTTTCTCTACATCTATTGAGATTATCATGTAGATTTTATTCTTCATTCTGTTAATGTCATATATCACATTAATTGATTTTTATATGTTCAATAATCCTTATACCCAAGATAAATTCCTCTTGGTGATTGTGTATGATCCTTTTAAGGTGCTGCCGAATTCAGTTTGCTAAGTATTTTGTTGAGGATTTTTACATTTATATTCATCAAGGATATTGGCTTGTTATTTCCTTTTCCTGTAGTGGCTTAGTATCAGGGTAATACTGGTGTTATAAGTTTGGAAAGTTTTTTTTCTTCTCAATTTTGTAAGAGTTTGAGATGGAATGGCTTTAATTCCACTTTAACATTTGGTGGAATTAACTAAAGAAGCCAACTGGCCCTATTTTTTAAAGAAATATTTTAAAAAATTTTTGGTTACAGTTGACATACAATATATTATTAGTTTCACGGTTACAACACAGTGATTAGACATTTATATAACTTATGAAATGATCACCCTGAAAAATCCAATACTCATCTGACACCATACATAGTTATTACAATACTACAGACTATATTCCCCATGCTACATGTTATATCTCCTACCAGTTTGTACCTCTTAATCTCCTCCCCTTTCACCAGACCCCCAATCTCTTCCCCCCAATATGGCAACCATCAAAATGGTCTTTGTATCTATGAGCATGTTTCTGTTTTGTTTATCTTGTCCTCTAGATTCTTCATGTACGTGAAATCATATGACATTTGTCTTTGTCTGACATACTCCACTCAGCATAATACCCTCTAGGTCCATCCACATCATTGAAAATGGCAAGATTTCATTCTTTTTTTATTGCTAAGTAATATTCCATTGACATATGTACCCTCTTTTCTTTATCCATTCATCCATTGAATACCCAGGTTGCCTTCATATCTTGGATATTGTAAACAATGCTGCAATGAACATATGGATGCATATGTTTCTTCAAAGTAGTGTTTGGGTTTGTTCATATAAATACCCAGAAGTGGGATTACTGGGTCCTTTTTTGTCTCTTGTTATATAGTCTTTTTTTAAGTCTATTTTGTTGGTTGTAAGTATTGCTACTCCAGCTCTTTTTCCTTTCATTTCTATTTTCATGGAATATCTGTTTCCATCCCTTTACTTTCAGTCTTTGTGTGTGTTTTATTCTAAGTGAGTCTCATATAGGCAGCATATGTAAAGATTTTGTTTTCTTATCCATTCAGCCACCTTATGTCTTTTGATTAGAGCATTTAAGCCATGTACATTTAAAGTAATTATTGATAGATATGTAGTTAATGCCATTTTATTATTCATAGTTTTGATTTTTTTCATTTTAACATTTAGTTTGGTGGTGATGAATACATTTAGCTTTTTCTTGTCTGGGAAGCTCTTTATCTGCCCTTTGATTCTGAATGATAGCTTTGCTGGATACAGTAATCTTGCTTTTAGTTCCTTGCTTTTCATCACTGAATATTTCATGCCAATTCCTTCTGGTCTGCAAGCTTTCTGTTGAGAAATCACCTGACAGTCTCATGGGAGCATGTTTGTAGGTAACTAAATGCTTTTTTTCTTGCTGATTTTAAGATTCTCTCTTAATCTTTAACTTTTGGCATTTTAACTATGATGTGCCTTGGTGTGGGCCTTTTTGGGTTTGTCTTGTTTGGGACTCTCTGAACTTCTTGGGCATGTATGTTTATTTCCTCCAGGTTAGGAAAGATTTTTGTCATGATTTCTATAAATAGATTTTCAAATCCTTGTCTCTCTCTTCTCCTGGGAACCCTATGATGTGAATGTTGGTATGCTTGATGTTTCCAGATGGGGATGGGAATCCTCTGCTTCATGTACTGTTGTTCTACTGTTGATTCCCTCTAATCTAGTCTACATTTCAGTTATTGAATTCATTTCTGTCTGGTTCTTATATGTTTTCTATCTCCATTTTTATGTTTCTTATCTCTTTGATGAAATTCTCACTGAGATCATCGAGCATCCTTATAACTAGTGTTTTGAACCCTGCATTTGGTAGATTGCTCATCTCCATTTTATTTAGTTGTTTTTCTGGAGCTTCATTCTGTTGTTTTTTTCATTTGGGAAATGTTTCTTTGTCTCCCATTTTGGCTGCCTCCCTTTGTTTCCATGTGTAGGTAGAACTTCTATGTCTCTCATTCTTAGTAGAGTGACCTAATGTAGTAGGTTGCCTGTGGGCTCAAGTGGCACAGTTTCCCTGGTCACCTGAGCCAGATGCTTCAGATATGTCCCTTGTGTGGATTGTGTGTATCCTCTTCTTGTACCAAAGAATTGATTGCTGTTTGCACATTAATGGGAGGGATTGACCTTGGGTTTGAGACTTGTGAGGACTGGCTCTTACTACAGTGGAGGTGCTGTTGAGAAGGGGCTGATTCTATGCATCAGGATTTGCTTTAGCAGGACTCTGGTGCATACTCAGTTTGCCTGTTGGCTGTGTCCTTTGTGGAAGTTGTTAAGTGGTGCTCTAATGGAGTCTGAAGTTGGCCACCAACGGTTTTGGTTCTGATGCATGTTGTGAGGGGCTCTGCTATAGGACAAGTGCAGCTGCTGCCTGTGCCCTGGCCAGAGACACTTGTATGAGATACAAAATGGTTGCCACTTTCACGGGGCTTGGAGGAACATGGAGAGGCTAAGTTGAAAATTGAGCCTGGCTGCCACTAGTGTTGGGCTTGGGGCTACCTACCAAGAGGCACAGGGCATGCCAAGGCCAGATGATGCTTATTTGGGGTTTGTGAACCTTTGAGCGACTTTAGGAAAGTCCACAGCATGAGTCAAGAAAGACTGTATGGAAAAGCCATTGGAAGAGGCTTGGGTGGGCCTGCAATTTGGGTGGGGTGGGATCTCAGGAAATCACAAGGGTGGGGAGAATGGTTTTAACCAGGTTGATGGAGACTCAGATATGATGGCCACCTGTGTCTGCACGCTGGGAGTGGGAAGGGCTCAACAAAGAAACAAAGTATTCTGCTAGCACTTCTATCTGGGAGAAAGCTGCCCCTCCACCTCTTGTTCTGAAGGCAGACAATCATTTCCTTTTGTATGTCCCTGGCACCTTTTGCTCCACTGCTCCAGAGCTGGAGCTCAGAGCAAGTGAGTCCATAAGCAAGTAAGTTCATGTGTAGGCCATTTTTCTTTCAGTTTTATTGTATTAGTTTCAAGTGTACAGCATATTGGTTAGGCATTTATATAGTTTATAAAACAATCCCCCTAACTGCTCTTTCTGCTGGCTCTCTACCTAGCCAATTAATTAATACTAACTGTATTCCCTGTATCATGCTCCCCATCCCCATGACCACCTATCAACTACTAATTAATACTTGTTTAACCCCTTCTCCCAGCTCTCCAACACCCCTCCCTTCTGTCCGTTACTAGATTTCTCTCTATATTTGTGAGTCTGTTTTTGATTAGTTTGTTCCTTTTGTTCCTTAGATTCTGCATATAAGTGAAATCCTATGGTATTTATCTTTCTCTGTCTGACTTATTTTATTCAGAATAATAACCTCTATGTCCATCCATGTCATTGCAAATGGTAGGATTTCATTTTTTCGATGGCTGACTAATATTCCATCATATATATGAACCATAACTTCTTTATCCAATTGTCTGATGATGGGCATTTAGGTGCCTTCCATATCTTGGCTATTGTAAATTGTGATGTCATAAATATAGGGGTATATAGATCTTTATGAACTATTGTTTTGGTTTTCTTTGGATAAATACACAGAACTGCAATTTCTAGGTCAAAAGGTAGATCCATTTTTAAGTTTTTGAGATCTCCAGATTGTTTTCCATAGTGGCTGTACTAATTTTCAATCCCACCTACAATATATGAAGGTTCTCTTTTCTACGCATCCTCGCTAACACTTGTTCTTTAATTTATTGATGATAGCCATTCTGACAGGTGTTAGGTGATATCTCATTGTAGTTTTAATTTACATATCTCTAATGATTAGGGACTTTGAGCATTTTTCATATGTCTATTGGCCATCTGTATGTCCTCTTTGGAGAAGTATCTGTTCAGATCTTCTGCCCATTTTTAATTAGATTGTTATTTTTGTTGTTGATTTGTATAAGTTATTCATATATTTTGGATATTAACCTCTTCTCAGATGTATCATTAGTGAATATCTTAGTCAGTTGCCTTTTTGTTTTGTTGATGGTTTCCTTTGCTATACAAAAACTTTTTAGTTTGAGGTAGTCCCATTTGTTTATTTTTCTTTTTGTTTTCCTTCTCTGAGGCGATATATCTGAAAAGAAATTCCTATTAGTAATATTGGAGAGTTTACTGCCTATGTTTTCTTCTAGAAGTTTTATGGTTTCAGGTCTTACATTTAAGTATTTAATCCATTCTGAGTCTATTCTTGTATACAGTGTAAGAAGATGGTTCAGTTTCTCTTCTTTGCATGTACCTGTCCAATTTTCCCAACACCATTTATTGAAGAGACTGTCTTTACCCCATTGTATATTCTTTCCTCCTCTGTCGTATATTAAGTGAGCGTATAGGCATGGATTTATTTCTGGGCTCTCTATTCTGTTCCATTGATCAATGTATCTGTTTTTATACCAGTACCATGCTGTTTCAATTACTGTAGCCTTGTAGTATAGTTTGATATCAGGTAGTGTGATACCTCCAACTTCGTTCTTCTTTCTCAAGATTGCCATGACTATTCAGGATCTTTTATGGTTCCATATAAATTTTAGAATTAATTGTTCTAGCTCTCTGAAAAATGCCATTGGTATTTTGATAGGGATTGCATTGAATCATTAGATTGCTTTGGGTAGTATAGCCATTTTAACAATGTTAATTCTTCCTACCCATGAGCACGGTATATGCTTCCATTGATTTTTATCTTCTTCAATTTTTTTCAATGACATATTTTTCTGAGAACGGGTGTTTTACCTCCTTGGTTAATTTAATTCCCAGTTTTTGATGCAATTGTAAATGAGATTGTTTTCTTAATTTCTCTTTCTGAAAGTTCATCATTGGTGTATAAAAATGCCACTGACTTATGAGCTTTAATTTTGTATCCTATTATTTTGCTGAATTCATTGATCAGTTCTAATGGTTTTTGGTGGAATTTTTAGGGTTCTTTATATACAGTATCATGTCATTGGCAAATAACGAGAGTTTTATTTCTTCCTTTTTAATTCAGATAACTTTTATTTTTCTTTCTTGTCTTATTGCTGTGGCTAAGATTTCCAATACAATGTTGAAGAGGAGTGGTGAAAGTGGGCATCTTTGTCTTGTTCTTGATCTTAAAGAAAACTCTTTTAACCTTTCCCCATTGATTACGATGTTAGCTGTAGATTTGTCATATATAGCCTTTATTATGTTGGGATGTGTACCCTCCATTCCTACTTTGCTGAGAGTTTTTATCATCAATGGATGCTGGATTTTGTCAAACACATTTTCTGCATCTATTGATATGATTATATTGTTTTTATCTTTCGTTCATTAATGTGGTATATCACATTAATTGATTTGTGGATATTGTACCAAACTTGTATCCCAGAAGTAAATACAACTTGATAATGGTGTATATATTTTTAAAATATTTAACTAAATTTATTGGTGTAACATTGGTTAATACAATTTTATAATTTTCAGGTGTATATTATCATTTGACATCTGTATATTCTATTGTGTGTTTAATGCCCAAAGTCCAGTTTCCTTCAGTACCATATATTTGATCCCCTTTATCAAGTTCACCCTTCTCCTATCCCCCTTTACGCCATCTAGCTCCCCAATCCTCCTCCACCCTTCTAGTAACCGTAGTCTATAGTCCTCTGGTAACCACTAGCCTATAGTCCATGTCCATGTGTCTCTGTATGTTTATCCTGCTCATTTGTTGTTTTTAGGTTTATATCCCACATATAAGTGATATCATGTGATTTTCAACTTTTTCTGTCTGGCTTATTTCACTTAGCATGATTATCTCGAGGTCCATCCATGTTGTAAATGGCAGTATTTCATCTCTTCTTATGGCTGAGTAATATTTCATTGTATATATGTACCACAGCTTCTTTAGCCAATCATCTGTTGTAGGACACTTCAGTTGCTTCCCTGTCCTGGCCACTGAAAAATGCTGCTATGAACATCAGTATGCAAATGTCTTTTTGATATGGGTTTTCAAGTCTTCGGGGTAAATACTCAGTATTGGGATTGCTGGATCATATGATAGATCAAGTCTTAGTTTTTTGAGGAACCTCCATACTGTTTTCCATAGTGGCTGTACCAATTTGCAGTCCCACCAGCAATGTATAAGAGTTCCTTTTCCTCTGCATCCTCTCCATCATTTGTTATTACTTGTCTTGTTGATAATAGCTATTCTAACATGTGTAGGATGGTATCTCATTGTGGCTTGGATTTGCATTTCTCTAATAGCTAGCGATGTAGAGCATCTTTTCATATGTTTCTTGGCCATTTGTATGGCCTCGAGGAAGATGTGTCTGTTCAGGTCCGCTGCCCATTTATTGATTGGATAATTTGTTGTTGTTTTTTGTTGTTGTTGTTGTTGTTGTTGAGTTGTATGAGTTTTTTTTTTTTGTATATTTTGGATATTAGGCCCTTGTCAAACATAGTTTCCCATTGAGATGTTTGTCTCTTTACCTTGTTGATGATTTCTTTTGCTGAACAGAAGCTTTTTAGTCTGACGTAGTCCCATTCATTTATTTTAGATTTTACTTCCTTTGCTTTTGAGGTCAAATTCATAAAATCCTCATTAAGTCCAAGATCCTTGAGCTTAGTTCCTATATTTCCTTTATGCATTTTATTGTTTCAGGTCTTATATTTAAGTCCTTAATCCATTTTGAAATAATTTTTGTGTATGGTGATAGACAACAATCTAGTTTCATACTTTTGCAGGTAGCTTTCCAGTTTTCCCAACACCATTTATTGAAGAGACTTTCCTTTCTCCACTGTACATTTTTGACTTCTTTGTTGAAAATTATTTGCCCATATAAATATGGATTTACTTTTGGACTCTCAATTCTATTCCACTGGTCCATGTGTCTGTTTTGCTTCCAATACCATGCTGTTTTTGTTACTGTCCCTTTGTACTATAATTTAAAGTTGGGCAGAGTGATGCCTCTAGCCTCATTCTTTTTTTCTCAGGATGGCTTTGGCAATTCAGGGTCTTTTGTGCTTCCATACGAATCTGATAATTTTTTGTTCTATTTCGTTAAAAAAGGTCAATGAGATTTTGATGGAAATTGCATTAAATCTGTATAATGCTTTAGGTAATAGGGTCATTTTAACTATGTTGATTCTTCCAATCCAAGAACACAGAATATCTTTCCATTTCTTTGTATCTTCTTTGATTTTTTGTAAGAGGGTCTTATAGTTTTCGTTATAGAGGTCTTTGACTTGTTTCATTAAATGTATTCCTAGGCATTTTATTCTTTTTGTTGCAATTGCAAAAGGAATGATTTTTTTCACTTCTTTTTCTGACGCTTCATTCCTAGAGTATAGGAATGCTATGTATTTTTTGAATATTGATTTTGTATCCAGAAACTTTACTGTATTTGCTTTTTGCTATTAGTAGTGTTCTTGTGGAGTCTTCAGGGTTTTCTATGTAGAGAATCATGTTATCCGCAAATAGTGACAGTTTGACTTCTTTGTTTCCTTTTTGGATGCCTTTTATATATTTCTCTTGTCTGATTGCACTCGCTAGGACCTTCAATGTTATATTGAATAAGAGTGGCTATCGTGGACAGCCTTGCCTTGTTCCTGATCTTAGAGGGAAGATATTTAGTTTTTCACCATTAAGTATAATGTTGGCTGAGGGTTTGTCATAGATGGCCTTTGTTATGTTAAGGTACTTTCCTTCTATACCGATTTTGTGAAGTGTTTTGATCATAAATGGATGCTATATCTTGTCTAAGGCTTTTTCTGCATCTATTGATGTGATCATATGATCCTTATTTTTTAATTTGTTTATGTGGTGTATCACATTAATTGATTTGCATATGTTGAACCATCCTTGTGCTCTGGGATGAAGCCCACTTGATTGTGGTATATAATCTTTTTAATATGTTGCTGTATTCTGTTCACTAGTATCTTATTTAGAATTTTTGCATCTGTGTTCCTGAGAAATATTGGTCTGTAGTTTTCTCCTTTGTGTGTTATCTTTACCAAGTTTTGTTATCAGAGTAATATTGGCCTCATAAAATGAGTTGAGAAGTATTGCCTCCTCTTTGTTTTTTTAGAAGAGTTTGAAGAGATTAGGTATTAAATCTTTGAATGCTCGGTAGAATTCACTGGTGAAGCCATCTGGTCCTGTACTTTTACTTTTTGGCAGGTTTTTGATGATTGTTTCAATTTCCATACTGCTGATTGGTCTACTTAGATTTTCCAGTTCTTGATTCAGTCTAGGAAGGTTGTATTTTTCTAAGTAATGGTCCATTTCCTTTATGTTATTAAATTTGGTGTTATATACTTTTTGTTGTCTGAAATCCTCAATTTATGCCGTGAGTTCATTCATTTCTATGTTGTAGAAGCTATTGTCTTCTTCTCTTTTTAAAGTTTTTTTTTTTTTTTTACCTTTAACCACTATGTAATGTTTAAGTTTATAATACCTGTTCATAATAAGGGTTGCACTTTTCAGATTCTGTCTGTCTGATAGTCATCTTACTCATAGTTTTGTATATATATATATATTTCCTTTTGTTTCAGGTAGAATGACCCCCTACAGTATTTCCTGTAATACAAGCCTTATAGTGGAGAATTCTCTCCGCTTCTGCATATCTGAAAATATCTTTATTTCTCCTTCATATCTAAAGGATAATTTTGCTGGATATATTATTCTTGGCTGGCAATTTCTCTTTTTCAATAGTTGAATATTTGGTTCCACTTCTTCCTAGCTTGTAAGGTTTGTGCTGTGAATTCCGATGATAATCTATGAGTTATCCTTTATAAGTTAATGTCTTCTTTTCCCTGGCTGCCTTGAGAATTCTTCCTTTGTCATTAATTTTTCAGTTTTAATATAATATTTCTTAGAGAAGGCCTTTTTGGGTTGAGATAATTAGGTGTTCTGTTTGCTTCTTGGATTTGAGGATCCATATTTTTCCATATGTATGGAAAATTCTCATTGACTATTGTTTGAATAGGCTCTCTGTTTCCTTCTCCCTCTCTTTTTCTTCTGGTATACCCATTATTATGTTGCTATTTCTGATGGTGTCAGATAGTTCTTGCAGCGTTCATTAATTATTTTCCAATCTTAATCTCTCTCCTTTTGCATCTGCTTCATTTCCAGATTTCTGTCTTTGATATCATGAATTCTTTCTTCCATCTGGTCAGCTCTTTTTCCTAAACTTGATATTTCAGTCTTCATCTTTTTTATTGAGTTCCTCAGCTCCAGAAGTTATATTTGGTTCTTTTCTAGAGTTTCAATCTCCTTGGTAAAATATTCCTGTTGTTCATTAATTTTATTTCTGAGTTCATTAAACTGTTGATTAGAATTTTCTTGCATCTCACTGAGTTTTTTCAAAAGCACAATCTTGATCTTGAATTCTCTGTCATTTAAATCATATATTTCTATATCTTTATGTTTATTTTCTGAATATTTTTCATTTTCTTTCTGAAAACCTTAGTTGTTCACTGTGTTTGCTAGATTATTTTGCTGCCTAGATATTAATGGGAATATACTCTGTTTTTAAAATGTTGTTGTTGTTATTATTATTATTATTATTATTATTATTCAGTCATTTATCTGTAGCAGGTTGTTAAGAAGAGTTTTTTTCTTTGTTTTCCAGTAGGTGGTACCTAAGCCTCCTGTACTATCCAAGCCTCCTGGAACTTTGCTGTAGGGCTAAAAATGCCCTGGAGAGGTGCGTCTCCTCTGTTACCAAGTCTCCTCAGTTCCAGGGTTCCACCCCCATGGGAGAATGTGAAGGGCAAAGGGGATCCAAGCCCCTCAAGTCCCAATACTGCCCCAATAGCCAGATGCAGTGTTGGGGCCCACTGCAAGTTCTAGGAGGGTAGGGGGAAGTGGCCAGGCTCCATAACTCTGCTTTCTGCCTGTCAATGGCAAATGCTAAAACACAGCTATTGCCTCTCTGTATTCAGCCTCTGCCCTATTCTCTGCCCTGTTTTGCTTCTGTTGTCACTCTATGCTGTTCTGATTGTGTTTCCTGCTTCTGATGTCACTCTATGATGTTCTGATTATGTTTTCTGTTACCTTATCTTTTAAATCTCTGATTCAATTCTGTCCTTACTATAATCTACTGTTGATTTCTTCTAATGTATTCTTCATTTCAGTTAGTGTAGTCTTCATTTCTGACTGGTTCTTTTTTGTCTTCTATCTCTTTGTTAAAGTTCTCACCGAGTTCATCCACTCTTCTTTAAGTTCATTGTGCATCCTTATAACCAGTGTTTGAACTCTTCATCTGGTATACAGATTACCTCCTCTTTTTTAGTACATTTTCTGCAGCTTTGTTCTTTTCTTTCTGTTCTAGTGTTTCTTCATCTCCCCATTTTGGTTACCTCTCTGTGTTTCTTTCTATGTATTAGGTAGGTTTGCTATATCTCCTGGTCTTAGGAGAGTGGCCTTACATAGCAGGTGCCCTTTGGGACCAGTGGCACAATCTTCCCCGGTCCTTGAGCCAGGTGTGTCCCTTGTATGGGTTGTGTGTACCTTCCTGTTATAGTTGAAACTTGGTTGCTGTTTACACATCAATGGGAGGGATTAACCCTTGGACTGATTGGTTGTGAAGACAGGCCAGTGAGGGGTTACCCTACGGAGCAAGTTTCATTTTAGCAGGGCTCTGGTACCTTCCCAGTCTGGCCTTTGGGTATGTCATCCTTGGAGGCAACCATGGGTGGTGTTCTGGCTTGGTGAGAAGTGGACACCTGGTATGCTAACCCCAAGGCCACCTATGAGAGGTCATGCTGCAAGTCATAGGCTGTACCCTGCCAAGAGCTATCTGGCAAGAGTCACCAGGCAGTCCACAGATGGCCTCCACCATGCTGAGCTTAGAGGTGCTTTGACAGCCATAAATCAAGGCCAGCTGCTGCTAGTGCCAGGCTTGGGGCTGCTTAGCAGGAAGTATAGGGCTTGCTGAGGCCAGATGCTTCCTCTTAGTATTTCTGAACCTTTGAGAGTTTTTAGGAAACTCTGTAGCATAAGTGAAGACAGATCATTTATATGGAAAACCCATTGGAAGTAGCTTCAGTCATCCTAAAAGATGAGTGGGGGGGTGTCTCAGAGAATCACCACAGCAGGGCAACAAGTATTAGCCAGGTTGATGCAGACTCAGATATGGCAGCCACTTGTGTCTGCATACCAGGAAGTGGGAGGGCACAACAAGGAGACAATGCATTTCTGTCTGGGAGAAAGGTGCCCCTTTAGCCCTTTCCTTGAAGACAAACAATTCAGTTTCTACCTGTATTTCCTTGACACCTTCCAAGCCACTTCCAGAGCACCGGAGCTATGAGTGAGTGAGTCCACCTATGAGTAATTCTATGCACAGGTCCCTTAGAGGAATGTCTGCAACATCAGTCACCCTTCATCTCACTCAGCCACAATCTCCACTGGTTTTCAGCATCAGATGTTGTGGGGACTTCACTTCCTGGCACTGGAACCCTGGGTTGAGAAGCCTGGTGTGGGGCCAGGACCCTTTGCTCATCAAGAGGGACCTTTGCAGCTGAAATATCCCTCTCTATTGTCAATCACTACAGGCAGGTATGGGGACCAGCCTCCATCCCTACCATGTCTCCATTCCTCCTACCAGTCTCAAGGTTGCCTCTTATGTGTGTCCCTAGCTGTAGGACTTCTGTTCTGCTAAAATTCACATAATTCCCAATGATGGTTGTTCTGTAGTTTAGTTGTAATTTTGATGTAGTCATGAGAGGAGGCAAGCACAGTGTTTATATACTCCTCCATTTGACCGGCCCTAGCAAGTTTCTTGAAGTAGTCTTGTATCCCTATGAATTTCCTTCTTAGTACTGCTTTTGCTATATCCCAAAGATTTTGGATCATCCGATTTCCATTTTCATGTATCAAGATATTTTTTATGTCCTCCTTGATTTCATTAACCCATTAATTGTTTAGTAGCATATTGTTTAGGCTCCATTTGCTTGTGATTTCTTTTTCAGTTTTCTTTTTGTAATTGATTTCTACTTTCATACTGTTGTGGTCAGAGAACATGCTTGATATAATTTCAATCTTTTAAAATTTATTGATCCTTGTTTTGTGGCCTAACATGTGGTCTATCCTGGAAAATGTTCCATGTGCTCTTGAAAATAATGTGTTCTGTTTTGGGTGAAATGTTCTATGGATGTATATTAATTCCTTCTGATAAAATGTGTCATTTAAAGCCTGTTGATTTTCTGTCTGGATGATATATCCATTGATGTAAGTACAGTGTTAAATTTCCTTACTACAATTGCATTACTATCAATCTCTTTTTTTTATGTCTGTAATTATTTGCTCCAAATATATGTAGGTGCTCTTGTGTTGGATGTGTACATGTTTGCAAGTGTTAGACGTGTGATTTACATAATGTCTTTGTCTCTTGTTCTAGCCTTTGTTTTAAAGTCTATTTTGTCTGATATAAGGATTGCTTCCTCAGTTTTCCTTTCATTGTTATTTGTATGAAATATCATTTTTCATCCCCTCACCTTTAGTCTGTAACTTTGGGTCTGAAGGGAGTATTTGGCAGGCAGCATATGCAAAGGTCTTTTTTTTTTTTTTTAATTTATTTATTAATTCAGCCACCTGTCTTTTGATTGTAGCATTTGGTCCATTTACATTTGGAGTAATTATGGTTAGGTATGTACATATTGTCATTTTATTAATTGCTCTCCAGTTGTTTTTGTAGTTCTCTGTTTCTTTCTTCTTCTCTTGCTATCTTCTTTTGTACATTGATGACTTACTTCAGTGATTTATTTGAGACCTTCATCTTTATTTTTTGTCTATCTATTATAGATTTTTTGTTTGTGGGTACCATGAGATTTATATATCACTAGCTATGTTTATAATAGTCTATTTTACATTGATGATTGCTTAAATTAAAATGCATCCTAGAAGCAGTACAATTGTCACCCTCCATGTTTATGTTTTTGACATCATATTTTACATTTTTGTGTTAATTTATTTATTAACTCTAGCTTTATTACTGTAGCTATGCATACTCTTATATTTTAATCTCCATACTAGCTTTATAATTGGTTGATCCACTGCATTTACTAAATGACCTTTATCTGTGAGATTTTTCTCATTCTTATATTTTCTTATTTTCAGTTATTGCCATTTATTTTCCACTAGAAAGAGTCTCTTTAACATTTTTTATAATGCTGGTTTAGTGGTGATAAACTCTTTTAGGTTTTGCTTGTCTGGACAACTCTGTCTCCTTCAATTCTGAATGATAATCTTGATATGTAGAGTATCCTTTGTTTTAGGTTTCCCTCTTTCATCACTTTAAATATATTGTGCCATTTCTTTCTGTTCTGCAATGTTTCTGCTGAAAAATCAGCTGCAAGTCTTAGGGAGCTCTCTTGTATGTAACTAACTGCTTTCCTCTTGCTTCTTTTAAGATTCTCTATTTTTAAACTTTGGCATTTTAATTATAATATGTTTTGGTATGGGCCTCTTTAGATGCATTTTGTTGGGATTCTCTGTGCTTCCTAGACTTGAATGTTTGATTCCTTTAGCAAGTCAGGAAAATTTTAAGGCATTACTTCTTCAGATAGGTTTTCTGTCCCGTTCTCTCTCACGTCTCATTCTGGAATTCCTATGATATAAATGTTAATTTGCCTGATGTACTCCCTGAGGTCATTTAACCTATCATAATTTGTTGTTGTTGTTGTTGTTGTTGTTGTTGTTGTTCTGCTTGAGTGATTTCTAGTATTTTGTCTTCCAGGTCACTGATTCAGTCTTCTTAATCATCTAATCTATTGTTGATTCCCTCTGGTATGTTTTTCATTTTAGTTGTTATATTCTTCAGTTCTGATTGGTTCCTTTTTATATTTTCTTTCTCTTTGTTGATGATCTTTTCTTCTGAGTTTGTTGAGCATTTTCATAATCAATGTTTTGAATTCTTTTTTAACTCTTTATCTGAAAGATTGCTTGTCTTCATTTCATTTAGCTCTTTTTCTGGAACTTCTGTCCTGTTCTTTCACTTGGAACATGTTTGTCTCCTTGCTTTGGCTGTCTGTCTGTATTTATTTATTTGAATTATGTAAAACAGCAACCTCTCCTGATCTTGAAGGAGTGGCCTTGTGTAGGAGCTTTCTCCTTTAGACTACATATACCAGGTGTCTTTGGCAGGCCAATTGGAGGTGGAGCTGAAGAAAGCATGAGCCATATTGAGTCCCAGCAGCAAGCCTCACCTGGGTTACCTTGATGGGCCAGCTGCATGTATACTTGGGGAGACCGAGGCTGCAGAGAGTCTTCCAGGGTAAGCCAAGCCAAGGCTGCCTTGGCAGGCTAATTGGAGCAGGTTCTCACTACAGGAAGCTCAGAGAATAAGCTTCACAGGGGTGGAAGCTATAGTTGTAGGGGGCCTGGGCCTCAAAGATTCCCAAGAGCTAGCCACAAAGCTGGTGTAAGCCTGAGGTCTGGAGCCAATTGGACGCCCTTGGCTTGCTTCCTAGAGTACCTGGATTGTACTCCTGCACACGCAATTAAGGCAGATTGAGAATACAACAAATGGCACTCTCTATTGTTTCCAACTTCAGAGAGAGTTCCCACAGTTTCCTTCCTGTTTGACAAATGCTCTAGGATTATTAAATGGATTTCTTTCCCTTATAGCCTAGGTGCCTTTTAAACCACTGTTTTTAATTTTGTTTGTTTGTTTGTTTGTTTGTTTGTTTTGCTGTGCCCAGAGAGTGGGTGAGTCTGCACATGTGCCCATCAGTGATCTGTTCCTACTGAAAATCAGTGCATTTAGGGTAAGTTCCCAGATACCCTGTGTCTTTCCTACCCATCTCTATGTTGTTTCTCTCTCTTGTTTGCTGTGTAGAAGGTGTTCAGTCAGCCTTCAGTTCTTCTTCGGGAGGATTTCTCTGCCTGTAGGTGTAGATTCAACATGTTCATAGGAGAGGTGAGTTCAGGGTCTTCCTAAACTGCCATCTTGGACTAGATTCCCTACTTTTCCATTTATTTCAACAGTGCCTGTGATGCTTGTTGGAACATTTTTATAATAGCTGTTTTAAAGTTTTTGCAAATTAATTCCAACATCTGTGTCATCTTGGCATTGACATTTATTGATTGTCTTTTCTCATGCAAGTTCTGGTTCTTAATAAACTGAGTAATTTTGGATTGCATTCTGAACATTTTGAATATTACGTTATGAGCCTCTGTGTCTTGTTTAAATCCTGCAGAAAACTTTTGTTGTTATTGTTTTTAGCAAGTAGTTGACCTGGTTAAGTTCAGGATGCAATTTCCAAGTGAACTTCTGTGTGCTTTTGTTCTAGTGTTAGTTCACTTTTGAAAGCCTTTGCAGTGGTATTTGAATCTGTCCCACATGTGCCCCATTTAATGGGTCATCTCACAGCCTGGGCAGTTGTCTATTTGTTAACTCAGTTCTGTACATCTTTGGTGTGTTGATTAAGATCAGACTAATGTATGCTCAGCTTAGGAGTGAGGATAAGAGTTCACAAACAACTTCAAGGATTGCTTTCTCCAGCTCTTCCCTATTTGCAATCTCTTTAAGGTTTCCTGCAGCTCCCCTTTAGTTACCTCACTCCTCAACATACTTTCAGGGCAGAGGCCAAGTGAGAGGACAGATAATAAAGCAACAAGGATTCACTCCTCTCTTTTGGGATAGCAGCTCACTGATAAAGAGGAAAGGTCCCCTTCCTCGGGGTTTTGACTCTTGCTCATCTACTGCTGCCACTATAGAATTTCTTGGGAGCTGAGGCATGAGAAAATGTAAAGAAGGAAAAAAGGGAGGATTTCCACATGCTCCCTGGCATTAGAACTCATTTTTATGCTCCTCACTCAGGAGCGAAGGGCATTTCCTGGAGCTCAGCTCTGTTCTCTGGTGCCCACTTCCAGGTTTCAGGCTCCACTGTGCCCATGTTCACACTGGAGGGGAAAAGTGGTAAACTTCCTACCAGTTCAGAGTTACTTAAAATTCTAGTGTTTCTTCCCCAATCTTTCTGCTACTACTCATTTTTCAGAGTCCTCTTATAGATGTTCCATGCATTCTGTCCAGGTGTTTTCACTGTGTTCTATGGAAGAAATAGGGAGACATGTGCTTACTCCACTCCATCTCACCCAGAACCAGAATCTCCACACAAAAATTTTATAAAAGCTATTTTTAAATGAATACCATGAGCCAAGGCTATACTATTTTACTTATCTAATTTCTTACAAAACCCTCAAAGTTATATATTAATATAGTTATATATTAATATAGTTATATATTTTGATCTCCATCTTATCATGAAGACACAAATGCTTAGTAAAGATTAAGTACTTTGCCAGAGGTTATCTGATGAGTGTCAGGACCAACAAAATGCCTTAAAATTGTTATAATTTTCTCAGACCATCTGTTCCAAAATCAACCACAATGCTTATTAAAATTGAAGTTTCTTGTGCCCTACCTTAGGCATGCTAAGTCAAAATCTTTGGGAATGGAGGTCAAGGAGACTTACTATGCATGCTGAAGTTGGGAACCAATGCATATTGCCTCTAATTAAAGAAACTTTTGGTCTACATGGCTTTTAAAAAGATGTCAATGTATTTCACATAGGAATACCCATTAGTGTTAGCATCAATCAGCTTAAAATAGCTTACATATGCTCACATTCCCTACTCTTCTGTCTCATGTTCAGGGCCATAAAATAAGATTTGTTATAAACCAAGGTTCACTTTACATACAGGAAGATTTTCTCTTCACTTACCCAAGCCTTGAACCTAATGTTCTTGCCCTCATTCTAATCCCTGACAATAAAAGCTTCCTAATAGGACCCCTGCCCTAGAATTATTAACCAGTATTAGCAAATTATATTTTAAGAAGAGATTAGGCTTAAGTGAATTCTACTCATTCATGGCAGACAATATTATTACATTTCTCCCCAGGACATAGAGTAGCCCTGTCCTTCATGATGGACCTTATTTGGCGAAAGAACAATTTTGATGTGGTCACTGTCAAAAACTGGAGCCCTCATTTTCTATAAGGAAAGTTTAAATAACAAGCCTCTCAGTATGAGATAAATCTAAACAAAAAATACTTAGAAGAAACTTACATGTTATATATGGGACAGGAGAGAATTTTGCATCATTTGTGTGAATGATTTCTTGTAGATGAAAAGGTTTTTAAGACAAGTTTACATGTAATGACATAATTATGAAGGTTGAAAAAGTCAGAGTGCAGTGTTTGCTCAAGATGCCTAGTAAATGATGTAAATAACATTACAATCCTATACATATAAAACTTTTCTTCTGAATATCTCAAAGAGTTTTATAGATATTGTCTTCATGACTTGTAATAGGGATTATGATTCCTAACTCACATATGGGAAAAACAAAGTCAAATATGCCATTCTCTAAGGCCCTCTGAAATCTCCTTTTTAAACAGTATCATAACATACCATAACAATAAGTCATATTTTACTACTAAAACTTATGGCAAATATTCTACTTTGAAATACAAATCTTTTTCCAAAAATTTTCTTATGGATACTCATGAGGAAGTTCAAACATTTCAAATTAATTGGCAGTAATGAATCAAAAATAAAACAGAATTCAGTAGTTATTTTCAGCTGACGAATATGCCAACAAGTTATTTCTCTTCCCTCCTCAGCCATTTTCTTGAGAGAGAGAACTCCAAAACATATGGCCCAGGAAGAAAATCTGTACTCGTTTATAACTCCTCTGCAGCTAGAGTACGCAAATGACTTCATAGGCAACAGCTTCCGTATGTTTCATATTTTTAACATTGACCGTTCATAATAAAGATTCTTTGATCCCAGATCAAATGTTTGAATCAATTTTCTCTATACTTACTCAGAGTCGCCTTTATAAAAGTTCCCCTCTTTCCCACCTCAGATGTTCCAGCCCTTCCTGCAGTCGGAACTATCTCCATTTGTCACCTTCTCCGTGGTACTTTCCACCCCTTTGCTGTGGTTTTTAGTTCTGCTCATTAAACTCTCATACAAAAGAGGCATAGTAATAAATAATTTTTGTACATAGTAAGTTAACTGCAATAAATAAGGTTCCTATGAGGAACTCATGGGAATTTTTAATAAAACTGAAAGCTCATGGTAGTATGATTAAATACAAAATAAACCTCGCCCAATCAGAATGAATGAATAAATAAATAAATAAATAAATAAATAAATAAATAAAATAAAATCCTCAGTAGATGAGGCCTTTGCCTATGTGTAAGAAAAAGAAAAAGAAAAACAATATATTTTTTAAAACTAGATTATATCCCTGGCATTACAACTGAAAAAAAAGTAAACTGAAACCTCAGTCCTTAAAGAAGGACAAAAGATTTTTAAAAACCTAGATAAATTCAAAAATATCAATTTAAAAAAAATGTCTAAGCAGTGCTAAAAATCAGAGTATCTTCAATATTTTAAATGATCTCAAGGCATTTTTAAGGCCATGTTGAGGAGCATTTTCTTTTTTATTATGGTGACATTGGTTAATGAAACCCAGTAAGTTTCAGGTATACAATTCAACAGTAAGGCATCTATATATTGCATTGTGTGTTAACTGCCCATAGTTAGATTTCTTTCTGTCATCACATATTTCACCCCTTTTACTCCATCTACCTCCCTCCTGTTTGTTGCTTTTAGGTTTATATCTCACATATAAGTGATATGTGGTTTTCAACTTTTTATGTCTGGCTTATTTCACTTAGCATAATTATCTCAAGGTCCATCCATGTTGTCGCAAATAGTATTTTATCTTCTTATGGCTGAGTAATATTCCATTGTATATATGTACCACAGCTTCTTTAACCAATCATCTGTTCTAGGATGCTTTGGTTGCTTCCATGTCCTGACCACTGTGAATAATGCTGCTATGAACATCGGTGTGCAAATACCTTTTAGGATATTTGTTTACAAGTCTTTGGAGTAAATACCCAGTAGAGGGATTGCTGGATCATATGGTAAATCAAGTCTTAGTTTTTTGAGGAGACTCCATACTGTTTTCCATAGTGATTGTACAAATTTTCAGTGTCATCAACAGTGTATGAAAGGTTTTTTTTTTCCATATCCTCTCCAACACTTGTTATTACTTGTCCACAACATTTTTGATATAACTTTATTTGCTAAAAACTTAAAACATGAATTCTGCAGAAAGACACTCATTAACAAAAGCTAATTTTAAATTTCTTAAAAATTTCTAATGATAAAATAAATGTGGTAGTAGATTAACTATATTTGGGCTTAATTAGATCTCATGTTGTGAAAGGAAGAAAGGGAGGGAAGCAGGGAGGGAGGGAAAGAAAAAATACTGGTGGTAAAACTTCTTTTAATCTCATTATATCACTTATGTATGTGATATAAACCTAAAACCAACAAATGAACAGGACAAACAGAGACTCATGATAATGGAAAATAGACTATTGTTTACCAGAGGGGAGGGGGGGGAAAGGGGAGGTAAACAGGGTAAAGGGGGTCAAATATGTGGTGACAGAAAGAAATCTAACTATGGGAGGTGAGCACACAGTGTAAATATATATATGCCTTACTGTTAAAGTGTACAGCTGATACTTACTGGATTTCATTAACCAATGTCACCATAAAATAAATAAATAATAAATAAATTTTTAAAAATAATAATACATAAATAAATATTTATTTATTTGTTGTTGTTTCCTTTTCGTTTGAACTGGCAGATAGGTAAAGTTTTAGGATAATTAAAGTTACTATGATTCTTCATTTCAAAATACAGCCAGACACCTCTAAAAAAAATAGAATACCAATTCAGACCCTATATTTAGCATTTGTAAGTATGAAAATAGCCTATATGTAAGTGCTAACATAGGAGGTATTGAGTTGGTGGTTATAAACTTAGCAATACCATTCTAGGCAAAATTTAACCTCCCTGGCTTTTAACTGAGTTGTTGCATAAATCATCCACCCATCCCAATGATTACAAATTACCTTGTGCACAGTAGCAAACCGTTGATTATTTCCTGCTCCAACTACAAGATATCCATACTTGGTTTTAAAAGCCTAAAATAAATAAATACATAAATATATAATTTTATATGTTGAGAAAACTACAAAAACTGACTTTAATTTCTAAAACTTCTATTTAGAAAGCTTGTTCTAAAGCAATGTTATTGTCATTATCAAATAATGAGTATATTTTTCACTTGTATTTGCTTTATTTGGGATTTTCAAAGTACTTTCTTGCTCTTCCACTATTATAACATCAGGGGAAAAGAAGAGTGATTTAGAAAAATAAATACTGGAGTTTCATTACAACTCATAACATGAAATTCTATATTCATTACAGTATAGATCGATGTTGAATTTTCCCAAAGTTTTGTGTTTTGTTTCCATTTTTCCTTCTAGAGAAAAGCAAAAGAGTATGTTGTTTTCTATAACAAGGTAGAATAGATGGAAAAAAGTAAAGCAGGAAGGAAAGAAAGCAGGAAGGGTGGGAGAGAGGATGAATGAGTGAGCTAATGGAGTTACATTACATCTTTGATAAAAAAAATGTCTCAAATGTAAACTTTTGGGCAATTTTCACATTTTGGTAAGTGAAAATTGACACATCTGGATCTCTAGACTTCATGTTGCTTTACATACCTAAAAATTTCTGTCTCTTTTACGAGACACATTTATTTGGACAGCAACACCTATAATTGACACTTCCACCTCCCACAGTCCTAGTCCCTGTGAAGAACTTGTCAGCACTGTCTTCTCTGCATTTAATCACAGTACAGATTAGAGGAACCAAACATTATCCTCAGAAGGACTTGTTCGTACTTTCCTTAAGTAAATGAGATACTTCAGTTTTCTTCCTTTTTTTTTTTTTTGTTAAAATTGCTCTGTATCTTCACCTACTTTTTCTTTACTTACTCCTGCCTCTAAGAAACATGGTGTCTATCTTTCTTAGCAGAGCTTCCTCTTCTAATGACCTTGTTCCTAACTTAACCCACATCCTCCAGAACCCTGGTCAATTATTTTGAATCTCTTCACTTCCACTGAATCCTTCTACCTACATATAGGCTCATGCCTACATTAAAAATATTAACAGTAATAAAACAAAATTTCCATCAATCCTGACACCCCTCTCAAGCTATCTTGAAATTATCCTCCTTCCCTCCATTGCTAAATTACATAAAATTGCCACCTGCCTACACTTCTTCAATCATCAACTACATTCCAATGCCCTCTGTCATCAGTATTTTTATACTATCACTACACTGATATTCTTTCCTAGACCCCTCTGTATTATTACTGTTAAACATCCCCCACTTCAGGAACCTGTCTTATCTCTAAGCTCTGTCTGGGCTCATCTCCAATCTCTCTGACCTGTTTTCCACTTGCCTCTTTGCAGGATTATCTTCTCCTTAGCCTTCAGCATTCCTTAAGCATCTGCATTTGGTCTTTGTTCACTTGCTTCTTATGGTATCCACTAGCCACATGTAGCTATTGAATTGAAATGAATTAGATTAAATTAGTCACAAACAATTATATATTGTGGTTCCATTTTTATGAAAAGTATAAAATAATCAAATCTATGTAGACAGAAAGATTATCTGCCCAGGGCTAAGGAAGCTGTGGGAATTTGGGGAATTACTACTAATGAGTATCAGATTTCTTGTTGGGATGATAAAAATGTTAGAAAATTGACTGTGATAATGGCTGTACAACTCTGCGAATGCACTTAAAACAATTGATTTCTATACTTTAAGTAGGTGAAATGTATGGTATGTAAGTTATTTACCAATAAAACTGTTATTAAGAAAAATTAAATTAACAGTTCAATTCCACAGACACACTAGCTACATAGGTATTCAATAGCCACATGTGGCAAGTGGCTGCCATATTAGCACAGAAAGAGAAATTTCCATCATCACAGAAAGTTGTATAGTGGTACAGTGCTGATAGACTGGAGCTGATAAATTGTATTTTTTCCTTTGTTCCTCCTACTAGACCAACATGATATCTGAAGAAAGTTAGACAATTAATAATTATTTGATTAATTAATGAATCAAACAAATAATTGCTTTCATGTAATAGAATTGTGGCTAAAATAAATCTCAAGAAAAACATTATAACAGAGTTTTATTCTATTTACATTTTTTCTTGACTTGGTAGTGAATGCTACTAAGATATCACATGGTCTATTTTAAACATTTCCCTTGTCCACAAAAGCAAATTCAATGTTACATGTAATGCATCAGTGTTTCTCAAACTATTGAAAGGGAATCTTAAAAGAACTGTGAGTAAGAGACAAAGAATGTAAGTAACAATGTCTCAACAAACCACTGATAATTATGAAGGTGCACTGTTATTTATTATGCTTCCCTTTCTGCAGGAGAAGAGTGATTTGGGGGTGGATAAGTGATGTGCAGTAATAATGTGTGTCACCAAGTATAATGTAAAAAAAAGGTTTTCAAATTTTTGGATTAGTGATATATTCAACAAGTTTACATTTGAGGAGTGTTCATTTTCTTTAAATTATTAAAGAAATGTCTGTTTCATCCTTAAGCCTGAACTATATCATGAAATACATCTTTACCAATACACAATTTTTAAAATTTTAAGCAGAGATAACTCATTAATGATCACAGAAAAATGAAGACTAAATAGCATCTAAACCACCAGAATACAATTAGACTGAAAATCACCAAATAGATTTGTAGGAATGAAGGTTAAATTATAAGTGTTTTAAATACTTATTTGTTCCCTGTTTTCATTGCCAGAGTGTTTATTTAATATATTTTAAATAAAAACTTTTTAAAAAATACTACATTGCATTGTGCACTGAATGTTTATGTCCCTCCTCCAAATTCATGTGTTAAAATGCTAACCTCAATGTGATGGTGCGAGGAACAAGAACACGGCCATCTAAAAACCAAGAAGTAGGTCCTCACATCTGTCAGTGCCTTGATCTTCAACGTCCTAGCTTCAACAACTGTGAGAAATAAATGTTTGCTGTTGAAGCCACCCAGTCTATAGTATTCTGTTATAGCAGCTCAAATGGACTAAGAAATTGTTACTGAGAAGTGGGGTGCTACTGTAAAAAAAATACCTAAAAATATGGAAGTATATTTAGAACTGAGTAACCTGTAGAAACTAAATAAGTTTTGAGGTACATGATGGGAAAAATCTCTACATTGCAACTCTGGTGAGAGCTCAGAAAGGAAAGAGGAGAGCTGTAGAGAGAACCTTAAATTTCTTAGAGAACACCTAAGTCATCTTGAACAGAATGTTGGTAGAAATATAAATGGTAAAGATCATTTTGATGAAGGCTAAGATGGAAATGAGGAACATGTTATTGTAGACTGGAGGAAAGGTGATCCTTGTTATAAAGTGGTGAAGAACTTGGCTGGGTTGTGTTCATGTTCTAGTGTTTTGTGGAAAGTAGAACTTTTGAGTGATGAAACTGGATATTTAGCTGAAGCTCTTCCTAAGCAAAATTTTAAAGGTATAATTTGGCTCCTCCTGACTGCCCTTGTGAAAAAGAGAAATGACTCAAAGACAGAATTGTTAAGCAAAAAGAAAACAAATTAAAGATTTGGAAAATTCTCATCCTATCTATATTGTTAAAAATGAGAAAGCATGGTCAGAATAAAACACTAAGTTTGTTGCCAATTGATCATTTGATACAGACATATCCTTCAGCAGGAAAATGAATAAATAAACTGTGATACATCCAAACAATGGAATATTATTCAGCATTAAAAAGAAATGAGCTTTCAAGCCATGAAAAGACATTGAGAAAAAGTGGAAGAAGCCAATCTGAAAAAACTACATGTTATATAATCCCAACTATATGTCATTCTAGAAGAGGCATAACTATAAACATAGTGAAAAGATCAACCCTTAGAGCAGGATGGGAGAGAAGGAGGAATAGATAGAGCAAAGAGGATTTTTAAGGCAGTGAAAATACTCTGTGATACCATAATGATGTATACATATAATTATACATTTGTCCAAACCAAAAGGATATACAACACCAAGAATGAACCCTAATGTAAACTATGGGCTCAATGATTATTATGTGTCAATGTAGATTCATCAGTTGTAAAAAATGTATTACTCTAGGGTGGGTGGTGTAGGTAGATGTTGATAATGGGGGAGACTTTACATGTGTTGGGGGAGGACATATGTGAAATCTCTGTATCTTTTGTTCAATTTCTCTGTGGACCTAAAGCTGCTCTAAAAATATTTTTTAAAAAAGATGACACCCTTATAATAATAATAATGTTCCATATCTTGACTGTATCAGTGTCAATATTCTAGTTGTGATATTGTACCAGTTTTGCAAGATGTTGCCATTAGAGCAAACGGAATAAATATACACAGGATCTACCTCTATTATTTCTTAAAATACAAGCGAATCTACAATTATCTCAAATTTTTAAGTTTATTTTTTGAAAGATGCTGGTGTATTATATTAGGGCCCTGACAACGGAGATGCAAGAAAATTCAGTCAAGAAATGGTTAGGTGCTAAAATCTACTGTAGTTGATAATGACCTGAATATAATGGTTGAGAGTTGAAGGTAAGGGAGACGGAGGTGTCATGGATGGTGTTTATGTTTCTGAGCACATTTGAAAGATTACAGAGAAAATTTCAAATGATTAGGAGCTGGCAACCAGAAGAAAGTCTGAATTGTAAATAAAACTTAGTAGTCATTTGCTTATAACCTATTATTAAAGCTATCACATAGATGAGGTCATTTAGAAAGAGAGTTCAAATTGCAGAGTAGGGGGAGAAATGGGAGCCAAGGATGAGTCTGAATATCACCCCCACTTGAGGTCCAGGCAAAAGAGGAGTTAGCCAGAAAGTAAGATGAGGACAAAAGAATGCCCACAGTGGTCCTTCATTACCTCAGCAAATGCTTTCCTGGTATCATAGTGCTGACAGAATGCAGTTTGAAGTGGATCAATGACTAAATAACAGTTAAGGAAAAGAGAGCACACACAAATATCTGTTTAGAAGTTTGGCTGTGAAGAAGAATGAGCAAAGAACTGAGAACACAGGTTGAACATGATACAGATGCAGGTCTTCATGTCAGTTTGGTGGTGGGGAGCTGAGGACATTCCCACTGCATGTTTCTACTTTCTGATGAAAGAAGGAAGGGATAAGGCCATCAACTGAGAGTAGGCCTGAGAGATATGAGACTAGAAGACTGAAAAGAGTGGAGAAGTTCTGATGTATTATTGAAGAGACTGGGAAAGCAGAGTGAACAGATAAACACAGTTGGAATGCTAAAATGTTGAGAACCCAACTGAGTGACTTTCTCCATTATCTCTCAGTTACACAGAATAAATGAATGTTTACATTTACTATGTTTAGGGTTTTGTTAAATGAGTATGACAAAGAGATACAGGTTTAGGAAAATTAGAAAATTACCCATAATGTTATTGAGCAATGAGCCATGGACTACTGGTTATGGAAGAAGGTGGTGAAGATAGGAGAAGGTTATGAATAGGGGAAAGGGAGAGGTGTTAGTGGATAAGAAATTCTGATGAAGTGAAAAAATAGTCAAAATAAGATTACACGAACGTGCAAGGTAGAACAGGAGACTGGTCAGAATGTAAAATGCTTCATTCAGTGATTATTTTTTAAATAATTTTTTAGTTTTTTTTACAGTTGACATAGAATATGATATAGTTTCAAGTGTACAACATAGTGATTAGACAGTTACATAATTTATAAAGTAATCATCACAATAAATCTAGTACCCATCTGACACTGTACATAGTTATTACAATATTATTGACCATTCCCTATGCTATATTTTACACCGCCATGATTATTTGGTAACTACTACTTTACACCTCTTACTCCCTTATCCCACTTCACCCAGCCCCCAGTCCCTTTCCCATGGTGACCATCAAAATGTTCTCTATGAGTTCATTTCTCTTTGTTCATTTATTTTGTTTTTTTTTTTCTTTTTAGACTCCATATGTGAAATTATATGGTATTTGTCTTTCTCTGTCATATTTCACACATCATAATACCCTCTAGGTCCATCTATGTTTTTGTAAATGGCAAGATTTATTTCTTTTTGTAGACAAGTAATATTCTATTGTGTGTGTGTATAACTTTTTCTTTTTTAAATTTTTTAATATATTTTTTGAATTATAGTTGACACACAATATTATATTAATTTCAGGTGTACAACAGGGTGATTAGTCATTTATATAACTTATGATCATCTCAATAAATCCAGTACCCATCTGACACCATTCATAGTTATTATAACACCACTGACTATATTCCCCATTTTATAGTCTATATCCCTATGACTATTTTGTAACTACCAATTTGTAACTCTTAATCCTCTCTCACCTCCACCCACCCTGCCCAACCTGAAAACCATCAAAATGGTTTCTGTCTCTATAAGCTTGTTTCTGTTGTTTATTTATTTATCCTGTTCTCTAGATTCCACATATGGCATTTGTGTTTGTCTGACTCCACTCAGCACAACACTGTCTAGGTCCACCCATGTTGTTGAAGATGACAAGATTCATTCTCTTTATAGCTGAGCAATATTCCATTGTGTATATGTACCACCTCTTCTTTATCCATTCATCCACCAATGGACACCCAGGAGGCCTCCATATCTTGGTCATTGTAAATAATGCTATAATGAACATATGGGTTCCCATAACCCTTTAAAGTAGTGTTTTGAGTTTCTTAAAATAAATACCCAGAAATGGGATTAATAGATCCTTCTTTCTCTCTGGTTTTAGCCTTTGTTTTAAAGTCTATTTTGTCTGGCATGAGTATTTCTACATCAGCTTTTTGTTTGTTTCCATTTTCATGAAGAATCTTTTTGTATCACTTTACTTTCAGTCTGTGTGTGTCCTTGATCTGAAGTGAGTCTCCTGTGAAGAGTATATGCAAGGATCTTGTTTTCTTAACCATTAAGCCACCATATCTTTTGACTGGAGCATTTAATCCATTTACATTAGAATTGTTGATAGATATGTAGTTATTGCTACTTTATTTGTATTTTTGATTCCTTTTTCTCTTCTTAAAGTCCCTCTAACATTTCCTATAATACTGGCTTGGTGGTGATAAACTCCTTTAGCTTTTTCTTGTCTGGGAAGCTCTTTATCTGCCCTTTGATTCTAAATGATGGCTTTGCTGGGTACATTATCTTGCTTCTAGTTCCTTGCTTTTCATCACTTTGAATATTTTGTGCCAGTCCCTTCTGGCCTGCAAAGTTTCTGTTGAGAAATCAGCTGACAGTCTTATAGGAGATCACTTGCAAGTAACTAACTGCTTTTCTCTTGCAGCTTTTAAGATTCTTTGTCTTTAATCTTTGGCATTTTAACTATTATGTGTCTTGGTGTGGGCCTCTTTAGGTTCATCTTCTTTGTGACTCTCTTCTTCCTGGGCTTGTATGATGTCTATTCTCTTCATCAGGTTAGGAAAGTTTTCAGTCATTATTTCTCAAAATAGGTTTTTAATTCCTTGCTCTCTTCTCCTCCTGGTACACCTATGATGCGAATGTTGGTACACTTAATGCTATCCCAGAGGCCCCTTAAACTATTCTCATTTTTTGGGGGATTTCTTTTCACTGTTCTGATTAAGCGTTTTCTGCTACCTTATCTTCTAAATCACTGTTTCTATCCTCTGCTTTGTCTAATAATCTACTGTTGATTCCGCTTAAGGTATTCTTCATTTCAGTTATTGTACTCTTCACTTTTGACTGGTTCTTTTTTATGCTTTCTATCTCCGCTTTATGTTTTCTATTTCTTTGTTAAAGTTCTCACTGAGTTCCTGAACTCTCCCCTTAAGTTCGCTGAGCATCTTTTTAACAAGTGTTTTGAACTCTGTATCTAATAGATTGCTATCTCCATTTTGTTGAGTTCTTTTCCAGAGCTTTGTTCTGTTCTTTTGTTTGGAACATGTTTCTTCATCTTCCCATTTTGGCTGCTCTTTGTGTTTGTTTCTATGTATTAAACATATTCTATGTATTAAACAAGGGCTGCTATATCTCCCAGGCTTAGTAGAATGACCTTATGTAGTAGGTGTGCTTCATAGCCCAGTGGCACAGTCTGCCCTGGTGACCTGAGCTGAGTGCTCCAGGAATGTCCTTGTACTGGCTCTGTGTGCCTTCCTGATGTACTCATGCCTTGGTTGGTGTTTACTCCTCAATGGGAGAGATTGATCCTCAAGCTGTTTAGTTGTGATGACTGGCCATGACCAGTGGAGGAGCTGTTGTTCAGGGGCTGATCCTACAAAGCAAGATTCATTTTAGCAGGGTTCTGGTGCCTGCCCTGTCTGCCGCTGGGGTGTTGTTCTCAGATGTGACCCCAGTGGTCCTCTTGCTCAGACCAAAGCCAGACACCAGACATGTAGGCTGGGGCCTCCTAAGAGGGGCACTGCCATAGGCCAAGTTCAGCTGCAGCTTATGCTCTACCTGGGGCTACCTGGCATAAAACACCAAGCAATCCACAGAAGTCCTCCACCTGTGCTGTGCCTGGAGATGCCCTGAGACACCTAGCCACAAACCAAGTCTGACCGCCACTAGTCCTTGGCTTGGTGCTGTTCTGCAAGAG
Organism: Eidolon dupreanum; assembly: GCA_028627145.1. NCBI lineage: Eukaryota > Metazoa > Chordata > Mammalia > Chiroptera > Pteropodidae > Eidolon > Eidolon dupreanum. The sequence continues at coordinate 45,876,182 of CM053514.1, read as the reverse complement.
GTATGGTGCATACCAAAGCCAGATGCTGACTGTTTAGGTTTTATAAACCTTTGGGAGATTTTAAGAAAGTCCGCAGCATGAGCCAAGACAGGCTATCTGTATGGAAAATCCACTGGAAGCGGCTTGGGTGGACCTGTAATTTGGGTGGGGTGGGGTTCTCAGGGACTCACCAGGGCAGGGCAACCTGTGTTACCCAGGCTGATAGAGACTCAGCCCTTGCTCTGAAGCCAGACAATTCAGTTCCTCCCCATATGTTTCTGGTACCTTTCAAGTTGCTGCCTCAGCACTGGAGCTCAAAGAGAGTAAGTCTGTCACCTAGTAAGTTCATGCGGGGCCCTTTTAAAAGACTACCTGGGACTCCCCCAGCCCTTTGTCTCACTCAGCCACAATCTCTGCTGGTTTTCAGAGCCAGAAGTTGGACTTCTCTTCCCAATGCAAGAACCCTGGGCTCCCTGTGTGAAGCCAGGTCACCTAGCTCTTCTGGGGGAACATCTCAGCCGAAATACTCTCCCAATTCTTGACCGCCACATGTGGAGTGGAATCAGCCCATTTTGCATCTCTGCCACTCTTACCAGTCTCAAAGTGTACTACTTTTTCTTTATCCATTCATCTATTGATGAACACTTAAGCTACTTTCATATCTTGGCTGTTGTAAGTAATGCTGCAATGAATATATAAATAAATATGTTTTTTCAAATTTGTGTTTTGGTTTCTTCAAATAAATACCTAGATGTGTGATTACTGGGTCCTTCTTTGTCTCTTGTTTTAACCGTTGTTTAAAGTCTATTTTGTTAAAAGTATTGCTACCCCAGCTTGTTTTTCATTTTCATTTTTATGTAATATATTTTTTCCATCCCTTTACCTTCAGTATGTGTGTGTGTTTTAATCTGAAGTGAGTCCCTTGTAGGCAGTATATGTAAGGGTTTTGTTTTCTTATCCATTCGGCCACCCTAAATGTTTTGATTGGAGTATTTAATCCACTTACACTTAAAGTAATTATTGAGACATATGGAGTTATTGCCACTTTATTATATTTATATTTTTGATCTTCTTAAAAAAGTCCCTTTGACATTTCTTGTAATACTAGTTTAGTGGTGATGAACTCTGGCTTTTTCTTGTCTAGGAAGTTGTTTTTCTTACTTTTGATTTGAAATGATAGCTTTGCTGGGTAGAGTAATCTTCGTTGTAGGTCCTTGCTTTTCCACCCAGTGATTATTGAAGTGAAACAATTTCAATGTGAGGTGAGAGCCACAGTGTAAGATTCATAGAATAGTTGCTAATAAAAGGTAGGAACTCAAAAAAAATGTCATTATTATTAGATAATTACTAATATACTGGGTTCTGCATAAAAAGGACTCCCTAATGCATTCTAAGCCTTTAGATTCTGATGTCTGCACTCTCATCCACTCTGCAAATCACCCCTCTCTCTCTTTCTCCCTCCTCCTCATTCCCTTGATTGCATTACTCTCCAAACCAGGCAAGATAGATGAGAATATGCCATGCACACACTCCAAGAGCAGGCTTTCCATCACAGGGAGAATTCAAATCAAAAGCATTGAATTGGGCGGCAAATACTCATTACTGGAGTGTCTCTTTTGTAAGGAAGTCATGCCTCAGGAGGAAAAAATCAATGGCTTCTACATGAAATTATGGGAGAAGAGCAGCAGGTTATAGTTTTATAAGGCCAAAGCCAAAACCAAGCCTTTTCTCATGCAAGATCAGATTTTATTATTCTTGAAGAAATAAATGCTTCTTACTGTGAACTATGCTTATTCAAGAGTGACAAAATTTACTGGTAGAGATGCTACACAGAAACTACATGGTTTTCTTCACATTTAGATCATGATAAAACTCCTCTCTTGGTAGGGAGGTATTTTTCAAGCTGAAAAAAAAATATGGATCAAGAGATTACATGTCCCAAGGAAATGGCACAATTTAGCAAATTGGGAGATGTAAAAACAAGAGGGCATGGGGGTTCAGAGTTTAGTACCTCTAGTTAGAACAGTTTCGATGTGACTGCACCTGAAAGACAGGGGTGAAGATGTAAGATACAGGAGCAGAGAATACTGAGCTTATGTGAAAGCAGAGAAATAAGGGGGTCAATCTGGAAATCTTATTGTTCTTGGAAGTTTCTATTGTTTCCCAGATATTTTGCTTTCTGAGCTTCTAGGCATGCTAACTTGGTTTCATAATGTCTTAATTATTGAGCTCACTAAATATAAAACCATAGGAGGACCTCTAGAAGTTCTGCATCAGATGATCAAACAGGAAAAAAGAAAACTGAAACTTTCTCTTAAGCTACCATATTGATTCATCAGTATTTTCTCTGGTCTAAATAAAGTACATACAGTTGGTAGTGTGTCTACTTCAAAAACAAGAGCACAAACTTCAAACCTTCCTGAAGCTACTTAATTTTTAACAAGATTTTATTCCACAAAATGTAATCATTGTTAAATGAGTTTATCGTCCACTAGAAAAAAAATACATTCCATGAAGTTTAACTCACTGCCATAGGAATGTTTTCTGGAATATCAAGCAGTTACTGACTCCGGGTCTGTGCTAGTACACTGTAACAAATATAGAGTACTATTTCCTACCACCTACATTCTAGTTCACCATATGGTGCTAAAGCTGGATGAGCCAGATGGCAGTGAGGCACAAATTGCCTACAACTCAAGAACAGTGTCATCTATGGCAAGGAACTGTGTAACAAGTGGTAAAAGAGCATAGGAATCCCTAGTTTCACCTACTGCCTATTTGGCTTTACACATTTTGATAGGGAATAAGCCATTTTGAGGACCCATTTCTAAATACTAGCCCTTCCTTTAAATTCTAGAGTAGCCTTAAAAGCAATATTATGTACTGATTTCCAGTCACCCTAGATACAGGCAGGATATGCCAATTCCATAGGAAGTTTGAATATTCAAAGGTTAATTCGAGGTTCTTCAAATTCAATTAAATATAATTTCCAAAAAAAACATATCTAGGATTTTTAATCACTCAATTTCTAATACTGGGAAAGAAAGCAATAGCAAGGAAGGAAATGGAAACTGCCTTAAATTTTTTTATATTATTCATAAATTGTTAATGGATATTATTTTTCTTGAAGAAGGAGTCCTTTGTGAAAAAAGCCTGCAGTTATTCAAGAAAAAAGTCACCGTGTATTTAGGAAACAATGAGAAATGGCACATAGAGTTATTTTTCCTGAAAAGTATGGGCCAAAAACTGGTTTTGATAATTCTGAGTTAAATGTATTATAAAGAATATTAAATCATATTATTTGAAATAGCCTTCCAAAAGCACCTAGTTTTTAATTAAAAGTAAACAAAAAAATTCTAGTCTAAAGGCCATACTGATTATTTAGGAGGACATCAAGGTAAAAATCCCTTGACCATGTTAAGCATTTTTTAAGTGCCCTTGATTTTATCTCAAACATGTAACAATAAGCACATTTGCATATTAGTTATGTACCATACATGAAAATATCATTTCTGACAATGGGACTACATTTATCTCAGATTAGTTAAAAGCATTCATAGGCCAGATTTTATTCAAGCCATCACCACAATATTTTACATTTAAGCAAAGAATCAAACTGGAAAGGAATATTAACTATAGTTACAATAAGAATATTCTAAAGTGAACTACAGAGTGGATTGCCAATAAGGTTTTCTAAGCATATTTTAATTCATATCTCAAGATTTATCAATGATATAAGGGATTCACAGTAAGACTATGATTAGGGGAGGCCCTGACAATAGACCTGCCCATTAGATCTGAAGACGCATCGGAGTACAGGCCCACCCAGCTGACAGAAGAATATGGAAAGTTTGAATAAAGATGGTTCAAGAAAGTAGCAAGGAAAAGTATTGGGGTATGGGGTAGAAATGGGGTGAAAAATTTTGATAGAATAATCTTTGAAAGTCCTACAATATGAAGTTGGTCCATGAAATGTATATGCAGAGGCTACAAGGTCCCACTTATGGGAATGAGGCCCAGAGACTTGCCTCCAAATGCCTACATGAGGAATTGGGAAAGCAAGGCAAAAATAGAAGGACAAGAATCAAGCAGTTAACTAGATGAGAAGTATATGGAATATGAGCAAAAGCAGAAGCTCAATCCTTTGAACAAAGGAACATGAAGCAATGAGAATAACCTCTGGTGATCACAGCCTGGCTGCCACATAAAAACAGCTCAGAACTTTTCTTGCGAGCCTACAGTAGTCACGTCTAACATATAGGACAATATTTGGCATAATAGTAGCTTAATACAGTTTGTTAAATCAAGTCCAGTATATTAACATTGGATCACAGCAAAATAGAAAATTCAAGAAATATACAAAAAGCTAGTGGCAAAACTGGTAAGCATGAAGTAGAAAACATGAGGAAGTGTCAAGGACCCAAACATGAGGACCCATTGAGAATGACAAATACTCTAAGAATCAATTCCCACAACAAATCTCCCCCACTGAGCTTAAGAGATAAGTTTAAGAGAAGATGGAGAATATAATTCCATTAGGAGTTCAGAATGTGTCCTATAGTTGAAACAATGAGGAACTCAGTCCCCTTAATCAATTACTCATCATTATTTCTACCATGTTCAAAATTTAGCCCATTCACAAGACAGCTCTTTCATTTTCAGAGGTCATTTAATTGTCTAAAAGATCTTTTTTATCTCCCTAATAATCAGAGCCAAGGGTCTCTCAACCTGCCACCACCTCCAACCACCAATTCCATCATCATCACACCAACCCAATACCTATGCCAGATGTTACTATAATTCTGACACTCTGTCTTAAAGTATATAGGATTGGCCTTGTTATTCTTTCCAGCAAACACTCCAGGTAGCTACTACCAAATAATTCAACATGAATTGTAAGTAAAATTTATCTTCTATCCAAATGTAAAATGGGTTTCTGTACAGAGGCTTGGAATCTAAAGTGCACAGATTTCATAATATCTTTGGACTTGGCCCATACATCATGGGAAGTGCTAATGGCTATTCCACTTACTTAGTGGAGAATGGGTGATTATGGGAGGGCCCTGCTAACTCACAGGAACAGGTAAAATGTAGTCCTTATGGAATAACCAAGTTCTCTAAAACAAGTTAACTCCAAGGCCAGGAAAAGCTTAGGGAAGACTTCACCTTAAATATTTACAAACATTTATAACTGAAAAAAGTGATGGAAAAGGTGGTAGGCTGAAAGCAGTTAGTAGGACTTTAATGAGATTGCCATATTCCAGTGTTTGGACTGGTTCTTTAAAGGAATCACTCCTTCTCTTGGGTGATCAGAACCTGGGAACCCAATTCGGGCCATCTAACATGCATGTGAGATTAAAGTAGATACCAGAGTGATGAATTGCTACTGTATAGTGAGAAAAAAACTATAGTAGAAGTCAGAGTCCTTGAAGACTATACAATCAATAAATTCTCTCCCTGGAAAACTAATAATCAGAAGGCAAAATTATCAGAGATGGGCATGGGTTAATTACTCCCCCTAAGTTCTGATGAATCTAGATACTAGTCAAGCCTGAATCTGTTGATGGAAAGGTCAATTGACTGTTCTATTTGTGGCTGCAAGAAGCAGAAGAAATGAGTCCAGTCTTGTTCAACAGAAGGAGTGAAGGTGAATTACTAGAGGACTGAGGTTTCAAAATGTACCTCAGCCATTTCTACTTCATGAAATACAAGAAAAATCAAGATGCACTCTGAAAATTATTCTGTACATTCTTATTTCTATCACTGGTTACCCAAAAGAGGTAGACTTACATAGGCACACACACTATGACTGAGATCATGGAATTTTTTATACAAGGTTCTATTGCATGAAAATTTAGACCCACTAGGAAGTTGTTCTTTCCAATGTAACTAAACAGCAGAGCTATTAGAAGCATTCTTCCAAAACAAGCTGAAAAGAATTTTCAATAAGTCATTCCAGTAAGTCAGAAGGTGAAGAAAATAAATATTCTTTTTTTGTCTCTATTACCACTTAAGAGAAGATATTTGGTAATTTCTTTGCCCCCTGTCAACATTAACTGGTCATATTAGGTAAAAGGTCAAAGGTAACAGGAGATTCTGTTTTGGTTGAGAGTTTACCAGTTTGAGTAATTGTTACATTTTAGTTCCTCTAGGATTCATGCTCTGTGAGTAAAGGTGGGAACTTGTTAAGAATTTTATGCATAATGCCAAAATATTCTGGAAGTAATTTAAAATTGCCTATCTCCTCAAACACTACAATTCTTCATCTTAATTTCATTAAATGTGTTTAATTTCTACTCCATCCCCTAAATCCCCTGAAGAAGCAATTCTATACATCATGTGATTGACCATTCCTCATCCCTGGGTAAGTAGAATAGTGTGGATACTACTCTCAAGCCAGTCAATACATCCACTGACCAGAAACCAATTACATCAGAATTCAAAAGAGACCTAGAATTTTGAAAAAAAAGTTTCTCAAAGTAGTTTAATTATGAAACTTTTTTGAAAGCATATCAATTAATTTTTCCAGAAGAGTTTTCCACAGAACAGTTTGAACATGACCAGGCAACTTATCAGATGTATACAGGAGCAAGGACCCTGCTAACAGCCAGAAGAATCTATAGAGTGTGATCTTTCATTTTCTCCAATGTTCATTTCATAAATTTTCTGATTTATTTAAAGTTTGATTTAATATTATCCCTTAAAAGGTAAACTATATTTGCAATTGTATAAAAGTCCCTAATAAAGGATTTGACTAAAATCCAAAGAAAAATGCTGTGACTTATTTAAATTTAATCCATTTTTCCATCTAATAAGGTCAGTTTTTAAAAAATACAATACTTAATAATTTAGATCAAGTGTTTTTTTTAATGACCATGAAATCATATTAATCAAGTGGTCTGAGCAAAGAATGACATTTGCAATGAACAAATAGTTCAAGTTCTTCAGATACTTCTCTCCACATGGTATTTCAGTTTTTAATTAACTACATATAATAAATTGTTTTGCTTCTCAGACACTAGTCCATCTCTGCTTCCATTTCCTTACCATTCATTTGTTCCTTCCTGCCCTCCTTATAATATAGCTTCCATTCCAGCACCCCTCGAAAAATACTCTCAAATGACTCCTTTAAAATAATTGTTTTTCTCAAAGTCTTAACTTTTCTTAAACTTCTTTCCCCATGTAACTACCTTTTCTTATTTGACCCTTCAGAAAGACTAAACAATCTTGCTTCCCTTTGATTAGAATTTTACCTACTCTATAGGATTTCCTGAATTTTTCTCCTCAGCTGACCCTTTTTTCTTCTTCTTAACCTTTGGTTCTCTGACCTTATTCACTCCTAGAGATTCAATCATGACTGCTATAAGAATTCTCTTTGGAACACTAACCCACTTTCAAGCTCTTTTATAAAGCTCTTAAAAATCAGAAATCAAAACTGAACTAATTAACTAACATCAAAACCAGGACTAGTATAGAACGGTAAATTGCACCCAGGAATACCGTCATAAAAAGGGACCAGATGAAGAGTTCTAGTCAAGATGGTGGTGTAAGGAAATGTTGTTCAGGCCTCCTCTCACAACTGCATCAAACTTACAACTAAACTATAAAACAACTATTAATGAGAATTGCCTTTAGTTTAGCTGAACTAATGTCCTATAACTAAGGATATACAGAAGAACCTATGGTGAGACTGGGAAGAGATGCAAAACAGGATGGTCCCACCCACATGTGTGGTGATTAACACTCAAGAGGGATATCTCAGCTGCAGAGGGTACCCCTTGGGGATCAAAGAGTCCCAGTACACCAGGCCTTCCAGCCCAGGGTTCCAGTGCTAGAGAAAGAAGTCCCCACAACTTCTGGCTGTGAAAACTAGCAGAAGTTGTGGCTGAGTGAGATGGAGGATGGCTGGCATCCCAGGAACTCCTCTTAAAAAACCTACACATGGCCAGAAGAAACTGGCAAGAAATATTCAAAGTTATGAAAAACAAGAATCTACAACCATGAATACTCTACCAGCAAGGCTTTCAATTAAAGTGGAAGGTGAGATAAAAAGCTTCCCAGACAAGGAAAAGCTTAGGAAATTCATCATCAACAAGCCAGTATTACATGAAATGTTAAAGGGATTTCTGTAAAAAGAGAAGTGGTAAAAAAGAAAATAGAAAAAATAAATACAAATAATAAAATGGCAATAATTATGTACCTATCAGTAATCACTTTAAATGTAAATGAATTAAATGCTCCAATCAAAAGACATAGGTTAACCGAATAAATAAGAAAACAAGCCCAAGGCATATGCTGTCTACAAGAGATCCACTGCAGATCAAATGACACTCACAGACTGAAAGTAAAGGGATGGAAAAAGATATTTCATGAAAATAGAAATGAAAAAAAAAAAAGCTGAGTTAGTGATAGACTTTAAGATGAAGGCTATAATATGAAACAAAGAAGGTCATTACATAATGATAATGATAAAGGGATAGATAAATCAAGAGGTCACAAACCTAGTAAACATATACACACCCAACATAGAAGCACTTACATACATAAAGCAATTATTGACAAATATAAAAGGAGAAATCGACAGTAATACACTCATAGTAGGAGAGTTTAACACCACATTGACACCAATGGACAGATCTAGACAAAAAATCAACAAGGAAACAATGAGCCTAAAAGACACACTAGGCCAGATGGATTTAATAGATATTTCCAGAGCATTTTACCCCAAAAGCAGCAGAATATACATTTTCTCAAGTGCACAGGGAACATTTTGCAGGGTAGACTACATGTTAGGATGCAAAACAAGTCTCAATAAATTTAAGAAGACTGAAATCATATCAATTGTCTTCTCTGATCACAATGGTATGAAATTATAAATCAACTACAAGAAAAAAATGGAAAATACACAAACACATCATGCTACTAAACAATGAATAGATTATCAATGAGATCAAGGAATAAATCAAAAAATACCTAGGAAAAATGAAAATGAAAACACAACAACTCAACATCTATGGGATACAGCAAAAGCAGTCTTAAGAGAAAATTCATAGCAATACAGACCTACCTCAAGAAACAAGAAAAAGCTCAAATAAACAACCTAACTTTTCACTAAAAAGAACTGGAAAAAGAAGAACAAAGCCCAAAGTGAATAATGAAGGAAACTAATAAAGATCAGAGAGAAAATAAATGAAATAGAGTCTAGAAAAAACAATACAAAAGATAATGAAACTGAGAGCTGGTTCTTTGACAGATCCTTAACCAGAGAAAGGACACAAATAAACAAAATCAAGGATGCAAGAGGGGAAATTATGACTGACAAGGCAGAAGTACAAAGAATTATATTAGAATACTATGAAAAAGTATATGACACCAAATTTAATAATGTAGAGGAAATGGACCATTACTTAGAAAAATACAACCTTCCTAGACTGAATCAAGAACTGGAAAATCTAAGTAGATCAGCAGTATGGAAATCTAAGATCAGCAGTATGGAAATTTAAACAATCATTAAAAACCTACCAAAAAGTAAAAGTACAGGACCAGATGTCTTCACCAGTGAATTCTACTGAACATTCAAAGACGATTTAATACCTAATCTCTTAAAACTCTTCTAAAAAATCAAAGAGGAGGCAATACTTCCCAACTCATTTTATGAGGCCAATATTACTCTGATAACAAAACTTGGTAAAGATTACACACACAAAAAGAAACCTACAGACCAATATTTCTCAGGAACACAGATACAAAAATTCTAAATAAGATACTAGCGAACCAAATACAGCAACATATTAAAAAGATTATATACCACAATCAAGTGGGCTTCATCCCAGAGCACAAGGATGGTTCAACATATGCAAATCAATTAATGTGATACACCACATAAATTAAAAAATAAGGACCATATGATCACATCAATAGATGCAGAAAAAGCCTTAGACAAGATATAGCATCCATTTATGATCAAAACACTTCACAAAATCGGTATAGAAGGAAAGTACCTTAACATAACAAAGGCCATCTATGACAAACCCTCAGCCAACATTATACTTAATGGTGAAAAACTAAATACCCTCCCTCTAAGATTAGAAACAAGGCAAGGCTGTCCACGATAGGCACTCTTATTCAATATAACATTGAAGGTCCTAGCGAGTGCAATCAGATAAGAGAAATACATAAAAGGCATCCAAATAGGAAACAAAGAAGTCGAACTGTCACTATTTGTGGTTAACATGATTTTCTACATAGAAAACCCTGAAGACTCCACAAGAACACTACTAATAGCAAAAAGCAAATACAGTAAAATTTCTGGATACAAAATCAATATTCAAAAAATACATAGCATTTCTATACTCTAAGAATGAAGCGTCAGAAAAAGAAGTGGAAAAAATCATTCCTTTTGCAATTGCAACAAAAAGAATAAAATGCCTAGGAATACATTTAATGAAACAAGTCAAAGACCTCTATAACGAAAACTATAAGACCCTCTTACAAAAAATCAAAGAAGATACAAAGAAATGGAAAGATATTCTGTGTTCTTGGATTGGAAGAATCAACATAGTTAAAATGACCCTATTACCTAAAGCATTATACAGATTTAATGCAATTTCCATCAAAATCTCATTGACCTTTTTTAACGAAATAGAACAAAAAATTATCAGATTCGTATTGAAGCACAAAAGACCCTGAATTGTCAAAGCCATCCTGAGAAAAAAAGAATGAGGCTAGAGGCATCACTCTGCCCAATTTCAAATTATAGTACAAAGGGACAGTAACAAAAACAGCATGGTATTGGAAGCAAAACAGACACATGGACCAGTGGAATAGAATTGAGAGTCCAAAAGTAAATCCATATTTATATGGGCAAATAATTTTCGACAAAGAGGCCAAAAATGTACAGTGGAGAAAGGAAAGTCTCTTCAATAAATGATGCTGGGAAAACTGGAAAGCCACCTGCAAAAGAATGCAACTAGACTGTTGTCTATCACCACACACAAAAATTATTTCAAAATGGATTAAGGACTTAAATATAAGACCTGAAACAATAAAATGTATAAAGGAAATATAGGAACTAAGCTCAAGGATCTTGGACTTAACGAGGATTTTATGAATTTGACCTCAAAAGCAAAGGAAGTAAAATCTAAAATAAATGAATAGGACTACGTCAGACTAAAAAGCTTCTGTTCAGCAAAAGAAATCATCAACAAGGTAAAGAGACAACCATCTCAATGGGAAAATATGTTTGGAAGAAATAATGGAGACACTGAGTTACCATAAAACAAAAGATCAAATGACTATAGGAAAAGTTCATGTTTCAATAGTCACGCTAAATATAAATGGACTGTACTCACCAATAAAAAGACACAGAGGAACAGATTGCATCAAAAAACAAAAACCAACCACATACTGTCTTCAAGAGATATACTCAACTACAAGAAAAAACACAGACTCAAAGTGAAAGGGTAAAACATGATACTCAAGCAAATTGTATTCAGAGATAAGTAGGTGTAACCGTATTTGTATTTGACAAAATAGACTTCAAAATAAAAAAGGTAATGAGAGACAAAGATGGACACGTTACAATGATAAAGAGGACAATACATCAAGAGAAGAGAACACTTATCAACATATATGCTCCCAATCATGAAACACCAAAATAAATAAAGCAACTACTAACAGAAATAAAGGGATAAACTGAGAAAGACACAATTACAGCAGTGGACATAAATACCCTATTGCCAGCTATGGATAGATCATCTAAACAAAATCAATAAAGAAATATCAACCTTAAATGACACATTAGACCAGGTGGACATAATTGACATTTACAGTCATTTATCCCCAAATACCAGATTATATATTCTTCTCTAGAGCAGATAGAACATTCTCAAGGAGAGATCATATGTTGGGACACAAAACTAGCCTCAAAAAATTTTAGAAGATTGAAATCATACCAACCATATTGTCCAACCACAATGCATTGACACTGGAGATCAACTGCAAAAGGAAAGTTGGAAACACCACAATATGTGGAGATTAAACAACATGCTACTAAAGAATGACTGGGTCAAATAAGAAATAAGAGGAGAGATCAAAATACATAGAAACAAATGAGTATTAAAATATATCAAAACTTTTGGCAAAGAACAAAAGCAGTAAGAAGAGAAAAGTTCATGTCATTAGAGGCTTATCTCAAGAAACAAGAAATACCCCAAATAAACAACATAACATTACATCTTAAAACTAGATAAAGAGGAAGAAATGAAGCTCAAAGTCAGCAGAGGAAGGAAATAATAAAAATTAGAGCAAAATTAAATAAAATTGAATAAAAAAATAGAAAAAATGAATGCAATGAAGAGCTTGTATTTTGAGAAGATAATAAAATAGACAAAATCCTGGCTAGACTACTAAGAAAAAAGGAAAAGGATACATATAAACAAAATCATAAATGAAAGAGGAGAGGTTTTGACAGATACCACTGAAATACAAACTATTATACAAGAATACTATGAAAGATTATGTGCCACCATATTCAATAATCTAGAAGAAGTGAACAAGTTCTTAGAAATATACAACCTTCCTAGAATGAATCATGAAGAACTAGAAAATTTAAATAGACTAATCAACAATAAGGAAATTGAAACAATCATCAAAAACCTACTATAAAGTAAAAGTCTAGGACCAGAGGGCTTCATAATGAATTCTACCAAGCATTCAAAGGTGATTTAATATCTGTCATTCTCAAACTCTTCCAAAAAATCAAAGAAGAAGAAATACTTCCTAATTCATTTTAGGAGGCCACCATTATGCTGACGTCAAAACTTGGTAAAGGTAACACAAAGAAAGGAAACTGTAGACCAATGTCTCTGATGAATACAGATCTAAAAATTCTAAATAAAACACTAGAAAATTGAATATCTCAATACATTAAAAGGACTAGATATTACAATCAAAGGCTTCATTCCAGGAGCACAGGAATAGTTTAACATATGATAATTGATCAATGTGATACACCACATAAACAAAATAAAGGGTAAAAATCATATGATCATTTCAATAGATGCCGAAAAAGCAAGTGACAAGATAAAAAATTTATTTATAATTAAAACAATCAAATGGATCTAGAGGGAAAATATCTCAACATAATAAAGTCCATATATGAGAAATCTTCAGCTAACATTATACTTAATGGTGAAAATCTTAAATCTTTCCTCTAAGATCAGGAACAAGAAAGGTTGTCCACTATTGCCAGTATTAGTCAATGTAGTATTGGAAGTCCTAGCTAGAGCAATAAGAGGATAGAAAGAAATAAAAGACACCTACATTGGGAATGAAGTAGTCAAATGATCACTTTTTGGAGATGACATGATTCTCTATGTGAAAAACCTTAAGGATGTCACCAAAAAAATACCAGAAACAAACAAATAAAGTTGCAGGATATAAAACCAAAGTATAAAAATCCATTGTGTTCCTATACACTAATAATGAGATTTCAGAAAAAGAAATGAAAAAAAAAATTTTTTTTGCAATTGCAACAAAAAGAATAAAATACCTAGGAATGAACATAACAAAGGATGTGAAAGACCTATACACTGAAAACTATAAGACATTATTAAAAAAATTGAAGACTCAAAGAAATGTAAAGTTCTTTTGTGTTCATGGATTGGGAGATTTAACACAGTTAAAATTGTGATATTATTCAAAGCAATATATAAATTTAATACAATCCCCTCAAAATTCCAACAACAGTTTTTTTAAAGAAAAAGAACAAAAAAATCATTAGATTTGTATGGAAGCACAAATTGCCTCAAATAGCAAAGTAATACTGAGGAAAAAAAAAAAAAAACAAGGCTGCAGGTGTTACTCTGCCTGACTTCATATTATACCACAAAATGACAATAATCAAAACAGCATCATATTGACAGAAAAACAGACACACAGTCCAATGCAACAGAATTGAGAGTCCAGAAATAGACCCCTGTAGATATGGGCACATAATCTTGGACAAAGGACCAAAAACCTACAATGGAGAAGGGAAAGACTCTTCAGTAAATGGTGCTGGGAAAATTGGGATAAAGAATGAAGTTAGACTGCTATCTGTCTCTATATACAAGAATTAACTCCAAATGAAACCAGGACCTGAATATAAGACCTGAAGCAATTAACTACATAAAAAAAAACATAGATACTAAACTGATGGACCTTGGATTTAGAGAGGATTTTATGAATTTGACTTCAAATGCAAGGGAAATAAAGACAAAACTAAATGAATGGGACTATAACCAACTAAAAAGCTTCTGCACAGCAAAAGAACCATCAACAAGACAAAGAGTCAACTATCTGAATGGGAGAAATTATTTGTAAATGCCTTTGATAATGGTCTAATATCCAAAGTATACAATGATCTCATACAACTCAACAATAAACAAAACGAACTATCAAACTAAAAAAAAATGGCACAGGACCTGAACAGATAGTTCTCGCAAGAAGATATATGAATGGCCAATAGACATGTGAAAAGATGCTCAACTTCACTAGCTGTTAGGGAAATGCAAATCAAAACCACATGAGATACCACAACATGCCTGTTAAAATGATTGTCATCAACAGGATAAATAACAAGTGTTGGAGAGGTTGTGGGAAAACACTGCTGGTGGGAATGTAAATTGGTAAAATTACTGTGGAAAACAGTATGGAGGTTCCTCAAAAAATTAAGAATAGAATTACATATGATCTAGCAATCCCTCTTCTGGGTATTTACTCCCAAAACTTGAAAACACGTGTTTGCAAAGATATGTGCTACACAATGTTTGCTGCAGCATTATTTATGGTGACCAAAACATGGAAACAACCAAAGTGTCCTTCAATGGATGATTGGATAAAGTTGTTGTACATGTATACAATGAATAACTACTCAGCCACAGAAAAGATGAAATACTGCCATTTATGACAACAGGTATGGATCTTGAAATTATCATGTTAAACAAAATAAGCCTAGAAAAGTTTGAAAACCATGACTTCATTTATATGTATGATATAAAACTAAAAGCAGCAAACAAACATGACAAACAAACAGAGACTCATGAACACACATAGCCAATTAGTGGTTATCAGAGGACAGGGGGGAGGGAGGAGGTAGATAGCAGTAAAGGAGGGGGGTCAAATATATGGTGACAGATGGATATTTATCTTTGAGTAGTGAACACACAAGGCAATATACATATGACTTATTGAATTATACACTTGAAGCCTATATGATTATTAACCAGTTATGTCAATAATTTTAATAATATTAAATAAAGGCTGTTAAAAAAAAGAGCAACAAAAAGAAACAGTGAATCCAAAAAAAATGAAGATACTAAGGGAACTCTGAGGTAACATCAAGCATACCAACGTTCACATCATAGGCGCACCAGAAGGAGGAGAGAGCAAGGGATTGAAAATCTATTGATGGAATGAATAATGACTGAAAACTTCTCTAACCTTATGAAGGAAATAGACATACAAGACCAGGAAGAACAGAGAGTCCCAAGGAAGATGAACTCAAAGAGGCCTACTCCTAGACACATCATGATTAAAATACTAAAGGTTAAAGACAAAGAGATAATCTTAAAAGTAGCAATAAAAAGCAGTTAGTTTTCTACTAGGTAGCTCCCATAAGCCTGTCAGCTGATTTCTTAACAGAAACTTTCCAGGCCTGAAGGAATTGGTGTGAAATACTGAAAACGATGAAAAGCAAAGACCTATAACCAAGATTACCTGCCCAGAAAGGTTATCATTTAGAATTGAAGAAGTGATAAAGAGCTTCCGAGAAAAGAAAATGCTAAAGGAGTTTATCATTACCAAACTCGTATTAGAAGAAACGTTAAAGGACTTATTTAAGAAGAAGAGCAAGAAAAAAAAAGGTAAAAATATGAATAATAAAATGGCAATAACTACATAACGATGAAGAATTATTTAAAATGTAAATTGATTAAATGGTCCAGTCAAAAATCTAGGGTAGCTGAATAGATAAGAAAACCAGACCTTTACATATGTTGCTTACAGGAGATTCACTTTAGATCAAAAGATACACTCAAACTATAGGTAAAGGGATGAAAAAGAATGTTTCATGAAAATGCTAACAAACAAGCAAAAAGGTAGGGTAGTAATACTTATAGTAGACAAAATAGACTTTAAAACAAAGGCTAGAAGAATAGGCAAAGATCCAGTAATCCAAGTTCTGTGTATTAGTCCAAAGAATCTCAAAACACTACTTTGATGTGACATGTGAATCCATATGTTCATTGCAGCATTCTTACAAGAGCCAAGATATAGAGGTAATCTGGGTGGTGTCCATCAATGGATGAATGGATAAAGAAGATGTGATTACACACACACACACACACACACACACACACACACACACACAATGGACTATCACTCAGTTATAAAAAAGAATGAAATCTGGCTATCTGCAACAATACGGATGGACCTGAAGGGTATTGTGCTAAATAGAGTAAGTCAGACAGAGAAAGATAAATCCATATGATTTCACTGACATGTGGATTCTAACGTCAAAATAAACAAACAAACAGAAACAAACTCATAGGTACAGAGTACATTTTGATGGTTGCCAGGTACAAGAGGGGTTGTGGGGTGGGTAAAAAAAGAGGAAGGGATTAAGAAGTATAAGCTGATAGTTACAAAATTATCATGGAGATATAACATATAGCATAAGGAATATAGTCAATAATATTATAATAACTATGTATGGTGTCAAGTGGGTACCAGATTTATCGGGGTGATCACTTTGTAAGTTATATAAATGTCTAATTAGTATGTTGTAA
The DNA here is from genome assembly GCA_028627145.1 of Eidolon dupreanum. Classification (NCBI taxonomy): domain Eukaryota; kingdom Metazoa; phylum Chordata; class Mammalia; order Chiroptera; family Pteropodidae; genus Eidolon; species Eidolon dupreanum. The sequence goes on along the minus strand of CM053514.1, from coordinate 45,859,374 downwards.
ATCTGAAACTAATATAATAATGTATGCCAACTGTAATTGAAAAATGAAGAAATATTACAAAAAGAAACATTAGAAGAATAAATTTAACCTTATACCTAAATGAACTAGATTAAGAACAAACAAATTTCAAAGTGAGTTTGAGGGAAGAAATAATAAGTATCAGAACAGATACAAGTGGAATAGAGACTTAATAGAGAAAAGATCAATGAACCAAGACCTGGTTCTTTGAACAATAAACATAAACAAAATAGATAAATCTTAAGCCAGATTCATCAAGAATAAAAGAGAGAGGGCTCAAATAAATAAAATCAGAAGTGCAAGAGAAGTGACAACCAACAGCACAGAAATACAAAGGATTATGAGAATACTATGAATAATTATACCCCAACAAATTGGAAAAAGTAGTAGAAATGGATGTTTCTAGACACTTAATCTTCCAAGAGTAAATGAAAAAGTAACAGAAAAGCTCAAGAGATCGATTATTAGAGATGAAATTGAATCAGTAATCAGAAAAACTTCCAATAAACAACAGTCCAGGATCAAATGGCTTTACAGGTGGATTCTACCAAACATTCATAAGTGAATATCTATTTCTGTTAACTATTCCAAAAAATACAAGAGGAAGGAAAGTTTCCAAACTCATTCTACAAGGCCAGCAGTACCTTGATACCAAAACTAAAAAGACATTATGAAAAAAAAAAATTAGAGGCCAATATCCATCATGAACATAGATAAAAAATCTTCAACAAAATATTAGCAAATTGAATTTAGCAATATGTTAAAAGGATCATACACCATGATCAAGTGCTATTTATTCTCAGGGTGCAAGGATGGTTCAGTATTTGCAAATTATTAAAGTGATACACCACATAAACAAAATGAAAGATAAATATTACTTGATCATCTCAATAGATGCAGAAAATGCATTTGATAAAATTTAACATCCATTTATGATAAAAATTCTCAACAAATGGATATAAAAGGATCATTCCTCAACATAAGAAAAGCCATATATGACAAACTCACAGCTGATATTATACTTGATGGTGAAAAGCTGAAATATTTTTTATCTAAGATCAGAAACAAGAAAGGATGCCCACTCTCACCATTCTTATTCACCACATTAGTGTAAATTATAGTGATATAAATCAGACAAAAAAAAAAAAGAAATAAAAAGTATCCAAATTGGAAAGGAAGAAGTAAAGTTGTCACTTTTTTTCAGATGATCTGATACTATATATGGAAAATCCTGAAGATTCCACCAAAATAACTATTAGAATTAACAAATTAATTTAGCAAAGTTGTAGGATACAAAATTAATAATCAGAAATCAGTTGAATTTTTATACACAAATACTGAACTATAGAAAAAATTAAGAAATAATCCCACTTACAATTGGGTTAAAAAGGATAAAGTATCTAGAAATAAATTTAATCAAGGAGGCAAAAGACCTGCACTTTGAAAACCATGACATTGATAAAAGAAATTGAAGAAGAACTAAATAAATGGAAGGATATGACGTGCTATTGGGTTGGAAAAATTTATATCATTAAAATGTATATAGTTCCCAAAACAATCTTCAGGTTCAGTGCAATCCCTATCCAAATAACAATAACAGTTTTCACAAAACTGGAATAATCCTAACGTTTATGTGAAACCACAAAAGACCCTAAATATCCAAAGTCATCTTTAGAAAAAACATAGTTGGAGGTATCACGCTACCTGATTTCAAACTATGTTACAAAGCTATAGTCATTGTAACAGTATGATTGTGGAATAAAACAGACACATAGATCAAAAGAACATAAAAGAGAGGCTAGAAATAAACCCACACTTATATGGTTAATTAATTTGGGCAAAGGAAGCAAAAATATACAATAGAGGAAAAGATAGTTCCTTCAATAAATGGTGTTGGGAAAATTAGACATACATGCAAAAGATGAAGCTAGATCACTTTCTTACATTGTATACAAAAATAAACTCAAAAAGGATTAAAGACTTAAATACAAATCCTGAAATCATAATCCTCCCAGGGGAAAAAAAAGAACATAGGCAAGAAACTCTTTGACATTGGTCTTAGCATTTTTTTTTTTTTTTGAATATAGCTCTTTGGGCAAAGGCAACAAAATAAAAAATAAACAAATGAAACTACATCAAACTTAAAAGCCTTTGTACAGTGAAGGTAATCATCAATGAGATGAAAAGGCAACTTACTGAATGGAAGAAGATATTTGAAGTGATATAGCTGATAAAGGGTTAATATCTAAAATGTATAGTTTTTATACAACTCACCATAAAAAAATTCAATATAAAAATGAATAGACATTTCTCTACAGGAGACATACAAATGGCCAACAGACACATGAAAAGATGCTCAGCAGGGAAATGGAAATCAAAGCCACAATGAGATATTAATTCACACCTGTCAGAATGGCTATTATCAAAAAGTCAACCGGTAACAATTGTTGGTGAGGATGGAACCCTCATGCACCATTAGTGAGATTGTAAATTGGTGCAGCCACTATGAAAAACAGTATGGAGATTCCGTAAAAAATTAAAACTAGAACTACTGTATCACTCAGCAATTTCTCTTCTGAGTATTTATCCAAACACAATGTAAACAATAATTCAAAAAGATATATGCACAGCTCTGTTTTTTCAGCATTGTTTACAAGAGCCAAGATATGGAGGCAACCCAGGTATTTATCAATAGATGAAGAGACAAAGAAGATGTGGTATAAATATATATAATGGAATATTACCCATAAAAAAGAAAGAAGTCCTTTCAGTTGTGGCAACATGAATGGACCTAGAGAGTATTTTGTGAGGTGAAGTAAGTCAGAGAAAACAAATATTGTAAGATTTCCTTCATATATGAAATCTAAAAAACAAAACAAAAACAAACAAAATGAAACAAAAGAAAACTCATTGATATAGAAAACAAATTGATGGTTGCCATGGTGGGGGGTGGGTGGATAGGCAATAAAGAAGAAGGGGATTAAGCAGTACAAACTTCCAGTTATAAAATTAATAAGTCATGTAAAGTATAGCATAGGGAATATAATCAATAATATTGTAATAACTTTATATGGTGACAGATAATTACTAGACTTATTATGGTGATCACTTTATAAGATATATAAACATTGAATCACTTTGTTATATAACTGAAACTAATATATTTTATGTCAGCTATAAATAAAAAGAAATAAAAATAAACAGAAAATTAGAAATGTTCACAAAACTGGAAGATATGAAGAACCAAATGGAAATTTTAGAACTGAAAAATATAGCAATTAAATAAAAAAAAAAGGAATACTTCACTTGGTGAGCTCAATAGCACAATGTAGATGACAGAGGAAACAGTCAAGGAACTTAAGAATAGATAACAAGAAATTATTTGGTATCAACTACAGAGAGAAAAAATAGTCCCTTACCTCCCAAAATAAAGGAAAGAGAATAGATCTTAAGGGACCAATGGGACAATAACAAAAATTTTTATATTCTTAGAGTCCCAAAAGGAGAGGTGAAAAAGTATACCCTAAAAAAATTTGAAGAAATAATCCTGAAAACTTCCCAAATTTGCTAGAAGATAAAAAGTCTACATATTTAATAATTTCAGCTAACGTTAAATAGGATAAAACCCAAATACATCCATTCTCAAACACATTAGAATCTTACCAGTGAAAATAAAGAACACGATAAAAATTTTCAAATCACTCAGAGAATAATGATGCATTAGCTATGGGGGAACACTGACTCAGTTGACTGCAAATTTCTTTTTAGAAACTACACTCCAGAACAAAGTGGTATAATATGTTTAAAGGGCTGAATGGAAAGAGCTGTCAACCCAGAATTCTATATCCTGTAGAAATACTCTTAGGAAATGAAGGTTAAGTAAAGACATTCTCCCTTCCTCTATCTCCCTCTCTCCCTTTTTGCTGTACTTTTTCAAACAAACACATGCTTTATTATTTCTTTGGGGGAAAATAGTACCTAGCTGGAATACTTCACATTTATTTAGTGCTTAATATATCAAGCACTTTCATTTACATTGTTTCATTTTGTCCCAGGCAGCACTCTTTATAAAGCACCTAAAGAATGGTTATGATCACAACACATGGAGTAGTCTCTAGAAACATTTTGGACTCCTGCATAGCTGAAGACGCTAGTTTGACCCACTATTTCACACCAACTTTCAAAGAGAAAGGAGGTCCAAGTAGTCATATTCTGAGAAGGACACGTGAGAGTATCCCAGTTACCCTTGATTATAATAACTGGGTAGTTTTTTGTTGTTGTTGTTGTTTGTTTGTTTGTTTGTTTTTAATGTAATTTGTGGTATATTCCAGGTGAGACCAGATTTATAAATTTAACCTGTGATTTAGTGAAGGCACTTGCTTTGTCTTGAGATGACTTATTCACTCTTAGGGAGGGAGATTAGATTTTGATTCCTTAACAAGATTTGAGGCCAAATCTGGAATCAGGTGTGGCAACAGGGAGGTTTTTAGAAAGGACACTATAATGTGGAATCACTTTGTAAAAATCTGGGAGAGTAATATTGTCTCATTATTTCTAAAAGAAATGGAAAAGTAAAACATGTGAAAGAGAAATTACACTATTGAAGTGCTCTCTTTACTTCAGGGAATTATCTTTACTTCTCTCTCCTTGTAAGATGATTAATGGATTGATTTTATTTAAACTCTGGGAAACAAGTGAAACTATTAAATGTTTACATTCGAAGTAAATACATTAAAAGAGATAATGAAGCTTTCTGCATAGCCCACATGCCCCTAGTCCATAAATGCTCCTTCTGACTTTCCAACACAACTGCCAAACTCTGCTTCCATGCATTCTTTTTAAAACTTCTTTTCAATTCCAAACCCACTTGGTTCTTTCATTATAATTTTGTTAAAATTACAAGATGTCCAAAGGGACAAGCAAGATACATTTTCCCTTTATTGAGGAGGAGCAAAAGAGAAACTATATAACAATATTTCTATTTGTTATTTCTACAAGAAGAGATATTAAAGAAAAATAGTGACACTCCTGTAGGAAGAATATCTTGTAATTTGACATTGTTTTAATGCTGGGATTTGGGGCAACTGTATATGCTTTTCCTTTATTTTGGCACCTTGTGCAAAAATATGGGCAGGACTGCTGGAACAGACAATATTATTTTATTTACATGTGGAACAAATAAGTGAACGTACCTAACCTATAAGATATGTGTTGATTATGAGCTTTGTATAAGTATAGACATGCACTGATGATATTGGTTCTCAGAATTAGTTCATGTTTTTATTCAATTTTGTATCTCTCTTCTTACTCCCTATAGATGAGACTTATTGTGAAATCTGATAACTCTTTTCCTATATTTTTATATATGAGTACAACACTTACTATGGGAGTCTGATAACTCCTCTTCCGTGCTCCCATATGTAGGCATATACTTAAATACAGTAACAATTTCTTATAAATGATAAACCCAGTGACAGCATTATCCATTCCAATTGCATGATCATTTCTTCATCTTCCCTTTGTTGCTCTATATTCCTTGTTGAGAAAAGGATAAAGACCAACAAGGAATGATCTTGGGTGGGGAGGGAGTGATAGTCCTCCAACACTAGTACCCACAGGCAGGTACATGGAAAACTTGTGAATTATACATTAAGATAATTTTCCCCTTTTAAATCTTGAATTTGCCTGAACTGATTGATGACTGCAAGTATAAAATTAACCACCTTTGGGTACAGAATCGGAAAAAGCTTATTAAAATACTATCTGTACAGTAAGATTTAATCTACTATTTGTACATTTAAAAATTATGTCATTAGCATTTTTCTGGTATTTTATGTTATTCTTTTTTAGCTTATTTAGATCAACTTGTAATTCTTTTCCATTTCACAAAATTGGTTAGTGTACAGATATTTTAAAGCTAAGTATTTTCTTCGTTTGAAAGCACTTTATGTCACCTTAAGTACTGGATCATAATAATTATATAAACAAGCAAGTCACAATGTCTTGAATGTCTGTGGCATGCCATTCATGTTTAGTCTATCATAAATATCACCACCACCACCACCACCATACCTGATCTACATACCTGATCTCATAGATCTTACCTGATCTGTGAGGTAAGTTTTGTAATTTCCCTTTTTACAGGTAAAGTAACTGAGACAAAAAGAGGTAAAGTCAAGAGTTTGCTGGTTTTTCTGAGACCTTCCTGTGAAGTCTATGTTTTAAAAGATGTTTAAAAATTGTTATGGGTCATAATGGATCAATGTTTATCAATTAGAATATTTGATTTCCAAATTACACCATTCATGTCAGATTATGCTTTTGTTAAAATCTGTACCAATTTTTCAAATTTGCCTCAGGAAAAGGTAGTAATTCTTAATTTTTTAGATCAGTTACACTTGTTCATTTTTACATTTCCCAATCTATAAAATAGGCTTTATGGTTTTTGTGGCTCTAGATGCCTGCTTGAACTATTCTTCACTATCGAACAATTATTCTTATTATGTCAATAAATTAAGTACTTTTGTTCAAGTACCATAATTTGTCTTGTTAAAGGTCCTTTGTGTTTCTATACAGCATATATCAAAGTTCTTAGAAAATAAAATTCTATTAATGTAACTTTTATTTCTGTTCCCTTTATATTTGAGGATCTCTACATGAGTCAATATTCATTACCTATTTGCTGCCTCTGGGATTTCAAGCATTTCTCTGCACTGCTTATAATCTCCTCCGTGTGCCAAATGCTCTTCAGTCAATGGGAGCTCTGTGATTGGGACTGATGTGCAGAGAATAGGGGAATGAAAATGTGGCTCCCCTTTCCTCATCATTAGTTAAATACAACTCTGATTCTATTGCAAATCCTTACAGCTCTCAATTGTTAACCTTTCTTCACATGAGAATTGGCCATTTATTTCTGCTTTTGGCTTCTTTGCCTCTCAAGCAATTTTTAATTAATTTAATTCATTGATATGACTTTTTCCTTTCACATTGTGGTTACCGTTTCAATAATAGGCACTTGTGAGAACTTTATAAAAGCTCTTTGATAGTCTAAATAAATCATATCCATGCTGTGAGAAGAGTGGACCCAAGAAAAATACAAAACCTAGGCAGCTACAAGTGTCATCTTGTTATTTAGTTGCTGACACTTTTCTAACTTCAATAACCTCAAAGTTAAGTTATTGGTTTCCTAAGTTCTAAAACACTTATTCCTTGCTAAATTCTGTTATAGGATTCTTCAGTGAAAAGACTTTTAGCAACATCTTTAACAGATTAATTTCTATTTGCTCTCTTTGAGGTGAATTAACTAATCTGTGTTACCTTCCTTTATCTACTCTTATAAACACAGAAAGGGAATTTCAGCATTTTGAAACCCATCAGGTTCTTATGTCTTTATTTAGACTTGATAAGGAATAAGAAATCAAAGCACACAGAAGAGACTAGAGGATAATCTTAAGAGAGGAAATTTGATAGGAGAGGTCACATCATCATAGGCCCTGTTGTTAAAACAGACCACAAAGAGAGACCTTGCTGCTTGGAGGCCAAGTTTCATGCTATGTGAGCGTGTTGACATTTTTTGGTGCCCTCTAGTGGTATGTAGTTCTCAGTCTCTTCCAGCTCAAGTCTCTTCACCTACGTGGTGGATGACCAGGGAAGATTGGGATGTGATTCATTCCCATTTATAACCTTGCAACTCATTTTTCTGAACAAATGTCACTAGGTTCATTAGTGCTGTTTACCGCTTGATTTTCAGAAGTCTACGAATACTTTAAAATTTATCATTTTTATTATATGATTCTGTTTTTCTAATACTCAAAATGTTTAATGGCTCTCTAGCAATTATAGTATTAAACTGGGTCTTTTTAGTATAATATTTTGGTCTTTCACAACCTGACATGACCTTTCCTTTCTCCCTTTTTTCAATATAAAGTGCCTGCTCTAGCCACACTCCCATTTACTTCCTTTGTGCTCTTTTGGGAATGCTTCTCAGACTTACCATTATTCTTAAACAGTCATGCTTCAAGGTCAGTTCTACAGCTTAATGAAACCATTCTCATATGTCTCTATCTGGGTTCCCAGTCAGGTGACAGTTCCTTCAGAAGAGGTGTCTTTTTATGCCTTGTATACAGTCTATCAGTTATCAAACACAAACAGAATCTACATGAGCTGTTGCTGGGAATGATATTGTTAAAGGTCTGCTCATCATTGTTATTTTCATTTCACAGCAATCTCAGAACTTATGAATCATAGACACATTAGCTCCCAGCCACAAAAAGGAGGCATGGATAAAGGAAGGGGAAGAACCAACACTCTTTGGATGTCAAGTACTTACCAGAAAAGTATTATCAGTATTTTTGCATTACAGGTGAAAATTCTGAAGTATAGGGAGTTTAGTCCCAAGGTTGGACACAAAAGGAATAATTAGTTAAAATTGGGTTCAGAGGACAATACCTTTTACATATATAATATTACCTCCCTGAAATGGTATGTGAAATGTTGCTGTATCCTTGTTTGTTCGTTGACTTAATAAATATTTGTCAATCATCGGGGATAGAGAAGTAAAGGAAACAAAGTAAGTTAATAAAAATAGTGCAGGTAAAGGAAATGATGAGTGCCAAAAGTTGGGTTTGAGTCTGGCTATTTTATTTTGGCTGGTCAGGGCCTCTCTGATAAAGTTACATTTGAGCAGTGTTCTAGAAGAGATGAAAGAGGGAGACCAGCAGGTATCTCAGAGAAGCTTTCTAGGCAGTGGGTGAGTGGTTGGGAGTTCAAGGAATAGCAAAGAGGACAGTGTGGATGGTGAGAAAGATGAAGAGTTGGGGTAGGTGGGTCCAGAGAGAGTGGGAAAGGTGGCAGGTGAGTCATGTTGTAAAAGTTATTACTTTATGATAAAGTAACTTCTTAAACTTGTGAAATAAAAGAATTGTTTTTGGTCATAAGATGAGTTTGCTCACGGGCAACTTTTATTTTCTAATTCACCTTAAGTGATATCTCCCCACCACCCCCAGTTTTATTGAGATATAATTGATATACATTAGTTTAAAGTGTACAACATAATGATTTTATACACACACAAACACACACACACACACAATATTGCAAAATGATCATCACAATAAGTTTAGTTAACATTCATCACTTTGCATAGTTACAGATTTTTTTTCTTGTGATGAGAAATTTTAGGAACTATTCTCTTAGCAACTACTCTCTTAGCAACTTTCAAAGATCTACTATCTTTGTACAGTATGGTTAACTATACTCAACATGCTATATGTTACATCCTCAGAATTTATTCATTTTACAGCTGCAAGTTTTTTCCTTTTTACCACCTTCATCCATTTTCCCCATCCTGAAGAGACGTTTTGAAGGGAATACTCTACCCAGAATTCAAAGTTTCCCAGCAACTTAGTCAGCAAAACCTCCTTCTTTGCCTGAAGAGACTTGAGGAACTCAAGAGTTTTAATGGTATATACTTCTCATTCATTCATTCTTTCATTCATGTATTCAACAAATATTTATTGAAAACCTACTGTGTGCCAGCAACTGTTTTGGGCACAAGGTATATAGCATTAAAAAAAGACAAAACCCTGCCCTTCAGGATTTTCATTAGAGAATCTCTTACAGATTTTATAGAAGACTTTAAAAACTGTTAAAGAATTCTCCCATAAAAACATTTGTTTTAAGATGTCTACAAAGTTAGCTTTCTATATATTTCAAATAACATTTTAAAAATTTTTATGGTTACAGGCTGTACCTGTTAGTATTTTATTTATTTTTTTTTATCTTTTTTTGAGCATGTTGATACACATGCTACAATTTTTTTAATGTGGTTTTTTAGTCATTTCTATAGTAAAAACATTGTTTTGGTGACGGTAGCTACATTATCATTTGAGTATACCATATTTTTATCTGTTCTCTGCTATTAAATATTACATTACAAATACTTGTCTTTAATGCTCATAGACACTTTTCTTAGCCTACATTTTTATTTTAGGAAGTTGTTAAAATGTATAAAAATATAGACAAATTTGTGAGAGTGTATTTGCACTGCAGACAACTTTAAAAACAAATTTTAGGAATGATAGACTCATGGTGTTTAATAAAATTCTTACCCATTTCACTCAATTTGATATCCAAATGTGAAAACAGAAGAATTTGTGGATTTTTACAGTCTTCTCTCCTAAATATACATAAAGATTTCCTTTCTTGTTTCAAAATCTTCCTTCCAAAGTATTTTTCCTGAATAAGTTTTGATTTAATTTCCTGAGTAATTTTCCACAATAACTTTCCCAACCACAGTAAGCATTCGTTTCAATTTTTTGAGAATCAGGTGATTTATTTTGCGTTCTCTTATGAAATTCATAGACTCTTTTGAAAGTGCCTACCAGATATGTTAGTCACTTACCTCACTTTTCTGTTATTCTTGCTAAATGTAGTTTGATGTTACTCTCTGGGAGCGGTCAGTTTCATTCAGGAAGGCAGCTGCATGTTTTTGTCATCAGCTGAGTTTTCCTTCCATTGCTGGTGCATGCACAATGTACAATTCTCCTCACGTGCTCTCAGGTGTTACTATTCTCCATACATGCCATGAGCAAGATTTTTTTTTTAATTTAAAGGTGGAAAACTTTCCCCTTGAGCTTGCTATTTTATCCAGAGTATAGTAGAATGTCTGTTTACTCAGCTGCTGATCTTGAAAACTAGGCAAAGCTAAAGCATGTTAAAAGTTCCCAGCTAAAACACAGAAGAGGAGACATAATAGAGGCTAATCCAGGATCTGTTAAAATAAACTCCCTTTTTTTTTTATGGTGCTGAGGAGCAACACACTCCTACAGCTGTGCTACTCACATACTGGGTCAGCATTTTTGCAATAGTTAGGACCTCAAGAGAGAGATGAAAATCATGACGTATGTGAAAGTAAAAAGGAAAGGCTAAAGATGATGTATTAGTATTTGGGGTGAAATAATAGTAAGACATGAAATGAGAATGAATGGAAAGAGAAATGTTGCAGAAAATATAAATACGATTCAATTTTTTCCCCTCTTTTTCTCTGCATCAACATTATTGGCCACTGACTATGTGCTCTGGTGCTGCAGATACAGTGATGAAAGATGAGATCTGAGCTCTTGAAGAGCTCCATGGTCTAATTAGGAAATAAACAAGTAAAGCAACGATTTAAGTAGTGTGTGCAAAGTGCCAGGGTCAGCATAGCCCCAGGTGCTGGAGCCTAGAGAAAGGGCAACCACCTCAATGTGTGCAAGTGAAGGAAGTCTTCCTGGAGATGGCACCACCTGAGATGAGACTTAAAGGAGAAGTATAATTATGTAGATGAGGAAAAAGTTCAAAGGATGAAATAGCAAACTGAATGTAATTTTGTAAGGAGAAAAAATTATAGAAGAAATAAAGTAGTTTAGAAAGAAACTGATGACAGCTTTTAAATTGCTTTTTGAAAAATGTTATACGTGTTAACCACGTCTATGTCAATATAGTCCTAGTGAAGGCATTTCTAAAAAGCTGGTTACACTAAGGCGTGGTAAATAAAACTAATAGCATTAGATAAATTTACCCTTTAAAGTACTATGGCAATTCCTTTAGTAAAAAAGATTATTTTGGGTTTTGAATGATCTGATTTTTCTTAAGTTTCTAATATATAATTGAATGTTTACTTATTTTTAGAATTTACTCTGTCATAATACTGTAAAATTAAATGCCTTAGTTCAAGGCCTTCTAAACAAAGATGCTAAACAAATATTTGTTTAATTGAGTCAAAGATTTATTAAAGAGCTTCATCTAACCTCATTATTTCTAAAATTTGGTATCAAATCCATTTTAATAGATTCATACAGAATATTGGATAGTTGGACCTGGAATACTTTTTGGCTGTTGATGGAGGGATTTTAACTTCAAAAGTACCTAAGTATAATGTTAATTTTTAAAAACTGACGTCTTGGTACCATCAGGCAAATTTGGTGACTCCTCTTCCTGTGTAAGTCTTTCAGGAACTCTGCACAGCTTTGAGGGTAAAGTTTAAACTACCTTAACACATGCAATTGTATTTTCCACCTTGTCACCTTACAAGCACTTGCAACTCCTTGCAATGTAACCTGGTCTTTTAATCCTTCATGTCTTCCCATGAACTCATTGCTTTCCCCTAAAACAATGTTGCTTCTTTGTCTCACTGGTTCCTTTAAAATGAGTACAAGTTTCAGAAGCTTTTCCTGCCTCACTTGTCTATTTCAAACAGCCTTTCCTAGGCTGCTGCTTCAAAGCATCTATTGCACTCGACTGTCATCAGTCATTTACTTCTGTTTCTCTTTGACAAGACAGTAAATTTCTTAAGGCAGAGAGTATGTCTTTTATTTTTTAAATTAAGACTTAATTATTTTAGAGCAATTTTAGGTTCACAGAAAAATTGAGAGTAGAGTACAGAGAGTTTACATATCCCTCTGCCCTATGCATGCACAGCCTCCGCGCTCTCAACTTCCCCCCTCCAGAGTGGTTGGTACATTTGTTTCAATTGATAAGCCTACATTGACACATCATAAGAGACAGTGTCTTTTTGATTTTTATATCTAGTGCCTATCTGGGTTTCTGGCACTCAGTGGATGTGTGAACCAATGAGGGGCAAAGCTATCCAAGTTTGGCATAACTGACCAAAGGGAAAAGAAGGAAGCTTCCTAATGTCAGGTCAAAATAAAAAGAAGAGAGCAGTGGTAGCCAGAAATGAGAACCTTGTCTAAACTAAGCTAGGAGGCTTCTATTATGATCACAGAATGTCAAAAGCCTAAATTTAAGACCAGAGACTTCCACTGACTAATTCTGTGGTCTTGAGTTCTCCATTGCCCTGAGCCTCAGGTTCTCATATATGCAATACACATACCAATACCTACATCATAGTGAGAATTAAAAAACAGAAAGGCACAAAAACAGCTAGCACAATGCTCAGCACGCAATGGTGCTCAGTCTATTTTAGGAGACTCAATTCTCAAGAGTCATAAATTACAGTTCCTGAATTTTTTACCATCAAAGTTCTCATATCATTTTTAAAAATTCATTAATCTCATATTTTTGAGAAATTTTTCTCTACCAAACTGTAATGATTATATGAATTAACTTCCATAATTTTGATTTAATAAAATTCTTTTAATTGCCAGTCAAATCATGATTAGGATGATATAACTAGTATTATTGTACTGATTTAATTAAACTCTAGCAAAAGTAAAGCAAGCCATTCTAGTTGGCCTGTATGGCTTTGTTGCAGCTACATACATGATTTCTCTTCAACTAAAAAATTTTAAAATAGCTCGTAAGACTTAGGAATACATTTAACTTTTCACCACACTCTTAATATTAATAGAGGCTGTTAATAGTGCTTAAGTTTTTTTTTTTTTAAACCAAAAGTAGAACTTAATTGCTTGTATTCTCTTTCTCAGTGTGGGTAATGGGTAATGGGTTTAGGACTTGTGAACATTCCACTTATGTTATTGTGTGAATTTGAGGTCGTATTCTTATAAAGAATGAAACACATTTGTGTGTTCCTTAGTTGCTATGCTGTGTTAATATACTCTATGAAAACTTTATTCTGGGCTTTTGAGCTAAGTAAAATACATCCATGAGTTTTTCTGTATCATTTTTATAGTTAAATTTTTCAAAACTTTAATGGATATCTTTGGCCTCCTTGCAAGCTGTTGACTTACTTTTCTGTTAAACATCTGTAATATCCTTAATTTTATTTTTTAGTAGAAAATAAAACTACCTCCTGCACAGAGCCTTATAGTAGCCACTTTTGCTGTCAGACATGGGAAGGGCATCACCATTTGCTCTGTGTCTCAAGATGGGAGCAAGACCCTGGTTCCACCCTCACCTGAATTTGTGCCCAAAGAGGGTTCACTTAATGGCTGTGAGATGCCCCATGTTGACTGTTTCTAGGTAAGGTCAATTTTCATTTTCTGACATGCCTTTTACTACAGCTCTGTTCTTTAATGTTCAGCTTCTCAATTTTTTTGCTCTACCAGTTTCTCCTATTTCACAGAGACCTACTCCTGAATCCACCCATCCTCTTGCTCAAATCAGACTGATACATAGCTGTTGTCCTGGGCAGCTCTTTCTCCTGGACTGGCTCTACTACTTCCTACATCCCCAATTTTCCTCTTTCTTGGTTGATTCTTTCTTTTCTGATATGCCTGCTAAGAATTGGTTAATGGATGCTAAATTTTCTGAAAACAAGCAAGCAAACAAACAAACAAACAAAAAGCTCATATTTAATTTCTAATAGCTATTTATATCTTGCCCCCTCCTTTTCCTCTCTTTCTTGAATCCCCATTTCTGTCTTTCCTCCTGCCTTCCTTCCCTGTCCCCATCTTCCTTTCTTATCCTGTCTTTCACAATTTAAAGATTAAAATGAAAGAATAAATGGATATTATATACCAGCTTCCTAGTTGGGTTTTCTTTTCATGAAGGCTTCATTGAACAAGTGGTTTGCTTAGAGAACAGGAAGGATTTTATCAGTGGCCACCTTTAAGATATAATTTAGAAGGGCTGGAAGGAACCTCTGTTCCATGGAATATAACCCTATCTTATACATGGTTGCTGGTTTCAGAGATTCTGCAATTGTAGATTCTTTTCTTTGGCTTAAAAGTTTGTCACTCTTCAGTTTCAAATGGCACAGGGAGAGTTAAAGCATGAACTCTTATTTCTCAGTGTAAATAAAGTTTCCTAAACCTTTTCCTCAAACTACATTTTAATGTAGAGAAAGTATAGAAATCATCAAAGCACTGTCTGTCTAAGGTGGGTGAAGAACAGAATGAAAGGCTGAGAGCAGTCAGGAGCCCCAGAGATTAAGTTCCCTTTACTGACACTTTTGCCAGGGCCAAAAGGCTATGGAAGTCTCTTTTAATTTTGATTAATTCCTCCCCTCTCTAAACCTGGCAACAATTGACTCTCTCATGTCTACATTTTTTAAATATAGAGAAACCTATTGTTTTCTTCCTCTGAAAAACATTTTTTATTGGTCTAATATTCTCTTTCCCATATGATCACATTTTAAAATCTCTTCTGCTAGCCATTTTTCCCCTGATGAGACTGCATTTCATGTGATTTATAGATATCTTCAACTTATATATTTGTTTATTGTAACCTCTTCCCAGCCTTTCATAATGCTTTGAATTGTATCATTGCAGGTTTATCTGGCATCTACTGCAGAGGGTTGATTTGGATAATAAATAGACCTGACATTTGATGAGAGGGTCACATTTGTTTTCTTATGCATTCCATGGCAGCTCTGCCATTATCAGCTAATAGATGGTCCCTTGTAAAATGTCTATATTTTATGTGGTACATTTTCTGAATGTTGGTTATTTGGAGATAGATTTAAGTAGCTATGTGTTGTTATTATAAAATCAGCCTGAAGTTAAAAAGAATGAAACACAGCCTGGAAATCCATCCTTTTGGCTTACTGAATGCAAAGAGAACCACTGCAACTTTAAACAAGCTCCTCATGACCAAGGCTCTTTCCAACCTGTTAAGAGAATTCTTTGTGACTGAGAATCAAATGTTGTCTTTAAGTGAGTCAGGATGGAATAGAATGTCACCCTACTCCTCCATGCTCCCTTTCTCCATTTTTTCCCCCAGGAGGGCTATATACCATTTCACAGTGACTTTTAGTAGAAAAAATTAGGTTGTAGTGGTAGAACATTTATATGTATGGGTAGAGGGGTGATGATGGTGGTGGGAGGGAGTCCAGTAAACTGTTTCCTTGTATAAAACATTTAACACCCTCATTTCTCCATTGGAACTTAATGTATATTTTAGATTTATAGACTATCAGTATTCTAAACACTTGGTGAGCTGGATGGAACTTTGGATATCATTGAATTTAACCCCTTTCTAAGTGTAAGATATAGGAATTTAATAGCACATGGCCGAGACCCCTTGAAATCTGGTGAGAGACTCCACAAAGCCAACTCTAAAGGCCTTCCTATTGGGTAGGGGGTGTAGGTACAGCTCTTGAGACTTTTCTGGCTGACCTTGTTTTGCTTCTGACTTTTGGATTGGATAAAGAATCTGGAGTTTGACTTGGTCTTCTGACACTCTGGTTTGTGCCTTAGACTCCCAGACTCATTTCTGCCCTATCCAATTTCTTGCTTGCCTTTGACTCAGACTGAGTTCTATTTTGCAACTACTTTGCCTCCATTTGGTTTATATTCTTATCTCCTCTTAGCTTTGGCTTTCCAGCATAGGCCTTCCTTGTGTCTTTGATCTTATATCAACTGAGGTTTCTAGTAAGAGCTGACTCCCCCTCTTTTTCAGTGCTGATAGCTGACATGCCTGTGGAATCTTGATTTCTACCAGCTGTCCAGCATCCAGGACCATTCTCTAGTGACCAGCTCCTCCTGAGGATCTTCACCTGGACAATCCATGGTAGTTTTGGCCAGCTGCTACTCACTGCTTCCAGTGACAGAATGGACCTACCTTAGTTCTACTTTCACATGATTTTCCCAGTATCACATAGCTTATTGGTGAGGCTCAAATTGGAATCTGATTATCAATGCCTTTTCCACAGTACTTACAGAATAATTGCTTATTTTACTTTTCTTTAACTATAAACTTTGTTTAGAATAATCCTGGCTAGGGAAGGAGAATAAGTGAACATTCTGTCCCCCCTCCACTCCATCTTTTTCTCTCCTCTCTCTCTTTCTCTCTCATATACACATCTTTTAATAATTCAACTTATAAATTTATACATTTCTTTCTTAATGTTTTTTCTTTCCTCTATTGTGAATTGTTTTTCTTTTCTCATTTGCTAACTTTGGAAAAAGAAAATCCAGACATTGGAATGTCTGAGTTTATTTAAGTCTCTGTACTCTGTTCAATTTAATGATGGGAAACAAAAAAAGAAAATTGGAATGCTGGCCTGGACCTTCCTGCCTTTTGGATTGACCCTATGTGGTGCCCATTGATATATACTGTAGTTAGTAAATAAGAGTAATTGATAGTTCTAAGCTACTTTTAAACACATCAAAAAATAGAAATAAATTCAAAATAAACTTAGAACTATTAGGAAGTTAGAGAGAAATTGTGAGAAATAATTAAAACAATTGTAAAACATAGTAATTTAACATGCATCTTCTAAAATAAGGAGGATTTATTTAGTGTATTTATGGAAGCAGAAGTAGTAGCTATGTCACACTAGCATACCCTGCTAACAAAGAGCATATATTCTTTTCTAGTGTCTATGAACATTTATAATTTCTGAGTATAGTCTAAATTATAAAAAATATCTTAGTAAGATTCAGAAAAGAAAAACTAACTACAATGAAATATTCTTGATATTAATAACTAATTTAAATATATAAGCATAGCTATAAAACAAAGTTATCAGAAGCAAAAAAATTTTAAATGGGACAAAAATTTTAAAACCTTAGATAACTATGGTGGTATAGCAAACAATTCTAAAACTTGTTATTTTAAAATGTATTGGCAAACTTTCCATAAAGGCCTAGATAATAAATAATTTAAGCTTTGCTGACTTGGGTCTATCACAGTTACCTAGCTCTACCATTGTAGGACGATAGAAACCGTAGACAGGAAGTGTGACTGTGTTTCAAGAGAGTTTCATTTATGGACACTGAAATTTGAATTTTTCATAATTACCATGTCTTATGTGATATTCTTCTTTTGATTTCTGTTAACCATTTAAATAAGCTAAAATTCATTCTACAAAAACAGATTAAATGTGGCTCACGGACCACAGTGTTTAAGCTTCTTTTTGAAACAACAATGATTTTTTATTTTTCACATTTCTGAGTGTTGGTTTGGTGGTTCTGCTGGATTTTGTGGGGCCCACTTATGTTGTTGCTTTCAGCTAGGTGGTTATCTGGGCTTGAAAGTCCAGGGTGGCCTCTCTCGCATCTGGTTGGTACTGGTTCTTGGCTACATGGAATAACTTGGTTCTATTCCACATCTTTTTCATCCTTCAGGCTGGAGAGGCTTTCTTACATGGTGATCCTTGAACACTTGTTCTAAGGACTAAGGCAGAAGCTACAAGGCCTCTTTGGACTCTAGAACTTTCACAATGTATCTTGCATCACATTTTATTAGTCACAGGCCAGCCCAGATTCAAAACAAAGACAAATAGTTTATTTTTTTTCCCAGAGAATTTCTTACAATCTTAATATACTAACATGTATTGTGAATCCTTATGGAGCAATGTAGCAAGCAGTGATTTTCAATCTTATGTGATCAGAGAAATTTTCTTTTCTCATTTTTATTCCACTATCCCCAACTTCTATTAACATATCAAGGGATGCTAGTGTGCTTTGGAACACATTTTGGGAAATCAGAGTATATAAATTAATATAATTAAACAAATAAATTCTAAAATAATATCAGATAGAATAATAATATACCAAAAGTATAAACAACTGTAGTTAAGCAGAACTTATTTCAGATATTAAAGTTAAAGAAAACCTCAAAATTCATATTGCACAGGAGTTGTGAATTTTTCTATTATATTGCACTAGAGTAGAGTTGTGTAGTTCCTGGACTGGACTGGATTATTTTAATGCCAGAACAAAAAGACTATGCATTCACTACCTTAGATGAATTGGAAAGGCTATAGGATCCTCCCAAGAATTTTCCAGGGTTTGGGAAGTACTAAATCCAGAGAGTGGGTTAGAAGTTGGAAGAGAGAGAATAAACTGGTCTCTGAACACACAGTAACAGGTACAGATTGTTCACTAAAATGAATACATTCGTTAGATTAAAAAAAAAAGTACTAAAAAATGATACTACATATAATATTAAAAGATTAATACTTTTAAGAAAAATTTATAACTAATATAGTTAAACATGTGACCAAATACAAAATCAATGTATGGAAAATAGTACTTTCTATATAATCCAAAAATGTAGTAGAGAGGTTTCATACATAGTTATAGCAGCAAAATCAAATAAAAAATACCGAGTGACAATGGTAACATGATATACATGGGACTTACATGAAAAACTATAAAAACTTCTTGGCTAGGTAGACTAAGTATTTTAATGATATCAGTTTTTCCCATTATTAATATTTTAACAAAATTCCATACATCATTTCTACAGGTTAATTTTTTGAAATTTAACAAATTCTGAAGTTTATCTTTAAGAGTAAACAGACTAAATAAATTTTAAAAAAGTATTGGATATGACAACTCCTACTATATATTAGAACAACTCTAATGTTAAAACACCGTATATAAATTTTAAAAATAACAAAGTGGGGAACATATTTATAACAATAACTAGAAGATGATAGTTATTTTACAAAGAGAGCAATCAGATATATCAGGGAAAAACCCACAACAGCCTCAGTAAATTAACTTGAATAAATAATTTCTATAAACTGAAATCCTAACGTCAAATTAATGTATGAAAACATATTTGATCTTACTAGTAATTAATTATATGCAAATAAAAATGGCTCAAGCATTTTTTAACCATTCATTTTTTCTTTTTCAATCATTCATTTTTAAACAAAAATAATAATTAATGTTACCTAATGCATAAGACATATATGTACATGCTGTGCTGGAGAGAGGGCAATCGGCTGATAAGTATATACAGCCTTAAACTGTCTATTCATAGTAACTCAATAATTTTACTTCAAAGTATTCATCCTTGATGTCCTCATAAGTCTCTTCAGAAGACTCAAAATAAAGACATTTTCAGAGTTGTTCACAAAAATGAAGTACTGCAAAGCACATCAACATTTACCATTAGGGACATAAGTAAATAATTATTTTGAATTGATCTATGACAAAGGAGGCAAGGATATACAATGGAGTAAAGACAGTCTCTTCAATAAGTGATGTTGCAAAACTAGACAGATACAAGCAGAAAAGTGAAACTAGACAAGTTACACTATATACAAAAATAAACTCAAAATAGATTAAAGACTTAAAGGCCTGAAACTAAAAAAAAAAAATCTAGAAGAAAACATAGGTAGTAATGCTTTGGCATCACTCTTAACAATATCTTTTTGGATATATCTCCTCGAGCAAGGGTAACAAAAGAAAAAATAAATGTGACTACATTAAACTAAAAACTTCTGCACAGCAGAGGAAACCAT
Organism: Eidolon dupreanum; assembly: GCA_028627145.1. NCBI lineage: Eukaryota > Metazoa > Chordata > Mammalia > Chiroptera > Pteropodidae > Eidolon > Eidolon dupreanum. The sequence goes on along the minus strand of CM053514.1, from coordinate 45,839,252 downwards.
TAACAAAACAAAAAGACATCCTATGGAATGGGAGAAGATATTCACCAATGATACAACCAATAGGGGGTTAATATCCAAAACATATAATGAACTCATACAATTTAACACCAAAAACAATTCCAATTAAAAGTACGGGCAGAGGACCTGAATGCACTTTTCTCTCAAGAGAACACACAGATGGCAAACAGACATATGAAAAGATGCTTGACATCACTAATCATTAGGGAAATGCAAATTAAAACTACAATGAGATATCACCTCACACCTATCAGAATGGCTATCATCAATAGATCAACAAATAACAAGTGCTGGTAAGGATGTGGAGAAAGAGAACCCTTGTACACTGTTCATGGGATTGTAAATTGGTGCTGCCACTATGGAAAACAGTATGGAGATTCCTCAAAAATTAAAAATGAAGTTGCCATATGATCCATCAATTGCCCTTCTGGATATTTATATGAAGAAAACAAAAACACTACTTTGAAAAGATATATGCAGCCCTATGTTCATTGTAATATTACTAGTAATATTAAAAATATGGAAGCAACCTAGATGTCCATTAGTAGAAGAATGGGTAAAGGAGATGTGATATATATACAATGGAATATTATTCAGTAGTAAAAAAGAATGAAATCTTCCCATTTGCAATTACATGGATGGATCTAGAGGTCATTATGCTGAGTGAAATAAGTCAGACAGAGAGTAAGGCCAGTACTGTATCATTTCACTTATATGTGGAATCTGAAAAAAAACCACACAAAATAAATGAATAAACAGAACAAAACAGAATCAGATTCATAGATATAGAGAACAAGCTGATGGTTGCCAAAGGGGAGGGGGGTGGGGTGATAGAGTAAAAAAAATGCTTATTTGGAATATTGCACATTCACTAAAAATTCAATTTACTGATAATTTTTTGTAGGAAGAAAAATGTTTATTATATAATATTAATTTTGAAAGACAAATTATAAATTATATTAATAACAACAAAAAGGAAGGAAGTATAGCTAAATATTAACTGTGGTTGTCTCTGTATAGAATCATAGTAAGATTTGTTTTACCACGCTTATATTTTTCTCTGTTTTCCAAATTTTCTAATAAAAACATCTTGGTGATCAATAAATTGATAAAACTAACAAATAACCTTTCAATACATATCTGTTTTTAAGAAAGCAAACAATATAATAATTTCAAAAATAACCAAAAAGCAAAAAATTCTGCTCTCCGATCTAGTTGGTAAACATACGTGTAATTTTATTATAAGCCTTTGGTCATTGAGGGCCAAGAACAGCACAGAATGTAGAGGTCAAAATAAAGGTAAGATTTTAATGCTGTTTAAAGAAATGACTCCTGTCATTAGTTCATGTTCTTAATTTCGCTTTGTATGAATATCAAAATTGAAGGTATCTTTGACTTTTTTCTAACTTTTATGTCACTTTGGATAAGTAGGTAAATTTTTGTAATGGTCTTTTATACATTTTATGTATTTTCAGTTGTAGTTCCTCCTTTATTTGTTGACAAAATTGTATATTTTCCTTGCTTTGACTTATGACAGGGAAAGTGTAAACTTGGTAAGAGGGAAAAGGACCATGTATTTTATGTACTACAAACCTTTTCATTTTTCTGAGGGAGAGAGAATGTTTTGATGAAACACAGTCAACCGAAGAATTTTGTCTGACACAGGTAGCAGAATCTACCAACAATTTATGCATGTTTTTTGTGGTCATTTACTGTATTGTTCAATAAAACTTGCATACTTATTTTAACATTAATCATATGAAGCATCTTAAAGCAACATGTACATTCAAAAGCTGTATTTTTAAGAAAATTCAATAATTTTGTGACAGCTAGTTAACTTATTTTTTCTAAATATATCAGTTTACCCACACAACAATAGCAATTGAATGTGACATTTAATTAATAAAATGTTATTTTCCAGTGCCATAAAATAGCTAAAAAGTAATGTTGCACTTAGGATACTTTCTTATATGATTTCACTTATATGTGGAATCTATGGAACAAAAGGGACAAGCTAATCAAAAACAGACTCACAAATATAGTGGACAATTTTGGACTGGATGGGGGTGGGGGGTGCTGGGAGAATGGGGTGAAGGGTTAAAGAGGTACAAATTAGTAGTCGATAGATGGTCATGGGGATGGGAAGCATGGCACAGAGAATACAGTTAGCATTAATGTATTGGCTAGGTGGAGAGCCAGAGGAAAGAGCAATTAGGGGGATCATTTTATAAATTACATAAATGTCTAACCAATGTACTGAATACTTGAAACTAATTAAAATAAATAAATAAATTTATAAAAAAATAGCTGTTGTTTTTCCCATTCCCAAGGTGTTTTTAATTCTGAATTGCTCATCTGTAAAATAGCACCCTCTTAGAAATATTCTTGAGAATGAATCAGTTTTATAATTTGGTAGTGAGAGTCCACAGAAGAGTGATGGGGAAAAGCAAAGACCTTACTTTTACTTGTCTTATAGCAATTAAGTTAAAAATTCCTGTTTCCTATTCCTCTCTCATTATTTTACCATTTTTCCTCCTTTTTCTTTCTCAGTTACTCTTGGGTTTTGTTGGTGGCCCAGAGGAAAATCATGGTAGCCTCTTTTATTTTCTGATAATTTATACTCTAGTTTAGCACATAACATAAAACAATCAAAGAATATATAATTAATGCCAGAGCTATCTATGGTATGCTTAAAGACAAATTAAATTCTTAAAGTAATTAACTTAGGCACAATTAATTTATTAGGGAAATGATCTCAAGAAATACAAATAAACAAGAGAGACAGTGAGAGAGAGAGAAGGGTGCATTGATGAACATATTGTCATTGTGGGAAGCTGAGGTTCTGTTATGTTGTGGACACTGAAAACAGTGTGGAACATGCTTCAGAATCATCTCACCAGAGAAAGGAGATGCTGGGACATTTATCCACTAGCTCCTACCTCCCAGTATTTGAGAGTTGCCCCTGGTGGTACAGCCCAGAAAACTCCATAGTGTTGGAGAAAGCCCACATACAAAGAAGAGGTGTAGGCGTTTGAGATGGGAAGCTGTCAGCAGGCTGGAACTGTCTGTAAATAATTGCAATAGAACTGACTTTGGTCAAGGGTACATAGGATGGGGCATCTATAGCCTCTGCAAATATTGATGTCAGAGGACAAGAAAGGCTGAATAGAATCATGCATAACATAAGTTGAAGCTCAAATCAGAATGCTCAGTTTTCAATGCTGTCCTGTCCTTTAATTGTAAGATATTTGGCAAACTGTGTGACTTCTATGTTTCAGATTTTTTTCATTTATAAATTGGGAATAATAATAATAATCCTTATTTTTAGAATTGTTGGAGAATCAAATGAGTGAATATAGCAAAGGTAAAAGTCTCAAAAGAGTGCCTGGCATATGGCAAGCACTTGATAACTATTACTTATTGTAGGAATATGGCTGGTAGAATTATAGTGGGGTGGTAGTTAATTTGTATGGGGTAGCAGAGTTCTGTTAAGTTTAAATTTTTAGTTTTATTTAGCAGACATGTGGCACATTGGCTTGTATTATGTACAAACCACAAAAACACCTTAAAAAACCTTGGCTTCTACTAAGCTTGTTTTTCTTTATGCATTTATTATTTTTCAACTTAAATATATTTTTAATTAATTTTCTTTAATACAAAATTATCTTGTTTAAACAACTTAATTGATGTCTCTACCAGCTTCTTGTTATTCACAAATCTGATGAACATGACATCATCTGAGTCCTCATTGAGGTTCAACAATAGAAATCATCCTTTCTCCCCAAGATTGAAACTGAACTCTGTGAGTATAACTTTGATTAGCTTCAAATTCACATAACTATGTCATTATGCAAACTATATTTCTCCATCTAATTCATACAAAAATATTTTAAATGACCTTATTAGTAGTGTTGGTGAAATCCAGGAATACCTTGCCCATAGTATTTCCCTTATATGCCTATTTAGAACCCAGCCAAAAAAGAAAATGAGATAGGCTTGGTATTACTCACCCCTAAGAAAACTATATTGGCTACTAATTCTTACTATTTACTTTCCTAAGTATTAAAAATGTACTTTAAAGTCCTTCATTCAACAAATATATGTTGAACTCCTACACTGCCAAGCATTATTTTTAATCCTATTAAAAACTGGATTAAATAATGTGGTTACTTTTTCACAATTCAATATCAAATGACTAACACCCAGTTTCTTCATATTAAAAAATGGGGGATAATAATGCATCCTTGCAAAATTATTACTATGATTTAGTGAGATAATGTATGAAAGCATCTAACACAGTGCCAGAGTGGAGAAGGTAGTCAATATGTCAGTGTTTTTCCCTCAGATTCCAGAGAGAGTAAACCCAAATAATTCATTAATCCATTGATTGGTCAACCCATTCATCCCCATATGCCTATGTTCAACCACATTTTATTGCTCACTTCCTTATTTATTGGGGTGGTGTAGCATGTGGGGAGGGTGAGAAGAGCATGAATTCTGGAGCTCATACTATCTGGGTTCTTACCCTGGCTCTCTCTCTTACTGATTGTGTGGCATTGGCAAGTCATTGAAACCTCTCTACGCTTTAGGTTCCTCATCTATCAAGTGGGGACAATAATGGTATTTACGTTATAGGGTTGTCGTGAATATTGAATATGCTATGTAAAGTGCTGAAAACAGTGTCTGGCACATAATATATGCCATATAATGTCAGCTATCAAATGTTAGATTCTGTCCTGGTATAAGGGCTAGAACAGAGAACAAGCCAGACTCATTTCCTGCCATATAGTACTTATGGTTAGTGAGGCATCCCCATGTTCTTTGTGTAGCTATGAGACTGTATTGAATCATCTTGCTTTTTTTAAAGATTTGAAAATTTTTGAAACAAAAAGAATATGATAAACTTTTGGTTCTATTTATATCTCATCAAATTGTTTTTGAGTTTAGTTAATGTGTATACATAATTAGATATAATTATATGCACATATAATTGTTATTGGTTATATATTTACTTTCAATTGTTTATGTAATAACTGTTGATTAATATTCTGTAGTATATGAAGGTATTTTGCTATTTTTTAGGCATTTAAGGTATTTTTACTATTTTACTGCTATTAGAAGCTTTTGATATGAATATCACCATACAAATGGAATCATTCAAACTGAATGAACAGATTTCTTCTTCTTATTATTTCTTAACATATTGTTATAAAGAAAATTCAAGTTAATTTGTAGCACCTCAGTCATGTGTTATCTATCATTCATTTTTTCCATTTCTTACAGTATATAGTGCCTCAAATCATTGCATTTCTTAATATAAGTGGGGCTGAGCATGTTTCTCTGTGATTATTTATTTTCATTTTTTCCCTTTAAATAAAGTATTTTTCCCATCTGATGCATAGCCTATGAATTGTTTAAATTCTTTTTGTATGTCATTCTAAGGAATTGGTGAAAGATGCAGGAGTGTTTAGCTTATAGAAAAATGCTTCGTAAAATGACATGACTGTTGTTTTAAATGTTAAGGACTGTTATGGAGAAGAACATGGCATGAGGCTCCTCAGGATTCAACAAAGATCAATGAGAGGAAGTTTCCAGAGGTAGATTCTAGAATGAATGTGAATGGTTGCGTTCTAAGATTTACAGCATTGATTGTAACCTGGAAGGAATCTTGGAATCACCATCAGGGAAAAGAAGCTAGGGTGGGTGGGGCTAGAGAGGATGGAGAAAGAGCAGAAAGATTGAGGAGCTGGAGTTTTTATCTGGAGATTTCCAAATGTGAGGTGAGTTGCTTCTGAAACTATTGTCTACTCTGACAAAGCACCTTATGTATTGAATACATGTAAAAGCAGGCTGGGTGACCACTATTTTAGGCTTTAAGTGTTGGAGGAAATTGCCAGTAAAATTCATTCCACCTCTGGGATCCTTTGAAATAAAAAATAACATTTTATAGCCTGTAACTCTTTTTTTTTTAATACAATTTTTTGTGTTAATGTATTATATGCAATAACAACATAATTTTCCCTTTCCTGAGGCTATTCATTCATGCAAGACACCAGATGAAGAAATTGATAAATTTGTGAAACAGTAGATTTTCATATGTCATTTGAAAATTTTTTATGTTTAATAGATATAAATTAAATTCAGTAGAGATATGTGAAAACAGAGTTTTGAAACAGGAAAATTAAGAAGTTGCAGACTTGCATTTCATGGTGTGTTGCTTTCCATTACCAAGTATTTGGATTTAGATTATGTTTGATATGATGTTGATGGTCTAAGTGTATATTTTAAGTAACTTGTAGGATTGTAAGAGATGGACCTCATAAATCACCTAGATGATATATTTTAATTCAATGCAGGACTGGATTAAAGGAAGCAAGTAATGAAAAAATGCCTGTTGGTCAGGGTGATACAAGGTTGAACTTGACCAGGAAAAAGAATAACAATTGAATCATAAATAAATGTCTTTTGATCTCAAAATGGCACCTGACTAGCAGTCTATATAGAATCTTCTCCAAATATCTTAAAAATATTACCAGTGAACTTTGGGGGAAGATGGTGGTGGTCAAGGCAGCATAGTTTTTGGATCTTCCCAAATTTCCATATAAAAACAAATAGAGCTACTAGAGAACAAAATGAGAAAAATCATGGAAAACATTTACAATGAAATGACAAGGAATCCTCTTGAACTCCAAAGTATCAATGGGAACAAACCATCAAAAACCATAAGATGTGAAAAATATGAGTGTTTGTAGGAGAAAAACTAGAGGAATCTATTGGGGTCTCTGATGGACCTGAGAATAGGTCCAAAATATCCTATAGGTATTCTTTGGAAAGCACAGGGCAAATCTGAGAATAGCAACTAAAACTAGGAGATAAGTGCAAGGGTCACTGGTAAGAGCTGAAGAGACTGGGGCAGTATAGCGTCTATGAATTCTTGACTATCACCCTCCAGAAGAGGGCTTCACACAGAGAAACTGCAGAGAGTGAAATAAAAATTAAGCAGCATATAGAGAAGAGAGATAAGGACAGAGAAATGCAGATAAAAGCGATAGAGAAAAATAGACTCAGGAATTTTGAAAAGCAAGCTACCGTATATTTTTAACACTACACAAAAAAACTGAAGAGGAATTTCTGTGACAGTAGAAAGGCTATTTGAACCAAAACTCCTTTTAAAAGTTCAAGAAAACTAATTTGACATGAAAAAGTAACAGAAAAGTGATCAAATGCTATACAAGTTTATTACAAGATTAAAAAAAGAAATAAGCAGAATAATATCCCTATAGGCAATGAAAACGCACCAGAAAGATATATTCATACAACAGATAATTAAAATGACAAAGACATAAAAGAACAAATTGATAAAGAATACAAAAACACGGAAATTAAGTGAAAACTCAAGAAAGTATTAGACTCAAAAGTAAAAAAAAATAAAATTAAATTAGAAGGCATGCAAGTGAATCAACAACAGGTAATTCATCAGGAAAACAGAGTCAAAATAAAAATTTAAATTAAAAGGTAATGGAAAAATGTATTTCAAGCAAGAATTTAAGAGTGTCAAATATTGAAGATAGTGAAAGAAAATCTAACACGCGATTAATAAGAATCTCCTAGAAACAACACAAGCTAATATATATAATGTCTTTAAAGATATTTTTAATATATAAAACCATAATAATATTATTTATGTTTCCAGACTTTTAAGATAGTCTCTATAATTCAAGAGAACTTTCTGGAATTAAAAAATAAAAGAATTGGAAGCTACATATTGAAATAGTCCAGCATATATCTGAGGATACTGACCCCAAAATCAGTGCTAAGACATAGTAAAATTATTGGATTTTAAAGAATAAAAACCTTTGGGCATTTAGGCAAAAAGAAAACATAACTTAAAAGGGAAAGTAAATTAAAATTATCTAATTTTTTTCAGGAGCAATACTTTATGCCAGAAAAAATGGAGTAACATTTTTAAAATAGTCAAAGAACAAAAACCAAAGATTTTGTATCTGCTAACCTGACCTTTAAGTATAGAAGACACAAATTGTTAATAATATGAAAGTATTGAGTAATCTACTAAAGAATCAACTTCAGATGACAAAAGTGACTGGGAAGATAGTGACCTCAAGACTGATGGTGAGTCTCATTTATATATATATGATATGTATATTTGTATACATAAATATATATATATTTCATTACAAAAAATATTTATTTATAAATATATAACTAAATGGAGTCAAAAGGAAAGAGTATAATATGTCATATAGAATGACTATGTATTTGATATGTAGATACATAGATACAGTACATTAAATATGGGGGTAGAATTTTGGAAGCATAATCAAATTTTTAAAACACACCTTAACTGGTTGTGGTAGAGTTAAGATATTCTGAAAATGTGTATATATGATGTAGGATAAATCAAATGAGTAATTCTGTGATATTCTAATTCTGTCATCACCTATGTCCATGAAAACCAGAATTATTCTAAAAATGTTATACGTTAAAAACTGCTGTAAGTAAAAGTTTCAGGTAAATACAAAACTGGTTTAATATTCTTAATGTAAAAAGACGTTTCAAGCCTGGGCAAAATGGTGTAGATGATAAAAGTTTTGTTCAGCCCCTCTTGTGACCACATCGAAGTTGAGATGGAAACACAGAGAAAACAGCAAGCAGAGTCACCTGGAGGGTTTAGATGAACAGAAGCCCTACAACTAGGGAGATAAATAAGAAATCACCCTGCAACGGTTTGGAAGTAGGAGGGGGCGGGGACATAAGGTCGTCTGGTCCCAAATGGCTGAGTGGGATAGAGGCTACGGCAGCTGTAGACACCTCTTAAAGGGGCAGGGTCTGCAACCAACTTTCACGGTGATGGACCTGCTTGCTCTAAGCATCAATGCCAGTTGGCTGCATGGCACGGAGGCGGGGGGGCACCAGGAACTCACAGGGGGACACTGAGTTGTTGAAGAGAAGGCCAGAGGCAAGAATTTCTCCTAGGCAGAAGTACTGGTGGTATCATTGTTCCTGTATTGAGCCCTGCCCCTTCCCAGTGTGTGGGCACAGTATTGCCAAAGTTTATACATCATCAAACTGGATAATAGAGGTCACTCCACTCAGAGGATTCCCTGAAACTTCACCTCCCCCAACTCGAGGCCCTACCCAAGCCATATCCGGTTGTGTCCTCGGCGGGTCCTATGCCACTTGCAGTTACAAGCCTCACACTCGTGGCAGCTGGCCTCAGTTTCTGGCATGGCTTCTTGAGGCAACTGTAAGCACAGCATCCTTGGATTATTTACTGAATCTTACCAGGTGGCCCCAGAGGGACTCAGGCTGGGTCTAAACTTGGCCAGAAGCTGAACCCCTCTCAGGAATGCGCAGCTGCACACATACTACACAAAGCCATGCTAATAAGACAAGGAGACTTAAGAGCTTGCTTATTACATAGAAGCAGACACAGAAAGGAGCCAAAATGGAAAGACAAAGAAGCAGAAACCATATGAAAGAACAGAACATATATCAAGGAAAAATAGAGTTGAGCAACCTAATAGATGCAGAGTTCAAAACACTGGTTATAAGGATGCTCAATGGACTTAGGGGAAGTATAGATGAACTCAGTGAGAACTTTAAAAAAGAGATAACAGACATCAAAATGGAAATGGAAATTATAAAAGGGAACCAGTCAGAAACAAAGAACATATTATCTGAGATGAAGAGTGTATTAGAAGGAATCAAGTGTGGAAGAAGAGGGTCGAAACACTAATACAGAAAATGGGGATGCCAAAAACACCCAATCAAAATGGCAAAAACAAAACAAAACAAAAAAAGTAACCAAGATCGTAAAAATAATTTAAAGAGCATACTTGACAAAATTAAGGGTAAAAACATCTATGTCATAGGGGTACCTGAAGAGGGAGAACAAGAAGTTCAATATATATTTGAAGAAATAATGATGGAAAACTTTCCTAATCTGGTGAGGGAAATAGACATATGACCCCAGGAAGCTCAGAGAGTCCCACAGAAAATGAACCCAAAGAGCCCCACACCAAGACACATCATCATTAAAATGCCAAAGTTTAAATACAAGGAAAGAATCTTAAAAGCAGCAAGAGAAAAGCAATTAGTTACCTACAAGGCAGCACTCATAAGACTGGCAGCTGATTTCTCAAAAGAAACTTTTCAGGAAGAAGGGCTTGACACAGAATATTCAAAGTGTTGTACAACCAGGATGTACAACCAAGAATACTTTATTTAGCAAAGCTATTATTTAGAGTCGAAAGACAGATAAAGAGCTTCCCAGACAAAAATATGCTAAAGGAACTCATCAACACCAAGTCAGTATTACAAGAATTGTTGGAAGGACTTCTTTAAGAAGAAAACACATGTAGCAGAAACATGAGTAAAGAATGGTAACAACTACATATTTATCAACAAGCACCTCAAATGGAAAAGAATTAAATGTTACAACCAAAAGGTAGAGAAGCTGAATGGATAAGAAAAACAAACCCCCTTCAAATGCTGCCTACAAGAGACTCACTTCAGATTAAAAGATATACATAGACTAAAAGGAAGGGGATAGAAAAAGATATTGCCTTGATGGACCTAGAGAGTATTGTACTGAATGAAGTAAGTTAGATAGAGAAAGACAAATACCACATGATTTCAAATGCATGTGGAATCTAAATAACAAAATAAACAACAGCAAAAATAGAAACAAGGCTACTAGGTGGGGGGTTGAGGGGTGAAAAAGTGCAAAAGGATTGAGAAATTAAATGGATAGATACAAAATAGCCCTGGAGATATAAAGTGTAGCATAAGAAAAGTAGTCAACAATATCATAAAAAATATATAAGGGGGAAGAAGGGTACTAGATTTAGTAGTGTGACCACTTCTTGAGTTGTAGATCTCTAATCATGCTGTACAACTGAAACTATATATATTATTATATGCGAACTATAACTGAAAAAAAACCCCATTGAATTGTACAATGTAAATATGAGCGAATAATTGTCTATTATACTTCAACAAAGCTGGGGAGAAAAAGACTTTATACACATTAAGAAAAAAGAAAATTCAATAAAAATTGTTGAAGGAATATAGTCATATATTTTGTAAAACAAGATACACAAATAAAATCATCGGTAATTGGTGAGGCACCTTTTTTATTTTCTCCTATCAAATTGGGAAAAATCAAATCAGATGATAAAAATAATAATATTGAGTTTCTATGAGAGAAGCTGCTTATACAATGCATTTGACAAAATTTATTCTTTTCGCTGAGACCATCTCAAGTCATCTATTAAAATGTGCAACCCTCATAGAAGGGGTTTATTTTTCTGCTTTATTTTTCCCCATAGCACTTTTACAAATATATTTTGCTCATTTATCCCCTCCCTTAGGCAAGCCTCATGAAGGTGAGGACTTTATTTTGTTCACTGTTGTAGGATTAGACAGTACCTAGCACTTAATAGGAATTCAATAAATACTTGTTCAAGGAATGAATATAAAAATGCTTTAAAATTGTGTTTTAAAGAATTTCCATTTCTAAGAATGAATCCTAGGGAAATAAGATCATGTATAGAGATTTAGCTACAAGGTTTATTAAAGCAAGATTCGCATACTTTAGGAAAATATAACACAAAAATTCAAGTTAACTATTTTTTGACATAGACATTTGATTGTTAAATTTAAAATGATTACAATATCTTCTGATCTGTTCATCTATCAATGGACGTTTGGGTTGCTTCAACATTTTAGCTATTATGAATAATGCTGCTAGGAGCATGGGTATACAAATACTGTACTGTATCTGTGTATCTATATAATCAAAATGTAAAGCCACTGGATATTATATATTATACTCTTTGTCTTTGACTCCATTTAGTTTTGTGTGTGTGTGTGTGTGTGTGTGTGTTGTACACCTCAGAATCAGTATTTAGGCCACTGTTTTCCCAGTCACTTTGTTATCTAAAGGTCATTCTTTAGTAGATTATGTAAGGCCTTATTTCAATGCTTTTTGGTATATACCTAGAAGTGGAATTGCTGGACTATATGGTAGTTCTAGTTTTAATTTTTTGAGGAACCATCATACTGTTTTCCCCGATGGCTGCACCATTTTACATTTCCACCACTAGTGCATAGGAGTGCCAATCTCTCTACATTCTTGCCAACACTTTTTTTTCCCTTTTGATAAGTAGCCTTCAAATGTGTATGAAGTAGTATCTTGTAGGATTTTGTTTTAAAATGTATCATTTTATTTATACACTTAAAAATTGTACATAGAAACTTATAATACAGTTCTGTAAAACTGGAAGAACTGTCAGAGAAAAGGAAAGGTGTTACCTTTTTTTTTTTGATTGATTATTAAGGCAATTAAGAGAAATAAAACAGAAACACAGCAAAATGTTTAAAAATTAAGGGTCATTTTCCAGGCACAAATTTTATAAATATAAAACAAATTCAAAAATTACTTTGAATGCTAAATAAATATCTATTTAATAAACTCAGACTTAATACTTGTAAAGAGCAACAGTATAGCACTCACAGATTATAAAATTGGATTCATTTAGGTGTAGTGTTGAAAGAATGTGTTCATTAAACAATTCTTAGACATACATACTTTTTTTCTAAACTGCTATAACAGTAGATTTATCTGTGAAAATAAATCTTTCTTAATACCACACTTCTAAGAAAAATCATCAATAACAAAATAAATGATAAGTGAAAAAATATTTTCTAAGATATTGGAGTACTTGAAAGATCTCAAAATGTACAAAAACCTCTGTATACAAGTACTGTATCCAATACATCTATCAGACTTATTAGATACTATATTCTCAGTTTTAATATTAAGCACTCAGGAGAGCATAAGAAAGATTCCTTTGCTACAGTTTTGTTTAGTGTCATTGTAGTTTTAAATTGCATTTTTCTAATGATTGGTGATGTTGGTAATCTTTTCAAGTGCTTTGGAGAAAATGTTTATTTAAATTCTATGCTCATTTTTGAGTTGGATTTTGGTTGTTGAATTTTTGGAGTTCTCTATATACTCTGGATATTAATTTCATATCAAATATATGCTTTACAAATATTTTCTCCCATTGTGTGGGTTGCCTTTTTACTGTATAGATAGTGTCTTTCAATCTACAATTAAAATTTTTTTTTTGAAATCCAATTTGTCTATTTGTTCTTTTGTTACTTTTGCTTTTGGTGTCATATCCAATAAATTATTGCCAAAATCAACATCATGAAGCTTTTGTCTTATGTTTTATTCTAAGTGTTTTATTGTTTTAAGACATTTTATATTTAGGCCCTTGATTCATTTGAGTTAATTTTTGTATATGGTGTAAGGTGAGGATCAACATCATTCTTTTGCATGTAGACATACAATTTTACTGGCACCATTTGTTGAAAAAACTGTTCTTTCCCCCATTGAATGATCTTGGAGCCCTTTGCAGAAATCACTTGACCTTAAATGTGAGGGTTTATTTCTGGGCTCTCTATTCTGTTTCATTGTTCTATATGTCTTTCTTTATGTCAGTACCACACTGTTTTGATTACTGTTTCTGAACTGTGAATGATAATTTGTAGGGACCAGGATTACTAATGTGATAATAATTAGTATGAATCTAAAGACATAGTGGTTACTTACCCTAGTGTTTCCATGTGGTTAAGAGCCAGTTGTATGAAAAGTCCTGAGTGACCCTGAACTAGAAGGCAGTGGTTGTATTCTCTGGATGGACTCTTATTTCTTATTTGTGTGTCCTGTGAATTGTACGCAGACAAAAGAGAGACCTAATGAATGTTAAGGGGGAAGATAACTATAACCATCATTTATCAGTAATATGTAGAGATAAATTCCTAAGAGGAAATAAGGTCTCTGGAATTTACAGGAAATATTAAATCTGTGATTCTGTTTATGGTAGAAATGCTAATCAGCCAATTCCATTTTCTTTGTGGGTTTTAGAAGTGTCAGAGACCTGTTTATAGTTACTACATTGTAGACTGTAGCCTGGATCTTATGGAATTTTGTTGGTTTGATTTGAGTTTACTCAGATTGGTCCAAAGAGACATTTCCTATTGACCATACATTTATAGAATGTAGCCCTGTACCAAATTTTTATTTCCAAAACTTCTATTTTAGTTTCTTCTCCCTCTTTGTCAAAGTTTGCCTGCCCAGTTTTATTTATTCAACACTTATATAACACTTACTTGTACTATGCACTGTTCTAAACACCTTCAGAGTATTAATTCACTTAATTCCTTATGACAAGCTTATGTGCTAGATACTATTTTTTAAACCAACATGAAAAGCAATGACCTTAAAGGATAAAAAATAATAATTCATCTACGTTAAAATTAATAGCTTCTGTATGAAAAAGTAAATAAAACTAAAGACAAACTATAGTCTAGGAGAAGAAATTGGAAATGCATATAATAAAGGATTTATATCTAGACTATGTTGACCCAGAGAATGAAAGTAACTGTTGAGAAGGGCCCCTGGTGGCTAATTAGGCACACATTTAAAAACAGAACCTAACAACGGTGCTGAACAAGGGCCTCTCACGCAAACCACACTTCAGGAAGAAGCTGCACTGAGCTGCCTGCTTCCCACACTGAACTGCTTGCCTGCACTGTGCTCCTGTGGCCTGAGCTGACGGTTATAAAGGAGCTCCTAAGATCGTAAATCAACCAATGGGCTGAAGACCTGCCCCCTCCAATAGAAGCTGCACAGTTATAACCTCATTTTCATTTTCACCAACCAATCAGAGAGGCGCCATTCCAACTAATCAAGACAATGCTTTTTGTACCAATCAAACTATGAAGATTTGGAGTCTCCATTTGCATGGAGAATGGACTAGTCAGGAACCAGTGCCAGGGACTTTTCTCTGCATTAGTTAGGTCACTTCTGGCTCAGAGACTACATTTTTAGTTTTCAGCAATGACTGTGTCTCCCCAGTTGGAGCTGTAATATGGGAGTTTTCAGGGCCTGAACAGACCAGAGCAGAGCTACAACACTGAAGTGGAGCTCAGCAGAGCTAAACTGCAGTTCTGAGGCTAAACTACAGTCCCAGGCCACCTTGTCCCAGGGCTGCTTCACCCCACAGTTGCCTCATAGCAGTTCTGTTCCACAATCAAGCTATATAATAATTGAGCTGTATCACAATTGAGCTGTTCCACAGCCATGCTTTTTCATAGCTGTGCCATATCACAATTGAGCAGTTTGCACTGCATAGCTACTGTACTCTTTCACTGTACTGTATAAGTATTTATATTCTTTTCTATAGTTTTCTATTTCTATAATTTTTGGCATGTTTAAAATAAAAAATGTTTTTAATAATTTAAAACTAACTCTAGTGGGTAATATTCCTAAATTTTCTTTTAAAAATCTTTGGGAAGTATTGCTGGGATATTGAGATAAATTTCTAAAACCTTTTAAGTTATATGGACAGCATGTTTTCCCAAAGTTTTATATTCAGTTCTTATGAGCTTACAGTGTAATGTATTTTGCAATTCTCTAGTGTTTTTATTAAGTCTATGTAAGATGTTTATTTTGCTTTCTGAGTTATTCACAAAATTATTTGAAGTATAAAGGCACAGCTTTCTGGATCTAGATGTCTGTCTATCAAGAAGGCAATCTTTCTCTCTACTATCTCAGAGAATCTTTCTTTGTATTTCAGAGAGCCACCCTCATGGTCTAAAAGGGAAATCCACAATTATAGTTACACTTATTTGTGTAAGAAGATGAAACAAATGTGTATATATTTTCAAATATCAAAACTTATTTTCAGAAAACTGTGGTTGGCAAATCACTCCACTATAGAGACGGTATAGCAAAAAGACAGGTAAACCTTTCTACTTGTGCGTAAATACATGAATTTTTTTTTACAAATTGATTTATATTTCCAATTATATGAACAAATAATTATTGTAGAATGCTTTTCTAACATAAAATCATATTCTAATATTTGGATTTTCATATAAAACCTCTCTGAAACGACAACTAACCAAACCCTCAAAGTAACCTACATTTCTGGAACCCTGAATTTTTATGTGGGAAAATAATTGAGAGGATTCAAAGATTTAGTCCTATCACAGAGTCTCCATATATGTTTATCCTTGAAATACTTTTCTATTCTGCCCCCAAAATGGGGAAAAAATTCATGAAACCAAGAGGGCTGTGTTTTCACTGTTGCCACAAACTTCTTATTCTCTGATCAAAGAACTCTGAAAATTATGGAAGAACATGTCTTTGAGCACCTCACAAAGTGTAGCAGGGGATAAAATTAAAGGAAATATTTCATTTGCTACAAGTTGCTGTCATTGACTTTTTTTAAAAATTGAAGTAACAGTTAATAACATTGTATAAATTTCAGATGTACAATATTATAATTTAATATCTCTATGCTCTATTGCATGCCCACCACTAAAAGTCTAGTTTCTTTCCATTATCATATATCTGACCCCCTTTATCCAATTTGCTCTTCCTCAACCCTCCTTGCCCTTGGTAATGACCATTCTTTTGACTATAATTTTGTTTTTTTTGCTAGTTTGTTACTTTTTTTATATTTGACATATGAGTGAAATCATGCATTTTTTCCCATCTGACTTATTTCACTTAGCATAATACCCTCAAGATCCATATATGTGGTCACAAATATCATTGACTTTTAAGTCACCAGATTTTGTTCAGGGTCCAGGCAGTACCCCAGGCCTCTTAGGGAAATGAGGCTTCATCTAGATATAGATACAGCATGAGCCTCATCAGGCACTCTCTTTCATCAATGACAGGAATTAAGTCTTTGCCTTTGTCTTAACCATTAGAATGAGACAAAAAGACAAGATCTCTAACCTCTGTGGCCTCTCTATAAGCTATATTGATGTTGGTATCTTTTAAAATTGTTTCAGCTATTCTCATTGCTTACCTGGTAAAATGTGTCTGCTTTATTACTCTCTGCCTAGCTTGAAATCTCTGCATTGTCATACCTTACTATGGGATCTCCAAGTGTAAAGAAGACAGATTGGGATTCCTGACACTGATGTCATCACCTATCCACAAGAGGCTTTTTAGTATAAACACTGATAGTTTTCAGAAAAAGAAATAAACAAAGAAGTAATATATAAATGTATTTTAGAAGTCTCAGGAGCTTAGATATTTTTATCTTTTTTTTTAAATTATTTTTTTAAAGTTGAGATACAATTGACATATAATATTGTATTCATTTTAGGTGTAAAATGTAATGATTTGATGTATGTACATGTAAACTTTTATAACTATAAAATATCTGAGATATGATCAGCAATAAACAGAACTTGTTATATAAATTGTTAAAATCCCTTGGATTTGCATTTATAGACATATTTTATTATAGTATTTATTTTGATTATAAGTGACATTACTACCCAGTAAATATCACTTATTGGGTACTTACTATGTGCTAGGTGCTATTCAAAGCAATTTATAACTAATTATAATCTTCTTTCAACAGATAAGAAAATTGTAGCACAGAGAAATTAAACAATTTAAATAGTCACAGAGCTAGGTGAGGTTAGAATGAAAAGTAAGGCTTGTCTTTTCAATATATTTATTCATTGATTTATTTGTTGATTATTTGTTGATTAGCAGTGTATAGTGAGATGAACTCATCCTGAAATGCAAAGACTTGAGTGTGAGTCCCAATAATGCTTCAATTTTTTCATCTTCGAAATGAGAATAATTTCCCCCTTCTCACAGAATTCTTGAAAGGATCAGATTAAAAATGGTGGCCAATCTTATGAGACATTATGGGACTATAGGGTTGGGTAAGTGCTAAAGAAATCAGAAATAATTGGAGCCCAGGCAAGTCACCCAGTACAGAGTTAATCTCCTTCTCCCTCACCAACTCTTGGGGTAAACAGTAGCTCAACTGCCAATGGCCTAACTGGGACACTATGTGCTAAATTTGATTGGGTTAATGCTGGCGTCTACTGGGTCTACTCTATTGAAGGAGCAAAGAGAAAGACTGTTTCAAGACCTTTCCAGCTGATAGATTCGAGCCTTCTGATCCATATACTTCTACTTGACTTCTCTATGCCTTAGTTTCCTCAATCAATGAAGATTATAAAACTCATCTCATGAAATTGTGAGGATTAAAAATAATACATACAAAGTATTTCTTGTGGCACCTGGTACATAAAAGTCTTGCAGTTAACAATAGCTTCAAGACGTTTTACTTTGTTTTTAATCCCTCTGTGCGACTGGTATTCAGCCGCACATCACTCAGAGATCTTTGTCTGATCTGCCCTCCTAGACTTTGCTGTCCAGAGTCAAACAGTAGAAAGTAGTGGTTAACATATGGACTTTGGACCCAGGATAGACTTCCATCTTGGCTATATAATGTTGACGTGAGTTAAAAAGCTTACTTAAACTTTCTATACTGGTTTGTTCATCTTTTTTTTTTTAATTTAATTTTATTGTTGGTTTCAAATATACATTTCATTGGTTAGACATTTATATAGTTTATAAAATGATCTCCATGATTACTCTTTCTTCCCTCTGGCTTTACACCTAGCTCTTACATTGCTGATGACTGCATTCCCTATGCCAAAAGCGGCCCCAACAGGGCCCTCCCTGAACTGCAGGGAGGTGGGTTCCCAGAGAACAAGGCTCCATACCAGGGCAGACTGGGCAGGAGATGCCGAGGTCCTGCCCCTGGTTTGCTTGTCTTTAAAATGAACATGATGATGGTATCTACCTCACAGAATTGTTGTTAGAATTAAATGAAATAATTCATGTAAACTGCTTAGCACAGAGCCTTGCATTTGGTAAATGTTTAATAAATAGTTGCTTTGATTTGAGAAATTGTGAAAGTTATTAATTTATATTTCTATTAAGGTCATATAGATAGGAGGTGCTGGGGCTGTGATCAAACCCAAATTTATCTAGTGTAGTACACTTCCTGTGTGTTTGAATACTTCCAGTAACCTTACTGCCAGTGTGTTCTCTATTGGCAGAAATATTTTAATATACATAATATGATAATTTTTGTAGGATCATAGAAAACAATAGATTTGTTTTAGATTTTTTAAACTCTGGAGGTCTTATGATTCTCTGGAGAATGTAGGCAGTTCCTATATCAAAACGTTATCTTGTAAGTGTATGTTTGTAAGTTCTGGAAAACCTTTGGGAACTGAAATTTATTTTCCATAAGACATACTCAATTTAGAGGTCAGCGTAGAAGAAGGAGGAAGAGGAGATGCTGTGATAATGACATTCAAACCTAAAAGCCTTGAATTGTCTTTTTTCTTTCAACCTCTGCATCTCAATAAACCTTTATACACATTGCTCTCTCTCTCTCTCAGCAAGGTTTTAGGAGAAAATAATCTATCCCACTAATTCAAGCTAATGTTACTGAGACCCTTTCATTCTTCCAAATAGTCATTATTCATTCAGCAAATATTGAATGTCAAGTATGTTCTAAGTTCTAGGGATATAACAGGTCAAGAAATAGTCTCTCTCCAGGGTGAGAGAAGATAGTGGTCTGGGGGAAAGAGACAGTTGGATTGATTTGAGACATATCTAAAATCCTTGTTTTATTGAAAGGAGGAAGGTTGGAGGCAATACATTTTAAATTAGTGATTGCCATCATCCAGGTGTAAAGAATCAAAGTCCTGAATTGTGATAGTAACAGTGGGAAACATTTGTAAAGTTGATTCTTTATAACAATTATGTATAAATTATATGAAATAAAGAAGAGTTCCAGATTTAGCCAAGGTGAGTTCAGGCAAGGGAGGAATACTAGGTTTATGTGGTAAATGAAAATTATAGTCATCCACGGACATGTGTTTATGGGGAGATAGTACATCTGACTGGAAATAGCCCATGATAACTAGAAAAAAGGAACTAGAGAAAAGTCAGGGCTAGAAATATTCATTTGGCTGTCATTTTTGTAGAGATGACAGGATTACTTAGGGGAGTAAAAGAGAACAAAAGATATTGTAATTGGAAGAAGGTAAACAAATTAATAAAATAAACAAAAAGGTATAGATCTAAGGATAGAATAGTCAACAGCATCAAATACTGCGCAGAGAGTAGGTAGGATGAGAACTATAAAAAGAATATTAGATTTCATAAGTGCTCACTGGAGACCCTTGGGGATGGGTAAGAAAAGGTGTTGGTGACCAAGTCAGATTTCAGAGTCTCAAGCAGTAGAGTACATTGGAAACATATATAAGGTAGTAACAAAAAGGGGTAAGGGTGTCAAGAAAACTTTTCTTTGAATGGAAGGTTGTTTATGATTAACAGATATATGGAAGATAATGATAAAGAGGCAAATTTAAGATGCTTCAGAGGGAGAGAGTATGTTGCCTCCTGTTAAGTTTCTTTATCTCTAGTCTCATCTATATCCTTACACTCTCTCTGTGATTATGTCAATTCCCTGCTGAAAGACCCCTCTGGGTTCCTCATTGCCAGTAGAAATCCAATCTCCTTAACATAGAAGACAAGATGCCTTACACTCTGGTTCCAGTCTTCTTTTCCCATTTCATCTTTCACCATTCATGTCACAGGAGATTTCAGATTATTTCCAGGTTGGGTCTTTGTATATATTGCTCTCTCTCTGCCTCAAAAATTCTTCCATCTTTCACATGGAAAATTTTAACTCATCCTTCAATACTTGACTCAAAATGTCACCTCATTTTTGAACTCTTTCCTGACTCCCAGTTCAGGTCTCCCTTTTTGGTGTATCAACTGTAAGTTGTCCATTTATGTTTTTATCTCATCATCCTGCATTGTAATTAATCAATTTCCATATCTGTATTCCTCATTAAACTATATGATCTCTGAATATAGAAACTTTTTTGTTGTAATCCCCATGACTGGCTCAAAACAAGCTCTTGCTAAAAACATCAGGAGTGAATGAGTATTATGTAATGAGATATATCTTAAAATATATAAGGTGGAAGTGAAGAAGCATCTTAGTGCAAAGTGAAATAAGCCAGATGCAGAAATATAAAGACTGCACGATCTCACTTATGTATGGTATCTTAAAAAACATCAAAATCATAAAATCAGAATGTAAAATGGTGTTGTCCAGGGGCTAGAGTGTGGGGGAAATGGGGAAATATTTGTTAAAGGGTATAAACTTTCAGTTATAAGATGAATAAATTATGAGAATCAGTTTTACAGCATGGTGATTATAGGTAATAATACTGTATTTTACACTCAAAATTTCCTAAGAGTAGATCTTAAGTGTCCTCATCACCCACACAAAAAATGGTAACTGAGTTGATGGAAGTGTTAATTAACTTGATTATTGTTATTATTTCACGATGTTATGTAAATTAAATCTTCACATTGCATTTCTTAAAGAATTATATTGTGCAAACTAAATATATACAAATTTTATTTGTCAGTCATACCTCAAAAAAATTGAGTGAGGAAACTATATTGATTTGAGCAAGTTAATCCTCTGAACCTGAGTTTCCTTTTTGTCAAATGAGTTTAATACTTACCATAGAGTATGCTTGTGAGGTTAAAAACTACAAAATATAGACCAATTTAATGACAAGCATTTAGTTATCAATGTTACTATTATTTTCAACTCCAATATTCATGGCCTATTCTCTTTTATTAGTTTCTCTCAGGTCTTGGATTTGGGTGCAACTTTGATCCATTCTATAAAGAGAAGAGTTTATTGCTTTTTTTTTTTAAGTTAAAATTGATGTTAAGAAGTTTAAACTCAAATTCATCTTTATGTAGCAGTGTTTCATCTACCTAAATGCTGCTGTCTGATTAACAATACCTAATCTGACATCAAATGAATTAAACAAAAATCTAGAATTAAATGTCAGGGTTGATTTGGTAAGTTCATAATTAAGTCTGAATTGTTTTATGAGTCTCCCAGAGGGAGCTCTATCTTTGAAGCTCACTAAACTGAATCTAAGGACATCCTTCTTGTCTTATCTTCAAGATTGTATTACCTTGAGTGATTTAGATCAGCTCTTTACGTTTATTTTAGCAGAATTTTTGTGGCTAATAAAAACATATTCTTCCAGCTTTTTTGCATAGATAAAAGAAAGGATTCCACATCAGATTTAGATCAAGAGAGATTTTCAGAAGAAAATGATGAATGTTTCCTCTGGGAGCAGAGGAATGCAGAGATTTTATGTGAATGACTGATTGAGTTTTAGGCATTTATGAACACTTTCATGCCTACACTCACACAAATACACAAACAGTGGTCACAACTGCAGCTCCAGACGCTCCACAGTCTCATTTCTAAAGTGCATCTGTTGTTTTCCATAACATAAAATTAATCCTTCTCTTTTGCCCAGTGACAGAAAGCTTATGTAAATACCAAAACTTCAACTATTCCCCTGAGTTTTCCGTTGGCAAGCCTACAGCTATGGGTTTGTTTGGATACTGACATGCATTTTCTGAGTAGATCTTTACAGCCACTTGTGTAAGTTCAGTGGTGATAAGTTCAGTTGTCTAAAAAATTTATCAGACCAACCCTTACAACACTGTATATGAGAACTTATATAATTGACACCCTGATTGAAAAGATTCCAGGTTTGAAGTATCTCTTTTATTCTTTCAGCATATATCATTCTGGTGATATAATCTATATATATCTTAGAAACTCTTGACCTAAAGTGATGACTTTAACAGTCATTGAAAAGAAAATATGGATGTGAAGACTAAATTAATGCAAGCCATTTAATCTTGCAGGGTGATGTTCTTACGAAGGAATATTTTTCGATATTGAGAAATGAAGTATTTTATTGTGTACTAAGTTGAGATAATTAATGTTACTAATCTGTAATTAAAACATATAATGAAAAATCTTTGTCATAATGGAGAGAAAAGGGAAGGCATATTTAAAGACAACAATGAATGCCAGGTATATAGTAGGTACTCTCTAAATGGTAGTAGAATAAATGGATATATGAATGGAATTAATTACATTCCTAGTGAAATGTAATACAACCTTCATTAAAAATTTATCAGTTCTTTATTTATATGGAAATTTTTATAATATTATATATAATAATGATATAAATTATTTTATATAAAAATATATATGAGCATTATTAGAGAAGTGACTTCAAAGTATTGATACAGTTTTTGCACTTTTTTCCAATAGTGGAAGAATTGCATTTCTCTAATGTAACTTCTCATGGAATCTGCAAATATAAGATTAATTCTACGTATGTACGAGAGAGCTGAATAGAAGTACATGAACACTAAATATTTCTACTATATTTGCACTAATCCTTTTGTATTTATGAAGTACTTTACTTGCTGCCATTAATCTAATACTTAAATCTCTTTTCACCTAGATTGTTACTTTAAAGTTGTTTACTATTTTAACAATTAGCAATTCTGAAATTCTTCATCTATTACAAACTATGAATGTTGAATTGTCTTTGAGGATCCAAGCTTTTGTTCACTGTCTTAATAGAGAAGAAATATAAAACAGTAAATATCATTAATGAATTAGGTCCTCTTTCTTTCTTAATAGAGAAAATAAAGAAAATCAACTAAGTTTTATGTATGTGAAGTCCAATTTTAAATTATAGTAAAAACAAAACAGAAGCAAAGTACTTTGATTAGTAAGTCACAGTACGAATAAATAAGTAGCTAAGATTTTTTAAAGGCTAATGGTATGGCTGTTAATTCTGATGTACTTTAAATGTAATGATAACATAACATATAACTTTCTTTTAAAACAATCACATTAGTTTATTTTTGTTTTGAGGAATAAGTTAGTATATCAGTATCTTTAACCTGATACACTGTGTCTGAGACCTAAATAATACTTTTCACAATGACATCATGCTCAAAATTGCAATGGTATTATTATAACTATTTTCATTAAGAGTTTAATGATACATTGAAACTCAATATTATTTTCCATATAATCTTTCTTTTCCAGGGGACTCTGTCAAAAAGTATATAAGGATGGAAATAGGAAGAATTACATCTCTAATGGTGGATTTTCAACACTGGGACCTAGGTGGCTATTCTTACTATTACCATTCATATAGGCAACATTCTGCTAAGATTATAACTATGGCAAGGCTTTGTCCATAATAAAACGATCAATAAGTATTTGAAATGAGGGACCTCACTTGATATGTTCTGAGTTGATGAGAGAGAGTTTCCACCACATCATTGAATTAATGCCTGGTGATTTCTTGAGCTGAGATAACAGTGTGAAGAATTCAGATAGCACTCTGAATGTAGTAGACCAGAAGGCTGGTTTTCTCACTTCATAACTTGGAATAAGGAAAAGCTTTGGCTTTAAGCTGTTGTAGGAGAATGGGTGGGTTTTATTATTACTTCCCTGCTTAAAAGGGGTACTGAAGTGTGTAGGACTTCATTTTTCACTCAGTTTGAGGGTACATTTCACTAGAGATATTTCATAAGAGTTTTTTCATCAGCATTTCTGTTGATCCACCTGTGTTTTATCATGGAAAAAGTCATCAAAGACTGATATTTAAAAGAATCTTTAGCAACATTCTAACATTACCTATTTTTTGGGCTTTGATGAACAAAGATCCAGGTTCCTACCCATTACCTTAAAATTATTTATGGGCTAGTTCATATTGAATGTAGTACAATTTTCATTTCCAATTTTCTCTTGTAGTTCAGTTTAATTATTTTAACCTTTGTATCTCAACTCTTTTTGATCTTAAAGAAATTTCTATTATTGATCTATGGCATATTTTCAGTACTTAGCCCATTTTCCAAAGGGAGAAAATTGATATTACCTAAGCTGGGATATCAACTTTTCCTTTTATCCCAGTATCTCTGAAAACTGCTTTCTTACTTACCGAAATGTAGTTTTTAATTGTTACAATTCTAACCTCAAAAATTTTTAACCATACAGTGATAGTTACTGACAATTTTACTCTAGTTACAAGAGTAAAATTAGTCTCTTTTATATATAATTTCTTTCTTCTTTGGAATTTAAATGCTAAACTGTATGTATAAAATTTATCTGAATTTTTAGGAAGACTAGAGAGCAATGTAATACTATTAAATTTTAAAAATAAGCAAAGACGACTATGGCAATTTTAAGTAGTAGTTTCCCACACAAGAGGCAAGGGCACCATCTCCCCTTGTGCTTGGAAATGTTTGGCTCTTTTAGAAAGAAGTCCATATATTTTTGAACTTTGAAAGGAATGTAGGATGTGAAAAAATCAGGGAGTTTTTTAAATTTAATTTTTTGTTAAATTTATTGGGGTAACATTGGTTAACAAAATTACATAGGTTTTGAGTGTACAATTTAATAATACATCACATGTATATTGCATTGTGTATTTACCACCCAAAGTTAAATCTCTTTCTGTCACCATATATTTGATCCTCTTTATACTTACCTACATCCTCCCTTCCCTTTTCCATTTGGTAACCACTAAGTTGTTGTTCTTGTCTATGAATTTTTGTTAGTCTTGTTTTTGCTTTCAGTTATATATCCCATGTATGAGTGAAATCGTATGGTTCTCAACTTTTTCTGTCTGTCTTATTTCACTTCACATGATAATCTCAAGATCCATCTATGTTGTCGCAAATGGCAGCATTTCATCTTTTCTTATGAATGAATAATATTCCATTGTATATATGTGCCACATCTTCTTTATCCAGTCATCTCCTGAAGGACACTTAAGTTGTTTTCATGTCTTGGCCACCATGAATAATGCTGCAGTGAACTTTGGCGTGCATGTATCTTTATGAATAAATGTTTTCAATTTTGGGAGTAGATACCCAGAAGGATGCTGGGTCATATGGTAATTGAGTTCTTAAAAATTTGTATAAAATAACTTATTTAAAAGCACACATCTTAAGAGGACACCTCAGAAAATGACTGCTTTGAAAATGTAATCAACAAACCTTTTATTATACTTACTATGTACCAGGTGCTAGAGATTTAGCATGGGTTTAGTAATTCTCTTCCTTTCTGAAAACTAAATTCAAAATATCCTTAAACAGTATGTACACAATAAATATTTGTTGATGCATGAATCAGAGAATGAATAAATTGATTCTCTGCAGAGTATAGATTTTTTTCAATAATCAAGTGGCTACTGTGCACCCATGAGTGGGGCTGACAAGCTCTGTTAGAAAGCCTTTGGTTGGAAAGCTCAGGGGACTACGCATAACATAATGTTTAACACCATGGAATCAAAATTGTTGGGGAGTTTTGTAAACTTTCTATGCTTCAGTTTCTTCAACTGTAAAGCGGTAAATAGGATCTTTTCTCTACATTATTGTAAGTGTTAAATGAGATAATGTTATTAAGGGCATATAGTAGGTATGGCCAAGTGGTAAATGGTTAATGAACATAGTGGCTCTGGTCTTAATAGTGCCTTTTATGGTTAGATTTTTGTTAAAAACACTTTCTTTTATTTACCTTTGTTTAATGGATAGAGGTAAATCTAGCGTAGCTGTGGGATTGGGGATTGTAAGCTTAAAATTGAGCTCTAACTAATATTTTTTTAAGAAAATATATCTGCAAAGTCTGTGTCAAATTCTCAACCCTTCATTATTTCTGATTAGTGAAAATCCTTTTATTTTTTATTTTCCATAAAAGTATAATTTCCATTTAAGGTGTCCTCCCTTGTTTTTCTCCTGATGAACTGTGCCATTTCTTGGCCCCGGGGTACATGGAACTGGCCACTTCTATTCAGATGTGAGACTGCACTGCTGGTGCCTGTGGCCCAGCTCTCTATGTGCACCATGCCAGCACAGCTGCTAGTTCAACTGAAAATTGATTTGTGTGAAGTACAAGACCTGGAACATGGTGCAGGAAGTGCGATTTTGATGATGTGAAATGGGTATGTCTACCCTCCCCCTCAAAAAAAAAGGATAGGGAACATAAAAAAATAGGGGAGCATTTTCTGTGGGCTAGCTATCAAGTGGATCACTTACATTTCATTTGTGATTTATATTTTCATCTTGGTAGACAATAAAAATTTTCTTGGTGGTAGAAACTATTTTCAACCTAAATAATTTCATCACTGTCTCACATATAGAGAAAACTTGACTTTTTGACTCAATTGAAATGGCAGATGATTTTCTTGAATAAGTGCAAAGTCCTCTATTTTCAGCCTCTGATTGTATGCCTCAGATCTCTGCACAGTTAAAATGATTGTACAGGAATCTACTCTTAAGTCAATCAAGAATATTATAGAAGGTTTTGGTTTGTATTTATTAATATGTCTGAGAGGTTTTGATCCAATACCCCTTTTGTGGTAGTTTGGTTGTTTTTGTCCTTTAATGATAAATTATTTGTGGAAAACTCTTTGCGTTGTAGAAGTATAACATAGATTATCTGTATATAGATTTTCAATAGTTATTTTTCCAAATGCTTTTTAAAAATATTTTCTTTTAATCAGGCCAAAATTGTGTAGTACATTAAAGGAATTCTTAAAAAGCTTAAAAAACTTATTAGATGACCTTGGTATGGTCCGATTTAACATACCTTTGGGAACACGTGCATGAAGTACATTCTGGTTTGAAGTTTTCCAACACAAACAAACTTAAAAGAAAATGCAACTTTTAATAGATACTATTTAAATTCCTGCAAAAATAGGTGTGGATCTCACCATTGAGAGGACTTAAAAGCGTCATTATCTACTACGAGAATCAAAAAGAGAATGTATCATCCTGCTTTTTGTATTTTGCTTAAGACTCTATGTTTAGCAATTCTAGTGTATCACCATCTTTGAATGAACTGTTCAATTGAGAAATTTATATATATATATGTGTGTATATATATATATATATATATATATATATGACTAACTCTCTGATTATTGTTTTTATTTCTCCTTGATGCTGTGACCTTTGGGTGGGGAAGAGAGGGCAAAGGGTGTAACAAAACTGGTGTTATTTAATAGTCTCTACATTGGTACCACACAAGTTGAATATATCAGGTGTAAGACATCACTCTGAAGCCTCACTTCTGAGAATATTGGGAGGGAAATATTAGAACTGAAATATCACAGCTGGCCCTGATTTTAACTGGTGCCAAACACCTGCAGACTCTAAAAGGATACCAAAACAAAACCCCACCCTGTGGCAGCAAGCCATCCCTTAACAACCTTTCCTTAACTTTACATCATCATCAAAATTAATTTAACATTTTCAACAAAAATCTTATTCTTTCTGTCCTAGAAGGCTGTTATAACTCCTTTAGCAAATCTTTCATATGGGATATGGGATAAATATGTCATAGAAACAAACAGAGTGAATTGAAATATTTCATAGTTTAAAATTATCTGTTGTTTTCATATCATAATTTGTGGAAGGCTATGAAGTTGGAGGTTTTGTTAACCTCTATGCTAGCTCATATTCCCTAAATGATTTTGTTTTAGCACATTTTGGCTAAATATCTGAGCATCTGGGGGGAAAAAAGACTTCAACATTCATTTAGTAAGTGCCAGAAGCACCTCAAAATCTCGACCTGTTTTTTAAGCTTTTTCTACCCCCTCCTACCCGCTCCCTTTCTCTCTCTCTCTCTCTCTCTCTCAATGCATTTTAAAGATTAGCATTTTTAATGACGTTAGTCAATATTTATTGAAATACAGTTGCATAGCCCTGGGAAGTTTATACAAGTTAAGCAAAATTATATCTTTATCTCTAATACTGCTGGGAAAAACAGTTGATGAAGATCTGAGGTAAAACAGTATGTCTGAAAAATAATTCATAGTAGACAAAAAGATACAAAATAAATTTTGTGTATATCTCTGAATACACTTGATACATTTTAGATGACGTACAAATTCAGATATATTATGTGTGTCTGTTTTATGATACCTTGGTATACTATTTTCAGTTTTTAAAGAAATAATGTATTTTGGTTTTCAGTGATTAAATGAAATAAAAATTGAGAGTTTAAGGCTTCAATTTTATATTAAAATACAAAGTATAAGGCATTAATATCTAATTTTATTGTTGAGTTGAGAAGAATCTTAATGTAAAACACCTTGTGTGTCATTATGTAAGAGAAATCCCACTGAAATATTAAATAAAAATTACTGGTATTTTATGTTTATTTTTCCATATATCTAAGAAGTTTGGAAGCACCAATTTCTTTGAACTATCACACTTGTGTATATTAGGATGTCCAACTGGAATGTTTTGGACATTACCTGGCTGACATTGATGGAAATGATTGTAGAATTTATGTTAAAGAAGAAAAGCCTCCTTTACTTTTGATCTTTTCATGAAAATGTAGAAGGCATGGTTCAGGGCAAAGGAGACCATAATCATCTATTCATTCATTTATTCATGGCCTGCTATCTCTATCTATCTATCATCTATCTATTTATCTATCAATCATCTATCTATCTATTATTATTATTATTATTATCATCTATCCATTTATATGGTCTTGTATTAGGTATTCCGCCAAGGGGAAGGGATGATGGAAAACAGTGAATCAATAACACAAAGATGAAGCTATTAAACGTTAAAGGAGGATGCATAGTCTAGTTCAAGGTAGTAATGGTCCAGTGTCACAGAGAATTACATATAAATGTATGGGTATTTTTATTAGAAATAATAAGCATAAAACAACATTAGATTTTCCCATTTAATTAATTAACAGAAACTTAAAATCTGACAAAATGTTATAAAATATCTTAATAATGAAACTTACTGAAAAACTCTTTACCTTTTTAAATACTTTTTGTAATTACTTTATCATAGCACTAATAAATTACTTCTCAATTATTAAGAGGAATTTAATGGAAGGTTCCAACTTCTGCTATTCAGTGATTCTGAATTATTTGTGACCTGAGAATATTTGAAGGGTTTTTGGTTTTTAAAAGTTTTTCTGTCTGTCTCTCTCACTCAGCGTATTCATCAAACTCCATTATTTATCTCATATTTTTCTAACATTTCCAAAATATTTCAGAGTAGAGATACATAGTATAATCATTGACTTTTATCAAGACGTGATTTCTTAAACTAAAGGCCTAGTTTATTTTTCACAGGTAAAAAAATGACAACCAAGAAAGGGTAATCTCAGGGAAGTGAAAATCAGAACCATAATGAGGAAATTCCAAAGAGTTTTTCATAGTGGTTGTGTCAATTTCATTCCCACCAACAGTGCACAAGGGTTTCCTTTTCTTTACATTCTCGCCAGCACTAGTTATTGGTTTTCTTTTTGATAATAGACATTCTAACAGGTGTGAGGTGATATGTCGTGGTTTCAATTAGTATTTCCCTGGTGATTAGTAATGTCAAGCACCCTTTCTGTACTTATTGAACATTGTATGTCTTTTTTTGGAAAAATGTTTATTCAAGTTATTTGGTCATTTTAAACCTGATTATTTGATATTTATCAGTGCGGTGGAACACTATATTGTCTTTATCATGTTTTTGAGGAATGACATAGGAAGTGTTAATCTATGAATGTAGAAAAAATTATACAAAATTATATATAACATAATATCAATTACATAAAAATACATATATCATTTAGAAAAATTATATGTTACCTTTTTAATCAGAGAAAAAATACATATATTAGTTAGAAAAATTATATGTTTCCTTTTTAATCAGAGAAAAAATGGTTAAAATATTTCCAAAACTTAAATGGTTTCTTAAGGGGAAATTTAAAATGAATACTGGTTATTTTTGAATAGTTGAAACAGATGTTAATACTGAAAGTTATGATTTCACAGATTTATTCTAATGAAAACACTTTTTATCAATTAATTATATTTATATGCATACATAAAAATATTCTAGTTGTATAATTGTAGCACTGTACATGAACAATGATTGACAGGGACTGAGCACCGTTGATATTTTAAGAACTTTTCTAAACTGATTAACAGTGAGGGAGGAATAGATGCAAAATAATGTAATCATAGTCTAAAGGGACCTTGGAATGGAGTTCTACATTCTTTGAGAACTCAGCAGTCAAAAATGGACCTGGAATTTGTAATGTAATTTATCTCTTTTATTTTTATTATTTGTGCTTTAAATGTCATGCTGAGAAACAAATTTAAGGACATGAATATTTTCACTTATATTTTCTTTTAAGAGTTCTATAATTTTTAAGTCTTACATTTAGCTCAATGATCCATTGTGAGAGTGTATGTGTGTGCATGTGTATGTGTGTGCGTTCATGAGCACATGTGGAAGGTGTGAGGTAGAGCACCTAATCCTATTATTTTGCATGTGGATATATTCCAGCATCATTTATTGAAAAGATTATTTTTCCCCATGCATTTTCTTGGTACACTGTGTTCAAAATCATTTGATAATTAATGTAAGGGTTGATTCCAGAGCTTTGATTATTTAGGAATGTCTTGTTTTATTTCCACATTTGTATGTATTTCTCAAACTTTTTAATGTTGATTTTTTATTTCCTTCATTGTATTTGAAAACATGCTTTGTGTGATCTCAGCTTCTTCACATTTATTGAGGCTTATGTTATGTCCTAGCATAGGATCTATTGTGATAAATGTTCCATGCATTCTTCAGAAAAATGTGTATTTCTGGAGTATTCCATAGATGTCTGTTAGGTCTTGTTTGTGTATTTTGTTGTTGACTCTTATATTTCCTTGTTGATCTTCTGCCTAATCATTATACCCATTATTGAAAGATGAGTGTTGAAACTCCAACTATTATCGTTGAGATGTCTGTCTCTCCTTTCAATCAGTTTTTGCTTCATGTATTTTGATCTTTGTTATGTTCATATATGCTTATCATTATACCTTCCTGATCGATTGTCATTGTGAAATGTCTCTCTTTATTTCTAGTAAGATTTTTAGTTTTAATATCTATTTTCTGATATTAGTATAGCCACCTCTTCTCTTTTATGATTGTTGTTTACATTGCACATCTTTTTCCATCCTTTTATTTTCAACCTTTTTGCATGTTTGAATCTAAAGTATCTCTTACGTAGACAGTATATAGTTGGATTAATTTTTTTTTTGCCCAGTCTGAAAATATCTGCCTTATGATTGAATTGTTTAAGCCATTTGCATTCAATGTTATTATTGATACAGTTGGATTTATATTTGCTACTAACAAATGCTATGCTTTGGTTTATCTGACATTATCTTAGGTTTGGCTTCATTTGTGAAAGATAGTTTTGCTAGATACAATATTCTTGTTTGGCAGTTTTTTCTTTCAGCATTTTGAATATGTAGTTTCACCTGCCTTCTGACTTTCACAATATGTGATGAAATGTTACATATTAATCTTATAGGGTATGTGATCAGTCATTTTTATTTTACTTCTTTCAAGATTTCTTTTTTGTCTTTTAATGTTTTGAGTATGATATGTCTGGGTATGTGTGAATCTCTTCATATTTATCCTACTTAGAATTCATTGAGCTTCTTGGAGGTATAGATAAATTTTTTTCATGAAATTTGCAGTTTTTGGCCATTATTTCTTTGACATTTTTCATTCCTTCCTTGGAGCTCCTTCTGGCACTCCCATTATTTACATGTTGGTGTGCTTAATGGTGTCACACATTTCTCTGAGACTGTCCATTTTTCTTCATTTTTTTCTCTGCATAATCTCTATTGATCTATCTTTAAGTTTGCTGATTTTTTTCTTCTACCAATTCAAATATATAGCTGAGCCCCTTAAGAGCTACCAACTTTCTCTTAATTCCTCTCCATCAAGATCTCTATTGCTTTTGACAACCTTTTAAGGTCCTAGGCATGGAGTTCTCCATTCTCTCTTCCAAATAAAGTTAGTCTCCTCAGGCAGAGCTTGGGGATTCTTCATTCTTATGACCTACTATGTTCTCTAGCCTATTCTTGCCTGGAAAATAGCTTTTGCAGTATAGGCTAAAAGGAGTGAGAAACACCACAGTTTGTCCCCCTCAAGGAACCTCCCATTACCTTGGTCCCATCTGTTTGGAGTAGAGCACTCAGGTTAAAGCTTTTGTACTATGAAGCTATGGAGCTTGGTGCTAGTGGTGGTGGTGGTGGCGATGTCAACAGAGTGAGTCATAGCTCAAATGCCACAGAATCTCACAATTATTTCTGAGACTGAGTAGATTTCTCAAGTGATTTTTTTTTCCAATTGATATATACCCTTTCAATATTTTCCAGGGAGTTGACACGATTTTTGGAAAAAATTTTCACCAGGTATTGCTGTTTTGCTAGAACAAGTCTGCTGAGCAACTTACTCTATCATTCCAGAAGTTCTCCCCCTGTGTACTCAACCCTGCCACTTTCTAGGATACCCTGAAATTATCTTTATCATATCAGAATATCCATGTGCTAAGAAATGTGCTAAATTTCTCTTATTTTGTGCTTGGTGCTCATGCTCTTTCCATTTACACTTGCACCTTTAAGTCTGACTGTGCCCTGATGGGGTTCTTTATTGCCTTGTGCTTACCCTGCTAAGTTTGGTCTCCCATTTATTGATTTTTGAACCCTATTCCAGAAATACAAAGGTAAAAGTTTATGGTACTAGAAGGTATTATGCTAAGTGAAATAAGTTCGACAAAGAAAGACAAACACAGTGTGGTTCTACTTATATGTACAATCTAAAAATTACACAAGAAACAAGCAAACAAAACAAAACAAAAAAACTAAAAGAAGCAGAGACCAAAGGGATGATTACTTGTTGAAAGGGGGTGGGTGTATGGGTAGAAAAGGTGAAAGGAAATATAGTCAATTGTGATAAGTTTGCACAGTGACACATGATTACTAGAATTAGTGGGGTGATCACATTGTAAGGAATGAAAATATCAAATCACTATATTGTACATTGGAAACTAATATAACTAATATAATATTGTATACCAACTATACTTAAATTTAAAAATTTATAAAGAAAAAGCACTGGTGGTAGTGTTCTTAGAGTGGTCTCCAAAAGAACACCTGGATCAGAATCATCCAGGGACCTTGTTAAAATTCATCTTTCTGGGTCTAACAAAGCTTAATGATTTCTAATGTCTGTGAATGAGGCTCAAGAATTGGCATATGTATATTTCCCTGAATAATTCTTGTAAAACCTGTATTTTAAGAACCATTACAGGGGAAGGTAGAAGATTAAGTTGGAAGAGTAGTGTGGGCCCTGAAAGTGAAGCACCTCAGATGTTACTCTAAAAGATTTAGATTTTCCCTGCAAGCTTAAGTGTTGGAAACAAAAATGTTATTAGTTTTTTGTCAGTGGGACCCAGAGTGATTTTAGACAAAAAAAAAAAGGCACTATCTTTTGTGTCCTCTCACCTTCCTTGATGTACTTCCCTTTATGTTCTAGGCACCTTGTATGCTCTTTACCCACTCACTAAGGACTTAGGGTCCTCATCCTATTATCAGTTTGATTCACTACCAGTTTATTATTACCTCATATACCCTTGCCATCAAAGACCTTATATATCACTTTTTGTTTCTTTCTCTTTCAAATAAAAACTTAAAAGAATATTTTAATAATCCAAATGAATTTCTAAACTAGGTTCATGAGTGTAAGAAGTTATTTTTAATATAATTGCCTCTCCTACCTAATTCTCTGAACTACCCTTCCCTCACACTAAAAGAAGGGACAATAACTTTGTACCTCAATTCTGAAATATTATCAACACTTAAAATTCTAAAAGTTTGTCAGCCTAATATACACTTTGATTAAAAAAAAGTAAAGACTTTTGTAACAAGGTCACATTTATTAAGACATGCATATGTGGGAAATATTAATTTTGATGCAGAGTGCAAGATGATTTGAGGGATACTTTCAAAACCATAGGAAAGAGAGGAGACTTTCAAGATGGCATACATGCCTTCTCTTGTGAGCACACCAAAATTACAATGAAACTACAAAGAAATCATAACTGGGAGTCACCTGAATTCTGGCTGAACAGAAGTCCTGCAACGGGGGACTTACAGAAGAAGACGCTAGTAGGAGGGGCAGAGATATGAATAGCCAGTCCCACAACAGCATGTGGTAGTCGAGAATCAGGAGAGTTATTCTGGTTGCAGAACCCCTTCCATTACCCTGAGGAGTGAGAAGTCCCCGCCCCACACTGGGCTCCCTGGTCCAGGGTTCCAGTGCCAGGAAGAGAAGTCCCACAATCTCTGGCTGTGAAAAATCAGTGGAGGTTGTGGCTGAGTGAGATGGAGGGCTGTAGTAGTCCTGGACTTTCCACTTAAATGGCCCATGCCTGGCCTTACTTGCTGATGGACTTACTCGCTCTGCTCTCCAGCACTGGGGAAGCTGCTCAAGGAGTTCCAGGGACACACAGGGTGACACTGAGTTGCTGGATTTCAGGGTGAGGTCTGGAAGGGAGGTTTTCTTCTGGACAAAAGTGCTGGCAGTATTCATTGTTCCTTGGTTGAGCCCTTCTCCTTCCCAATGTGCGACAATCATACCTGAGTCTCAATAAATCTGGATAACCCAAGTCTCTCTGCCAAGGTGATTCCCTGAGACTCCACTTCTCCCAACTTGCAGGCCCACCCAAGCTGCCTCCAGTGGTTTATTCCAAACAAATGGCCCATTTTGGCTCATGCTGCAGACTTTTCTAAAACCTCTCCAAGGATCACAAAACCCAAGGAAGCAGCATCTGACCTCAGTGTGCCCCATACCTTTTGCTGAGCAGCACCAAGCCCGGCATTAGCGACAGCTAACACAGGTTTCTGGCTTGGCCTCTCAAGGCACCACTAAGATGAGTATGGGTGGCAGCCATCTGCAGATTTCTTGGTGACTCTTACCAGATGGCTCCAGAAGTCATAAGCTGTGGCTGAATTTGGCCTGCAGTTGGACCCCTCCCAGGATGCCCTTGTGCCAGCACACCCAGTGGCCTGCTTTGACTGGTAGTGGAACCAGAGCACCACCAAGGGCTGCATCAGAAGAGGACTCACCCGAAGTGTAGACTGGGTAGGCACTGGAGTTCAACCAAAGTGAATCTTACTCCACAGAGTTAGCTCTTCACTGGCCAATCCTCACAACCAATCAGCCCAAGGGCCAATCTCTCCCATTGAAGGGCATACAGCCACCAAGTCACAACTACATGAGGAGGGCACACACATCTCACACAAAAGACACACCTTGAGCACCTAGCTCAGGTGACGAGAGAAAAATGTGCCACTGGGCCCCACAGCATACCTATTACATAAAGCAACTCTACTAAGACTGGGAGACTTAGGAGCCCTACCTAATACATAGAAACAGACACAAGGAGGCAGCCAAAATAAGGAGACAAAGAAACATGTCCCACAAAAAAAGAACAGAATAAAGCTCCAGAAAAAAATAAAAGCTAAACAAAAT
Organism: Eidolon dupreanum; assembly: GCA_028627145.1. Classification (NCBI taxonomy): domain Eukaryota; kingdom Metazoa; phylum Chordata; class Mammalia; order Chiroptera; family Pteropodidae; genus Eidolon; species Eidolon dupreanum. The sequence goes on along the minus strand of CM053514.1, from coordinate 45,803,011 downwards.
GGAGGCATGCAGAGTTCAAAACACTGCTTATAACAATGCTCAACGAATTTAGGGGAAGAGTAGAAGATCTCAGTGAGAACTTTAACACAGAGATAGGAAACATAAAAATGGAGATGGAAGACATAACAGGGAACCAGTCAGAAATGAAAAATGCAATAAGCAAGATAAAGAGTACATTAGAAGGAGTCAACAGAGTGGAAGAAATAGAGGACCAAATCAGCAATTTAGAGGATGGGGTAGTGGAAGACACCCAATCAGAACAGCAACAAGAAAAAAGAGTCCAAAACAATGAAGATAGTTTAAGGAACCACTGGTACAACATCAAGTATAACAACATTCTCATCATAGGCGCACCAGAAGGAGAAAGAGAGCAAGAAATTGAAAACTTATTTCAAGAAATGACTGAAAACTTCACCAGCCTGGTGAAGGAAAGAGACATACAAGTCCAGGATTTGCAGAAAGTCCCAAACAAGATGAACCCACAGAGACCCACACAAAGACACATCATAGTTAAAATGACAAAGCTTAAAAACAAAGGGAGAATCTTGAAAGCATCAATACAAAAGCAATTAGTTACCTACAGGGGAGCTCCCATAATACTATCAGTCAATTTCTCAACAGAAACTTTGCAGGCCAGAAGGGCTTGGCACCAAATTTTTCAAACTGATGAAAAGCCTGGACCTACAACCAAGATTACTCTACCCAGAAAAACTTTCATTTAGAATCGAAGGAGAAAGAGTTTTCTAGACATGAAAAGCTAAAGGAGTTTATCACCACCAAGCCAGTATTATGGAAAATGTTGGAGGCATTTCTTTAAGAAGAAGAAAAAAAATGTATCAAAAGTCTAAAGAATGGCAATAACTACAGATCTATCAATAGGTACTTCAAATAAAAAAAAAATGAAGTGCTCCAATCAAACGATAAGGAGACTGAATGGATAAGAAAACAAGATCCTTACATATGCTGCCTACAAGAGACTCACTTCAGATTAAAAGACACATACAGACTAAAGGTAAAGGGGTGGAATAAGATATTTCATGATGAACCTAGAGGGTATTATGCTGCAAGAAGTAAGTGAGAGAAAGAAAAATTCCATATGATTTCACATACTTGTGGAATCTAAAGAACAAAACAAACAACAACAAAAAAATACAGAAACAAACTCATAGACAGGGGACATTTTGAGGGTTGCCAGATGGTAGAGTTGGGGGTTAGGTGAAAAAGGGAAAAGGGGTTAAGAAATATGAGATAATCATGCCAATCGAAATAAGTTAGACAGAAAAAGTTGAAAATCACATGATATCACTTTTATGTGGGATATAAACCTAAAAGCAACAAACGAACAGGACAAACAAATAGAGACTCATGGACATGGACAATAGACTAGTGGTTACCACAGGATAGAGAGGGAGAGAGGAGGTGGAGAGAGGTAGATGGTGTAAAAAAGGTCTAATGTGTGCTGACATCAAAGAATTAAAAATAAATAAATTAATTAAAAAAAGAAAAAGAAAGAAAAACAAAATAGTCATTACAAAAGTCATGGAGGTATAAGGATAGCATAAGGAATATAGCCAATGGGATTATAATAACTATGTACGATGTCCAACAGGTATTAGATTTATTGGGATGATCTCGTTAGAAATATAGATGTCTAATAACTATGTAGTACATCTGAAACGAATATATTATTATATGCCAACCATAATTGAAAGATAAAAAATATTATTTAAAAAGCCATCTCAAAGAAGATCTCATAGAAGTCTCTTGTAATAGATCATCTAGAAGATTATATTTCTTAATGATTAGTCTAGGTATTAGGTGTTAAAGGCTTGAGCTAAGGTGATAATTGGGTCTAGGAAATAAGAAATATGTGCTCATTACAAAGAAATGATTGAATTCAGCGACTACTTGAATATTGGAAATATTACAAGTTAGAGTCAAAGATATCATTAAGTGTCTAGTATACAGAATATATAATGAACTCCTACAAGGCAACAATAAAAAGACAAATAACCCAAGTAAAAGTAGACAAAGAATTTAAACAGACATTTCTCCAAAGACGATATACAAATGGCCAATAAGCTCATGAAGAGATGCTTAACATCATAAGTTATTTTATAAACACAGGTCCAAACTACGATGTGACACAATCAGGAGGACTATAAGGCAGACAATAACAAGTGTTGTTAAATATGAAGATAACTTGGAAACCTCATGCTTTGCTGGTGGTGATGTGATATGGTGCAGCTGCTTTGGAAAATAGTTTGGCAGTTCCTTAAAATTTTAAACATGAAATTACTATCTGACCCAGTAATTTCAGTCCTTGATATGAGAATTGAAAACATAAGTTCAAGTAAAAATGTGTCCACTTAAGTTCATAGAAGCTTTATTTATAATAGTTAAAATGTCCAGAACAACATAAATTTTTATTAGCTTATGAATAGATAATCAAATGTAGTATATTCATACAATGGAGTATTTTTCATCTGTAAAATGGTATGAAGTACTGATTCTTGCAACATGAATCACTCTTGAAAACATTGTGCTAAGTTAAAAGAACTGATATGAAAGGCCACCTATTGTTGGATTTCATTTATATGAAATATCAAGAATAGGCAAAACCATACCATAGAGACATAAAGTAAATTAGTGATTTCTAGGTGCTGAGGGAAGAAGTGGCTGCTAATGAGTATGGGGTTTCTTTTGGGAGTGAAGAAAATGTTCTAGAATTAGATAGTTGTACAGACGCACAAATTTGAGAATGTGTTTAAAGCACTCATTTATACATTTAAAAAATGAATTTTATGGTGTATAAATTATATCTCAAAACAAAAACAAAAGGGATACCATAAGGAGTTAGAAATCAGTGTCAAAGAACAGAAATTGGACTGTCAGGATGGTTTGACATGACGTATGTAGAAGAATGTGAAGAATAGACTTAATTAGGTCTTGAGTTTTAGAGAAGAGTGGTATATCTCATGTGCTCCATTACAGCTGATTCTTTTGTATTTATTAGTCCTTGTATCCCCAATTTCAGGCACTTTGTAGACCTACAGTGTAGTTGTAAACAACATTAATAGAACACATGTATATTCTTAAAAATATGGTATTGCATTTTGATTTTGGCTATATGCTTTTTTATAGTATTTTCATAATTACTGTAAGGATTATTATGTACCTACTTAACTTAGAATTTATCTAGAATCAATATTTTACCACTTCAAGTGGAATGTAGAAACTATTCCATGGTATAGGTCCCTTTACCCATCTACTTTTGTTATATTTGTCTTACAAATTACATCTACATACATTGGAAAGTTTATCAGACAATATTATAATGTTTGCTTTTAACCATCAAATATATTTTAAAGAATAATAGAATAGTCTGTTTATTTACAAAGATATTTACTATTTCTGTTGCTTTTCCTTCATTCTAATGTTCCCAGTTTTCTCCTAGCATCATTTCTCTTCTGTATGAAGAACACCTTAACAATTCTTTTAGAGTTGGTCAGCTGGCTACAAATAACCTGTTTTTCTTCATTTGAAAACATATTTATTTCACTTTTCTTACTGAAGGACATTTCTACTGTGTATATAATTCTTGGCTGACAATCTTTTTCATTCCATGCCTTAAAAATGTTGTGCCACTGTCTCTGGCCTCAGTGTCTCTGATGAAAAAATCCATAATTATTCAAATTGTTGTTCCCTTATAGGTAATAGGCCGTTGTTTTATTGTTTATGCTCAATATATTTTTTAATATTTAGTTTTAGCAATTGATTATGATATGTTTGGGCATAGATTTTTTTGGCTTTATCTTATTTGAGATTTGCTAAATTATTAGGTTTTAGTTTTTGCCAAATTTAAGACTTTTTTTGGCTATTATTTCTTCAAATATTTTTACTGCATTACACTCTTTCTCTGCTACTTCTGGAACTCCAACATGAGCGTTAGACTTTTTGTTATTGTCCCACATATCACTGAGACCTTGTTCTTTTTTATTCAATCTTTTTTTTCTTCTCTGTTGTTCATATGAGACTGTTTCTGTTGATTTACATCCGGGTCGCTTTTTTTTTTTTGGATTCCTAGACCCAGTTCCAAGGGTTTGAGGGTTTTCCTATACAAACAAACAATTCTTATACATTAGCAGAGTGTCCATAAACTCAGCTCAATATTGACACTGTCTACCCAGAGATAGCACCAGATTCCAGGGGTTAAGGGCTCAGTCCCACAAGACTGCCCTCTACTTCAGAGGCCAATCACAAACCCAGGTATGCTTCTGACTGATGGGTTAAAAATTGGAGATTCCAAGGACCCTGTTCAACTCAAGATGAAAATTACAAGTCCAGGTTCTTATCTATACTTCTGATTAACTGGCTATAAATCAGAGGTTCTTATGACCCCCTCCTTGGGTTTGATTAATTTGCTACAGTGTCTCATAGAACTCAGAAAACCCATTTACTCACTAGATTACCGGTTTATCATAAAAGATATTAAATGTTATGAATCAACAGCCAGATGAAGAGATATATAAGATAAGGTTCTGAACAAAGGAACTTCTGTACTTGTGGAGTTTGGGGCCCATCGTGGCATAAAAGTATTTTGGTCTCCCAACCTGGAAACTCTCTGAAACCCCTACCGAGTTTTTATAGTGGCTCATTAACATAGACATGATTGTTTAAATCATTAGACATTGGTGACTGATTCAACCTCTGCTTGTCTCCCCTTCCCAGAAAATCTGGCTGTGGGATTCAAAGTTCTAACCCTCTATTATTCAGGATTGGTTTCCCTAGCAACCAGCTCCCATCCTAAGGTGTTTTCCAAAAGTAACCTCATTAGCATAAACTCAATTGGGATGGAAGTGGACTTGTGAATAACAAGAAACCAATTTTATCTTAATGGCTCTGAAGCATTTTCTAGAATGCAGGACTAGAGACCAAATATTGTAACAAAAGATGCTTCTATTGCTCTTATTGCTCAGGAAATTCCCAGGGTTTTGGGAGCCATGAGCCAGTAACCATGGACAAAGATCAAATATATATTTCTTATGAATCACAGTATTGAACTTTGTCATTTCAAGGTGATTGGATCCAAACCACAAAGTTCCAATTAACCTTCTGTTGGCTGTGGTTAATATCACTTCAGTTTTCTAAGCGTTTGTAGAGCTATCTGAATCTATGCTCCACTTAATAGCTAGTCTTGGATTTGGGTGGTAGTGTAGCTGTTAATTAAATTCTCAAAGTGCATGCACCCAGGAGTTATAAGCAACTTTATGTGGCCATATTCCCAAGTTCCTCTCTAATGATCTCTTTGGTAATTTCCAATTTCCTGGTGTGCCTCTCTTGGTCCTCTGGCCTGAATGCTATGCCTTTAGTTACTCTATTCTCCTGTGCACTTCCATAACTGCACATATCTTTGGAGCCAAGTGACAGCAGGGCAGAGAGGCAAAAAGGACAACTGTATTTGACTCTACCCCTTTGAAACTGCCGTTCTAATGAACTTAGAGGAACATTCCCCTTGCTGAGGATTTTGGCTTTTGCCAACTCATTGTACTTGCTTTTCAAAGCTGCTGCTACCACTGCCACCACAGCATAATCTGAAGGCTGGGGTAGGGGAATGGATAAAGGAAAGAACAAAATGGAGTATGTCCACACACTCTTTGAGTGTTATGCATCTCCTATCCCATTTCTTGAGCTAGAACTAAAAGGCTTCTCCTGGAGCTTTCTCTGTCTGCCTCTGTCTTCATCTGTTTGAGTTGCTATAAAAAAAAGAAATGTTAATAAACAACAGAAATTTATTGATCACACTTCTGGAGGCTGGGAAATCCAAGATTAAGGTGCTAGCAGATTCAGTGTCTGGTGAAGGCTTGCTTCCTGGTTCATAGGTGGTGATCTTTTTGCTTTGTTCTCTCATGGTGGAAGGAGTGAGGGAGCTCTCAGAGGTCTCTTTTATAAGGCTGTTAAGCCCCTTCATGAGAGCTCCACACTGATGACCTACCTAGTCATGTCTCCAGGACTTCACCTTCAAATAACATCACACTGGAGAACTAGGTTTCAAAAAATAAATTTGGGGGTAGAGAGGCAAAAACACAGTTCTTTGTTTTCTATATTATGAGTTCAGACTAGCAGATACAGTAGCAAAAAAAAAAAAAAGTTGGTAAACTCACTGCTTATATGATGGTATTTGAATTCTGTTCTTCCCTAGTCCATCTGCTGCTATTCAGTTTTGAATTGTCAAATAGTTGTTCCATGTATTCTGTCCAGGTTTTGTAGCCACATTCAATGAGAGGCAGTGTAGAGTATACGTGTTGTTCCATGGTATTTTGAACCCAAATGTTTCAATCTTAAGACAAAAATTTCTCACTATTTTGAAAAGAGGCTTCTAAGTCATTTTCCTTGAAGAGAATTCCGACATGGTTGTTAAGTTGAAGGGCTCAATAAGTTCACAAACAACTAATTATTCATGTGTATTAGAATTTTCATGAAATATGTAATCAAAATGAAGTATAGTATTAAATTAAATGAACAAGTTAAATAACCAGAACTATAATTAAAATCCCAATTTTTATATTGCTTGTAGGGTAAGCAAATGTTATAATTTTAAATATTTATACTAATATGCTAATACTAATACATTATTGCTTTTGAATGCTTTATATATTGGGGTTTGGTTTACTTTTTAAGTAAAACAAAGGGATTCCTGATAAAAAGAAAGAAAATCTTCTGACATAGGAATGAACGATTACCTTGTTCTTAAGTTACTTTTCTTAAATACCAATTTTTTATGTCAGGCATTTGACAGTTGTCCAGCACTTATTCAACATTCTCTGATAAATGCAATATTTTGAAATCTGAGTGGAAAACAGGAGTTTTCAGAAAGAGACGTAAGGTATCAGAGTCTGCATTGTCAAGAAGACAGAAAAAAAATATTTTCTTGTTTCTGAGTATTATATCAGTATTGCAATTTTTCAAGGCAAATATTATATAAGCCTGGACTATCTTATGATGCCAGCAAGTGAGGAAGTGCTCCCCAAATGATGGGAATGTGGCAAAAGTACAAAGAAGCAAACTTCATAGAGTTCTCGACGAACAAAGTGGGACAATTTGAGTAACAAAATAAATATAATTATAGTAATGGATTATAATCCATAGAAGAAAATAAATATCAATGAGTCTATCCTAATATAAAAAATAATTGAATAAATAAATAAATGTGGAAGAATGAAAAGAGCTCCTCATATTGTAGAATTTCAATTAATAAGGAATAAGGAAAATAGAAAATTACCCTTAGATAAACATCACACTAATAATTTTTGCATAAAAGGACCATTGATGGGTGCTAAAATTATGATGAAACAGAGGATATTCATATAATCTCAAAGCGTCCCTCCTCTTTTTTAGTTACAAAGGAAAAAGAAATAACTTTATGGTGGGGGAAATCTTACACCAGCTTACCTAAGTAATCAGGATTAGTATCACTAGTAATAAGAACTATCAATGTCATAAACCCTTTGATATGATACGTTGCTGTCTTGCCTAAAATGCATAACTTTGATCTAATTATGGGAAAATATCTCACCAACTCAAATTGAGAGACATTCTATAAAATAGCTGACCAGTACTCTTCAAAAGTGTCAACGTCATGCAAAACAAAGACTGAGGAGCTGCGCCAGATTGGAGAATGCAAAAAAGACATGACAATTATATGCAGTGTGGTATCCTAGATTGCATCCTGGTCCAGAGAAAAGGACATTAGGCACTTGTCAAAACTCATACAAGACTTGAAATTAGTTAATAATATTATATCTACTTTAATTTTGGGGTTGTGATAATTTTACCATAGTTAAGTAAAATGTTAATAGTAGAAGCCTCATGAGAAGCATATGAGAACTTTTTGCTGATCCAAAGTCCATGTGCCTGCTGCTTCAAAAGACCAAAACTTGAAATGTCAGAGTTTGGAGTAAGAAAAGGTTTATTCATTAAGAAGGCACCAATCAAGAAGATGGGGACCTAATGGTACCTCAAATCTATCTTAAGAAAGTACAAAGTTGGAGATTCTTTTATGTCAAAGGAAGGGGAAATGAAGAAGATTGTGAAACCTCTTTGTTCTTAGTCTGTTGACTCTAGCTGATGTGAGTCTAGTAATGAGGTTCCTCCAAATCTTTGGTTAAAAAAAAATCATTATTTTTGTACATACTTCCCTTATCTCCTCAGGAGAGCTATCTTCTTATAGGGGGCTTTTTATGAAACTCAAGCCACAAGCAGAATTCCTCTAATGATTAGCATGTCAATATACAAGAATCTATTGATCTGAAGTCAATGGGAACAAAGCAGGCTTAAACAAGATAGAATCAGAGACAGAGCATTTTATGCTGTTAAAAACTGCACTTTGCAACTTTGCTATAAGTCTAAAATTATTTCAGAATAAAAAGTAAAAAGTAAAACACACATACACAAAGTTATTTCAAATACCTCACATTATATAAATGCAATGACAAAGAGCCTTGCATTTAGAAATAAATTTAAAGTGTAAAGTAGCAAATGGAAAGTCCTCTATAGGACATGAAAAATAAAATTTCAAATTTCATTGTCTTTTTCTCAGATTTCCATCATTTAAAAACAATGCTTTTCAAAAACCAGAGAATTCTTATTGTTTTTGTTTTCTTGCAGTTCAAATTTACTGATTATAATTATTCTTCCTTTGCTGTTTCAGGAGCATGAACCACTGAAAAATATGAAGACTAAGCTATTATTAATATTTCTACATCATAGTTGAGATTTTATTTCTGATGCCTAAGGACCACTAAGATAGCCACACACTCAGTCAAATGTTTGAATCTTCTCCACATAATTGTAGTTGATCCCTTGTCAAGAATTTAAATGAAAGATAATTTAAATTCATTTTTCTTTACAAAACAGATTTTTGCTAATTTATAAAATGTAATTAAAATGTTACCAGAATGCAGTTAGTCTTGGAAATACTTCTCTACAGATTCTCATTTTTGCAAAATAGATATGTCTCATTTAACTTTTATGAAAAATCATTAAATTTTCAAAATTGATTTCAGATGTGATCCAATTTCTTAGCAGTATACTAAAGTGTCAATAGTTTTGTAAGCCCTTCTATATCAACAGAGTGGTTCTCAAACAGAATGTGCATTAAACTTGCCTAGGGAACTTTTCCAAAATATAAATTCCAGACTCCAGTATCAAGGATTCTGATAGAACAGGTCTAGTATGGATTTGGGGATGTTTAGAAGATTCTCCAAGGATTCTATTGTCGAACCATAGAATGTTTAAGGGAGAGGAGAATGTTGTGGCTGTGTGGCTTTATAATCTAACAGATTTGGCTTTTATTTGGGCTCTTCCATTTACTCAATGACTTTGGGCATTACTCAACCTTCCTATGCCTCAGTTTTCTTCTTTGTAATATGGAGGTTTTAATGATTAGTACCTCACTGGATTTAAAAAAATATTTCAATGACATAATGCATATAGTGTACTTAAGATGAAGACACTTTTATTGATTAGCTTTTTAAGCTGATTAGATGTTTTCTGGAAAATGCAATGGTGGAAGGGTAGGTGCTTCAGGTAGAAGCAGTGACCAAGCAGTAATCAAGCAAAGAAATGGGAGATGTGAAAATTCTCCAGCAAAAATGAGAAGCTCAGGTGGTGTGTTACGGCCAGAGCATAGAGTGTGGGTGAGGTATGGTATGAAATGAAAATGGAGAACCTAATAGTCATTTCATGGAGTACTTTTATGCCATGCTGAAGAGTTTGATCTGTATACACACTGTTTGTTAGACCACATAGTATGATGCCAGCTACTGGAAGTGTAGTCTGAAGATCCTGGGTAGCAGTGGGAGCCCAGGAGGATGCAGGATGTAGATATGCCTATGTACACCTACATGTGACATATGTAGAGTATATCCCCTGGTAGAAATTTCAGGATAGAGGATATATAAGTCCTCAGGTCCAAGTCACATTTAACACAGCCTACTAGAAACATGCATTGTGAAAGTTACTGGAAACTTAATGTAGTTATTCATTCTTTGTTTTAAACCCTGTCAGTCAGAACTTTGGGCCTGAACCTCTAATAAACTGAAATTCTGGTACTAATCAAGGTACAGATGACCAACATACAAACATCGTGAAGAGGTACACTCCAGGTTACAAGCAATCAGCTATTTTAATATGTAGATGTGTGTGGGCATCGTGGGGAATAGTATTTATTGAGCTGGAACTAGATTAACATATCCCATTATAAGCCTTATTCCTAGCCATCTTGGATTATAAAATCTGTTTTAAAGAGCTTTCCTTAGGATAAGGTTTACGTTCTAATCCCATGGAGCTTCATCTATGTATCCTCAAATTGTTACTAAAGTAGTGAGAAGCCAGGACTTAACTGTATAAAGACATCCATATGTAGTAGCAGACATGGGCTAAGCAGAATATTATTTTATAGTCTGAGATCCTCTGACATGACACAGAATGACATCATGTCATTAAAAATGTTACTTTTTCTAGAAAATGTTTATGAATGCAACTAGGGCTTATTTAAATTAAGAGATTCTTATACAGATAGTAGTAGTGATTTCATGGTTATTAGGCTTAGAGAAGTATATCTATTCAAACTATAGTAGGAATACAGTTAAATAAGGACTGTATTTTTTCAGAGAAACTGAGAATTTTTACATGGAAAAGATGCTACCTCGAATGATCTGATGTGTCATTGTCAGTTCTTCAATTCTAACAGTGTAACTCTGGTGGCCAGTGTTGATAATGGGAGAGGCTATGCATGTGTAGGGGTTGGGGATATATGAGAACTTTTTGTACCTTCCTCTCAATTTTTCTGTGAACCTAAAACTGCTCTAAAAATTAAGTCTTTATAATAAAAAGAAGATGCTCTAAATTAGAGGTTCATATTACCTTTAAACTAGGCTTTATAGTACAATTTTTTTTTTGTCCACTACAGCTCAGTTTGCTGTCTGAGACCTAAAGATTCAGAATTCATTCATAATTAAATATTTCATTATTGCCAACAGTGTGCAAAACAGTGTGCTAGGCACTGGGGAGAAAGAATCACAGTACTTCCTTGACTCTAAGCAAGTATGAGATTAATTAATAAAGAGGAATACGAAATTATTTCATGGCAGTGAGAGACAAAGCCTGCAATACATCATAGCTATTTGCCAGGGCATCTATTTCAGGTATTAAGGAACTCATAGCCAACCAAGTTAATAATTGGGACATTTTTGATAAGGATGAGATTTGAAGATTATTAGTTTTTTTTAATATTTTAAAACTTTTTATTTTGAAATAATTAGATTTGTAGAGTTACAAAGATGGTACAGAGAGATCCAGTGGATTCCTCATTCAGTTTCTCTCAATGGTTGTATCTTGCATAGTAATGGTATAATAGCAAATCAACAGTCTTATATTGGTACAATGTGTGTATATTGTTCTCTGACATTTTAGCACACCACTGTGTAGATTTGTGTAGCCATGAGCATAATCAAGATACAGAATAGTTCCATAACCACAAAGACCTTGTGCTGCCCCTTTATAGTCTCAACCACCTCTGCCCTATTTTAATCTATAGCAACCATTAATTCATCTTTGATTTCTATAATTTTGTCATTTCAAGAACATGCAACTTAAAAAAATAACAGCTTTATTGAGTATTATTCAGATATCATAAAATTACTCTTTAAAGGATATAATCTATTGTTTTTGGCACATTCATAGAATTATACAACAATCACTACTGTGTAATTTCAGAACATTTTCAAAGCCCCTAAAAAAAATCCCATAAGCATTCACTCTCATTTTCTTTAACTTAGCCCCTGCTAACCACTAATATAATTTCTGTTTGTATGGATTTGCCTGTTTTGCATATTCCATATAAATGTATCTTTTTGTGAGTGACTTCTTTCACTCTGCATAATGTTTTCAAGGTTTTCCCGTGTCGTAGTACATATCAATATTTCATTTCTTTATATGGCTGAATAATATTTCATTGCATAGATATACTACATTTTACTTATGTATTCATCAGTTGATGGACATTTGAGTGATATCCACATTTTGATTATTATTAATAGTGCTTTATGTAAGTTTACATACAGGCTTTGTGTAGACAAGTTTTTATATCTCGGATATATATCCAGGAGTGAAATTGCTGGGTCATCTGGTAACTCTTATGTTTAACTTTTTGAAGAACTGTCAAATTGTTTTCTAAAGTGGCTGCTCCATTTTACAATCCCATGAACAATGTGTGAGAGTTCTAATTTCTCCAACACTTATTTCCCTCCCTTCCTCCTTCCCTTCTTTCCTTCTTTTTTTTTTTGAAGGGACTAATTTTTTCCCATTGAATTTCCTGGCACCCTTGTCAAGAATCAATTCACAGTAAATGTAAGGATTTATTTCTGTTCCATTGACCTGTATGTTGATCCTCTTACTAGTACTACACTGTCTTGAACTATAGATATGTCACAGTTTTGAAATGAAGAAGTGGGAATACCCCAACTTTTTTTTTTGTCAAGTTGGTTTTCAGGTCCCTTGTGTTTCCATGTGGATTTTGGAGATAGCTCGTTAATTTCTACTAAGAAGTTGATTAGGATTTTGATAAGAATTGTGTTGAATCTGCCAAGCAATTTGGTAATATTACCATTTTAGCAATATTAAGTCTATTGGTCCATGAAGATGGTATGTCTTTCCATTTATATTGTCGTCTTTAATTTATTTCAAAAATATTTTGTAGTTCTCAGTGTTCAAATTTTGTATTTCTTTGGTTAATTTTATACTTGGCTATTTTCTTTTTCGTGATGATATAATAAGTGGAATTGATTTCTTAATTTTACATTTCTAATTATTATTGCATGATAATAAAATAGATTTTGTATGTTAATCTTGAATCCTTCAGTTTTGCTGAGCCCATTTATTAGTTCCAATGGCATTTTTTTTTGTGGGGTGTGTGAGTTCCTTGGGATTTTTCTATATTCCAGTTTGTGTCATCCATTTAAGCTGGATAAATTTCATTTCATTATTTGCCTGAATTCTCTGGATAGAACCTCCAGTACAATGTTAAATAGAAGTAGCAAGAGCAGACATTTTTGTCTTATTTCTGATTTAAAGAACAAAACATTCAATCATTCATGATTAAGTATGACATTTACTGTGTTTTTTTTCATAGATGTCTTTTATCAGGATGAGGAAGTTATTCTGAATTTGTCATTTGTTGAATGCTTTTAATATAAAGGGTGTTGTATTTCTTAACTATTGAAACACTGATGTGTTCTTTTTTTTATCGATACAGTGTATTACATTAATTAATTTTCAGATGTCAAACCAAACCTGCATTCCTGAGATAAAATGCACTTAAATATGGTGTATAATCATTTTTTATGTATTGTTGTGTTTGGTTTGCTAGTATTTTATCAAGTATTTTTTGTTTTTGTTTATACATAAGAGATATTGGCCTGTAGTTTTCTTGTTACATCTTGTCTGGTTTTTGGTTTCAGGGAACACTGGCTCCATAAAATGAATTGAAAACTCATATAATGACTAATTTTAAAAAAATTAGTTAATAGAAGACAGAAGAAATATGTTTTATTATGTTTTTTATATTTTTGTATTTTATATCGACTTTACCAGTGCTTTTTTTTTTATATGGACTCAAAGAACTTCCTTTAATATATCTTGTAAACCAGGTCTATTAGCAAATTCTCTCAGTTTTTGTTTATCTGGGAATTTTCACCTACATTTTTGAAAAATAAATTTACTGTATATATAATTCTTGATTGACTAATTTTTTCTTTCAAAGCTTTTCAAAATTTTCAGTACATCATCCACTGCCTTCTGTCCCACATTGTTTCTGATGAGAAGTCAGCTGCTAATCTTACTGGTATTACCTTTTTGTTTTAAGTAGTTTTTCTCTTGATTTCAAGATTATTTTTTTGTTGTTGGTTTTCAGCATTTTGACTTGGATATGTCTGAATGTGGATCTCTTTACACTTATCTTACTTAGAGCTCATTGAGCTTTCTTGGGTGTGTAGATTAATATTTTCATCAAATTTGGAAAATTTTTAGCCATTAAGTCTTTATTGCTTCTTTCTTTCTCTCTTCCCTGGTACTCTCTCATTATGCCTAGGTTGGTGTATTTAATGATATTACACTTTTCTCTAAGTCTTTATTTTCTTCATTCTCTTTTCTTTCTGCTTTTCAGATTACATAATTGTTATCAATCTATTTTCAACTTTACTTCTTTCTTCTCACAGTTCGAGTTTACTTTTTAATCTTTAGTGAATATTTCATTTTACTTATTGTACTTTTCAATTCCAGAATTTTTATTTGGTTCTTTTAAAATAATTTCTTTCTCTTTATTGATACTCTCTGTTTAGCAAGGCATTTTCATCATTCCTTCCTGTAATTCATTAAACATGTTTTCTTTTTTTCTGAACATATTTATAAGGTTATTTTGAAGTCTTTATCCACTAATCCTGACATCTGGATACTTCCACAAGCAATTTCTGTTGTCTACCCCTTTTCTTCTGTATGAGTCACATTTTCACATTTCTTTGCTTGTCTCATCATTTTTGTTGAAAATAAGACATTTTAGATAATGTACTTTAGGAACTTTGGATAAAAATTCCTCCACCAGCGCCTCTGCAATGTTTGTTTTTATTTTATTGTCTGTTCATTTAATGACTTTTCTGGACTGACTTAGTGAAGTATTCTTCTCTTTTCCCCCCATAGTCTGAATCCTCTAATGTTTCCATTCAGAGGGAGGGTGAAGCCTCAGGCATGTAATAACCATGGGATTACAGTGATTTTAGCAGAGCTCTCTTTGACTTTTTCCAATCTCTCTGTTAAATCGTCTGCCTCTGTTGATATCACATCCAGCCGATAGGCTTTATTTATTGTGAGGTTATTTCTGTACTGTTGATTTTGAGAACATCCTTTGTTGCAAACTCCCCCATACTCTTTCCAGATATAGTCAGTTTCTTTGGGAGAACTATTGAGCTTCCTGCTTTTATTGACTCCTCCCTCCCTGTAAAAAATCTCTGAGGCACTACTCTGGAGCTTTAGGCAGGGATAGTGATGGGTTCTCTCAGAGCGTCAACCCTGCTTTATGAGCATGGCAATGGACAAGAGTGGTAGCTTCTGGTCTTTTTGTTTTGTCTTTCCCAGTATGGAACCTCTGTACTGTGAGCAAGCTGGTACAAGAGTAACTGGGATCTCAATATTCTTGGCCTATTGTACCTGAGGTGGAGCCTTTGTTCTATGAGTTGGAGTTGGGTGGAAGAAGACAGCCTTAGACCTTTAACAATTCTTGCCTGAAACAGAGACTTTGTAATGCTGATCTGGGGGGTGAGGGCAGAGATGAGAAATGCTACTGGCCTATACCTTCTGGAGAGATACTGTAGCCCTTGGCTGGAGGCTGAGTGGATAGGGAGCTCTGTGTTCGTGGATGTACCAACTTAGAGTAGAGCTTCTATCTTGACACTCTCTGGAGCTACTAAGAGAGGTGGAGGGAGTTGGTTGTGACTCAAATGCCATAGACTTGCTGTTTTTATTGAGATTTAATAAATATTTCTTCCTTTGCTATATGCCCTTGGGATAATTTAAATAAACTTTAAATGGTTGTTTTTAATAATGGTTTTCATCAGCTATGGTTCTTTCACTGAGGAATAGATCTGTAGAGCTCCTCACATCATCATCCTAGAAGTCTCCAGACAACCCTACACTCCCTTCCCCCCATACACACACATCTGATAAATTTAAAGTACATTTTGCTATGTGGAAGAAGCCAAAAGCCTGTGTAATTATATAATTTGATTTATATAATATTCTAGGAAAGGTAAAAACATATCATTACAAAACAGATTAGTGGTTGACAGTGGCTGAGTGGTAGGTAGAGATTGATAAAAAAGGCAGCACAGGGGAATTTGGGGGGTGATTGAACTGTTTGGTATATTATTATAGTGGTTAATATAGAAATTTATGTATTTGTCAAAATCCATACAACTCTAGAATATAAAGAGTATGCAAACTAACAAAAAAACAAACAGGATGTCAAGAAAACCCAAGATACAATCTAGACTGTGACAAATGAATGGTGTAACTACACTGAAAAGGGTAGGGAAGAAAGGAACTGACCCAAGTAACTTAGGAAAACATTTTTTTTGACTGGATACCTTAAGGCTAAAGACAAAAATGACCACATACAAATAATGTATTCTAGTTGATAAATTTGTTTTTCAAGTAGGCATAGGTTAAGAATTCTGAAACTACTTTTCATGTATACTAGGTTTGAACAAATAAGTAAACATATGTAGATAAAGAAAGTCAGATTTCTTATATTGTAAAAGAATTTATAAATAAACATATTAAGAATAACAGAGTGAACTCTGTGGTGCTGAACTGGCATAAGAGTTATCAATATTAACCCATGCATTCTTTTAAAAATATATACAGATACATAGAAACAGAAGTAATATAGATATGTGTGCATGCATTAGTTAGTATTCATACATATTATGTCATAGAAACAGTGATTCTCATATAGGCATGAACATATTTAACCACAGGTCTTGCTTCCTAAATATCATTCTCCAATTAAAAAATATCAGACTTCTTGGAGTAAGAGTTGATTCTAGGGCTTGTGTAGGAAAAATCCAAGATAAGCCAGGCCATTTGGTAATGCCAGAAAATAAGCAAGTGCTAATACAAAAACTATGGGGACATGTCAAAAGGATAGGGGACATGTCAAAAGGATATAGAGACTAACTAGAAAGAACTCTTAATGACCAAAGTTAGAACAAATTGACAACAAATGATCCAAACAACAGTAAAAAAAATTGAATTAGAAATAAAATAATTTAATAAATATTAGTTTGTTCATACTGACATAACAAATGATTAAAATAAATAAATAAGTGGGGGATAAGGGACAAGTCTTCTTTACAGAAGTATTGCAGTTAATAAATGTAGAAGAAATGAAGGAAATAGAAAATTATTGTAGAACATCACAATAATAATTACTGTAGGCAAAATCTACCAGAGAATGCTTCAATTACTGGATGAATGTTTAATGAGAAACAGGATATTTGCAACACAGCACCATCCTTCCCTCAAATATTTATTAGTTACAATAGGAAGAATTATAACTTTAGAGCAGAGAAAACTGGTAGACACACTTTACCTCTGTAGTCCTGGTAACAAAACCAATAAGAATAATGACGATGATGATGATAATAATAATAATAATAATATCGTCATCATCATCATCATTATTGTCATCATCATTGTTATTACTTAGTAATCTCAAATTAGATCCTTGTATAGAAAAAAGACATTAGTGGAAAAGCTGGTGAAATCTGATTAAAGTCTATGGTTTAGTTAATAGCATTGTACCAATATTAGTTTCTTAGTTTTGACAATTGTACCATTTGTTACATAACAGATTAGAATGAGGAGAAGTGAGGTAAAGAATGCATAGGAACTCTTTGTAACTATTTTTCAACTCTTCCATATGTCTAAAATTATTTCAAAATAAGTAATTTAAATAATTAAATACAGCGAAACAACACCATGTAAGAGATATTGCAAGATGCTATATATACAGTAGATACAAAAATTCTTTGAGCTGAGAGTAGGAAAAAGTTGAGGAAACCCTAACAACATATGTCTGAATTAAATCTCTGAAATAAATTGACAGGAAAGTAGAATTTATAATAAAAAGTATTGTAATGGTGCCAATTCATAAAAGATAAGACAGGTTATTAATCAGCTTATAATAGTGAACAAACAAAATTTATTTTTGCTTAAGAATACAAGTGAATTTTCATTCTAGTAGAAGAACTTATATTGCCAATACAGACTCAATGTGAATTTGATGAAACTCTAAGGCAGAATTAGGATAATTAGGATAATTTTTAAGTTTGTTGAAAAACTCTTACAACTACTCATTCATTCTAGATGCCAAGCAAATAGCAGAGTCATCTATAGCATATGACTCTGTTATATTATATGACACCTTGGAATTTGGACTTTTTTTTTTTAAAGAAAAACGAAGCTGAATAGCTTCTAATTTTAAAGTTTGGAAGACTATGAGATAACCAATGGGAAATTATCTTAATTAATATAGACAGAATAATCAAAAAGTTAATATAGAATTTTTATACTGAACTAGAAGAAAAAGAAAAGTCCAAATAAGGGTTGACACCCAACTTATATTTAGGGCGTACCAATAGCAAGTCTAGACATGGAATAAAAACAAAATTCTAAAATACACATAATATGCTTACAATACTAGAATATTTATAATTTTCAAAATATGTCATTGAATATAATTACAAAGGCTAGAGATGAGAGAGATTGAAGAAATTCTGGTGGCTATTAAGTTAAACTTTCTAGGGGCTTTCATGATTTAGAAGAAATTTGGGAACCTCAGCTTTGTGATTTGTGAAATGATGATAATACTGATCTCCTAAGGTTATCATGAGATCAGATGAAATAGTGCACATGAAAGAACTTTGATAAAATATTAGTCATTGTATTTTAAAAAATGTTACAAAACTTAATTATCACTCTTTGAAGTCATTTGCTCAGTAGGAAGAACAGAATGAATTCTTTGCCTGGACAAACTAAATTTGAGATGAGTAAACTTGCCACTCCATTTGTGCTGTTACTTCTGTAATACTTCTGGTTTGCGGACAAAGTATCCCAGGAAATATAACTGAATTCAGGGCTTCATTTTTTCATTATAAATTGTCAGCACACTCATGTGCCACACCGAGGGAGGTGTTTACTGCTACAATTTAGATGGCAGGAGAAAGGACAGAAAAGTTTAAAAAGAACACATTCTCTTATAGTTTATATTCCAGATTGGCAATTATAATTTCTAATATTTTGATTTTAAACAAGATTTCAACCAAAAGACAGTAAATAATTTTATTGCAAGAGTGACTAAAGGGTTTGCAATTCCTGAAATTGTCATGCACTGAGAAATATGGGTGAAAAACTAGAATTATGGAAAATATTACAAAAGTAATACTAGATATGATCAAGTTAGAAGCAAATTCTCCTTTTATTTGTTCTACATTTAAATGGGGAATTTGTGAATTTATCGTTGCAGAGTCTAAGATCAAGTATTACCATTACTAATTGAAGTATTTTATTTTCAAGGATTTTCTTCTCTTTTCTCCCTCCCAGTCTTCTCTTTCCATATGAGTCAAATACATGGCTTTTAGAATCAGAGACAGATAGCTGTCTTTGTCACTAGTTATGTGATCTTGAACCAGTCACTTACTTCTAAATCTTGGTTTCCTAATTTGTAAAATGGTAATTATAATATTGGCAATCATATGGTCATTGTAATGATTAAATGAGATAATGTAAATATTGCTTAGTACAGTGTATGGTACATAATAAAACCTTAATAAATTTAAGCTATTATTATAATTATTACTTCTGTCACTGTTAATTACTATTTGTTTAGGGCCTCCTATGTATTACTCACTGTCACTGGATCAGTTCAAATATCTTTTAATAATTAAAGCAATTCCGTATGTAGTTACCATTATTCTCCTTTATTGAAGGGGCTGGAGAATATATTGAACCTAATATTCATTTGCTTTGCTCATCCAGTCTCTGCATACTCCTTTTATATACATATCACGTTAACACGTTCACCTTCACTCTTCCACCCTTTTCTGTTTTGTTGACCCCCTTTTCTAGTCTTCTTTTTGTTGCCTTGCACCATCTGTCACCCCCTTATCTTTTGGCTTTGTCTACCATGCCAATCTCTTTGCAATTCCTTACAGGACCTACTGAAATTTTGTTACTATCTTTATTTCTTAATTGATACTTCTCTTTTATAGGTGAAAAATGACTTTTAATTAGTACTTTTTTTTTTTTACCTCCTACCTTAGTCTATGTGACTCTGCAGCATTGACAATGGTGAAGAGTTTCTTTCACCTTTAAAAAATTCTTTAAAAAACTGTGTTGATAGTGTAGTCATGTCCTTTCTCTGGTTCCTGTTCTTTTTTCTTCTTTTAGAGATACTAGAATAGTGAGAGATTTGCGGCAAAAACCTCGCTCTTTTAGTTTCTATTCTGTAATGCGGGGTAAGTTACTGAACTTCCTTAAAATTCCCAAACTTTCTTTGGATTCTCTTGTCCTTGTTTATAACCTACTCTTTCCCTCTGAATAGGTACAGAGTGCTAAGATATTTGTGTCCCATGTTCATACTCTTTAATGGCTCTCAATAATCAGGCAGATAATATGACACATTTTTAATGTGTGTCAGTAAGCCTTTTTTCTCAGCCACCTCAGTACCTGTTCAATTGGTCCATGTACAAAGTAGCCAGAGGCTATAGGTGGGCTCAACAGTTTAGATCTTTCCTCACCCAAGCTTATCTGGCTGCTGCTGCTGTTTAGTGCCTACCTTACCAAGAGTAGAGACCAATATTGAGCCATTAATATGGCTCCATTAGTTGGGGACGATAGTTAGCCACTTAGTTGTAAGTTGATTACATTAGACCCCTTCCATCATGGAGGGGGCATGATTTGTTCACCCTGGAATTGGTATCAATTTGCCTTCCTTGCCCACAGTGCTTTTGCCAGTACCAGCATCCATGGGCTCAGAAAACATTTTCATTTTCAAGATATTCTGTACAACCTTGTTTCTGATCAAGAAACTCATTTCACATCAAAAATGTGAAACAATGGCCTCATGCCTATGAAATTAATTTGTCTTACCATATATCTCATCATGAAGAAGCAGCTTTTCTAATAGACACAGGTGGGTTGGAGACAACACACAGAAAGGATGAGGTTCTATCTTATAGGGTACAGTATACACTTTGAATCAGTCTCATATATGGTACTGTCTCTCCCTTTGGTCAAAATACATAGGTCTGGAAATCAAGGAGTTAGGAATGGCTCCTTTTACCGTAATATTGACTAAACCACTCTCAGATTTTTTGCTTGTCTCTTCACAACTTTAAGCTCTACTGGTTTAGTGGTCTTGTTTCCTAAAGAGAGAATACCTCTACCAGGTGATGCAGTAATTATTCACTGAATTGAAGATGAGACTGCCACTTGATTATTTTGGGATTCTCAGGCCCCTAAAGCAACAGGCAGCAAAGGCAGTTACTATAGGCTAGGACAATTGATTCTGATTACCAAGGGAAAACAAGGTTGGTACTCCACAAGGGAGGCAGGCAGGACTATGTCTGAAATCTAGGACATTCCCTTGAGAGCTCTTACTACTTCCTTCTCCAGTAGTAAAAGTTAATGGAAAACTACACTGAAACAGGATTCAGACATTTCAGGAATAAAGGTTTGTGTTACTTTACCAAGTAAGAATAGTGATCTGCTGAAGTCCTGTCTGAGGGCAGAGGAAACTTAGAATAGGTGGTGAGAGAAGGAAGTCATAAACATCAGTGACAGCCTTATGACCAGTTGTACAAATAAAAACTGTAGGGGCTATGTATATTTTACTCTTTACTTGTTTGTTTGTATGAATATATATATATGTGTGTGTATATATATATATATATATATATATATAATATCCTTGTATATATTAACTTTCTTCTACTATCTCCTTTTTCTTACTTTATAGCCCTTTAGAGATTATTTTCCATTAGTATGAGGTAAAAGAAAATTCAAATGGACTATGACAGAATTTGGAAAGTGACACGGCAGAGGGATGAATATGATGATTATTGCAATTTTGTTTCTACTAGTTTTGAAGAGAAGGTGTTTTTATTTGAAATAAGAATAGTTGCATCTTGTTAAGTGGAAACATAGAGTTGTTTTGTTGTTTACGAAATGGTATATATAGATGTGAGTTGTTAAAGGGGTTGGCCAGTGATTAAGTTGTTTCTCAGGTGCATATCTGCCTTTTTATATTCTGCTTTTTGATGATGGAGTTGGGATTCTACACTTCTGCTTTGTCACCTAATTTCCTGTTTGAATCTCACACAGAGGAGGCACTAGAGGTAGTTAGCAAGGTAGGAAGAGGAAGAAAAGACTTTCCTATTTTTCTGCTTTCTTCCCATGGACTTCAGTTCATCTGTGGTTCCTATGGTCATCACCCCAGCAACAACTTCTTCAACCTGGCAGCAGCATTTCTGTCATGTGGCAGCAGTTGAATCAAGTTTAAAATTTTTTCAACACTTGTAGAATTAACTCCAAACAGTCCTGTCTCAGAGAACCCAGATTAACTGGCCAGCACCTTCTCAGAGATCTGGTTTAGCTCCACAGCTTCTTCCTCTAAGGTTTAAGTTTAGTAATTCTAACATTTTCTATTTCCTTTTGTCTGAGGAGTGGTAACGGCTTCCTGTAGTTTCTATCTTCATAATACTTTAGAATTTTCTTTTTATCTGTTCAGTTACCTAGCTAACAACTTCAGTGGAGAATTCTTTATTAGATTATCTACGAAAAGAGAAATGGAGTAATTTCTGTCTCCTGACTAGACCCTGAATGATACCAAATGATACCAAAAGTCACACACACACACACACACACACACACACACACACACACAACTAATTTAATTAGGAGAAAATTTTGTGTAGGAAATAAAAACAAAATGTACCATAAAGGAAAACATCTCATAGATATTTGAAATTTTCCAGGAAGTAACTAAAAAGAGAGAACTAGACTGAGCTGTTTTTTTCTATTAGTTCTGGCTGATGAGTAGATCTACTGGCAGTTGCTATAGAAATAGTCCCCCAAATTACAATGTGTTTTTCCCATTTGCATATTTACAAGTTATTTTCTGTCACTGCTGCTGAGGAGTTCACAATACTGTATTAGGTAAGGCTCTAAGCACCTGTGGGCAATGTTAGCAATTCTTTACCTCAGTAGTAAATTTCATGCAGTTTATTTATTAAACCTCATTTAAGAAACTCCAGCTGACACAAACATTTTACTTACTTTCTAAAAATTTCAGAATTCAAAATGTCTTACTAAACTATGTTTTATGCATAATACTCAATGATGTATTATGATTACTATCTGCCAAACTGTTAAGTGGAACTGACAATGAAATATAGAAATTGAATGTCTTTTTTAATTTCTATTTTAATAATATTTTTATTATGTTACCTATAGAACTCAAAAAGACATGAAGAATGTTACAATAGCAAAGACTGAGCTATTTAGGACAAAGTTGTAAGTTTTTTTCTTTCAATTAATAATATAAAACCTCTAAAAGCAATTTACTTTACATGCAGACATCTAGAACATCTACAGATTTCTAAAGTAAGGATATCAACAGACATAATGAAATTATGCATAATCAAAAGGAATCAGAAGTCTTATACTTTGACATTTAATATCTAAAGAATTGTAATTTGTATCTATTTCCTCCACCATAAGGACTGTGATCTCAAAGTCAAGAGGGTATCTTATTATTTTATAACCTAATATGGTATCTGATTATATTATTTTTCTATTATTGCTAAACAAATTTCTACACAATGGTTTAAAGTAATACAAATTCATTATCCTAAAATTTTGGAGACCGAAAGTCTAAAATAGGTATCACAGGGCAAAAATCAAGATATTTGTGGGGTTAAGCTCCTATTGAAGCTCTGGGGGAAAACCTATTTCCTTGCCTCCGCCATCTTCTGGAAAATGCCCACAGTCCTTGGCTCACGGCCTGCTTCTGTATTTAAAGCCAACAATGGCTGGCCGAGACTTTTCTATAATATGTCACTTTGAAATGGGTTCTTCTGCCTCCATTTTGCTTTTATAAGGACTCTTGCGGGTATCCTGGACCCACCTACATCATTCAGGATAATCCCCCCTCTCAAACTCTTCGGCTTAATCACACTTGAAAAGTCCCTTTTGCTATGTAAAGTAGTACATTCATAGGTTTGGGATTAGGATGTGGACATCTTTGAGGAGTTATTATTCTGCCTTCTACACTATTTATAGCAAAGGACAAAAATTATTGACTTCATGGACACAATAAAGTTGCACTTTGTACCCCAAAGTAGGGACAAAAATTTCCATGTAAATATTTATGGTAATGGTATTGTGCAATGGTATTCAATGCTGTGATAAGCATTATTTTTAAAGAATCATTTAAATTGTTTTAAAATCATGATACATATTAATTATTTATATATTATGCTTATGTTATTTATTAATTATTAATTGTCTAAATATCTAATTATTTTTAAAGAATGCACATTGGTATGTGAGAACAACAAATTTCTTTACATGGAACAATTGTGACTTGAAATGTTTAACTGATACGCATAGTAAGATAATGAACATCTTCATATTTATCTTGACTTACTTGTGTAAGTATTTCTAGAATAAATTCCTTGAGGTATTATTTCTGGTTGAATTGGTAAGCACAATTTAAATTTTAGTAAAAACTACCAAAATGCTTCTCAAAAAAGGTGCTCATTTATACTCCAGTCAAAATTGGATAGAGAATGCTTGTTTTCCCACATTATTACTAATACTAGATATTATCAGTGTTCGCAGCTTTCACTAATCTGATTAACAAAAAGAGATGACATTTAGGTTTCATAAACACTACCACTAGCACTTTCATTACTTATGTTAAAAATGAGGAGACTTTTTTATGTTTATTTGTCTTAATTGTTCAAATCATTTGCCTATTTTTCTATTAGATTTTAAGAAGTTTTTACTTCTGTGTATTATGGATTATAACCCCTTTTCCATTTATAAACAGTAACTTTTCTCCCACAGTCTTGCTTGCCTTTTAACTTTATTTATGCTTTTCCTGTTGTTCTATTTTTTGTTTTATTTATTTTTACCAAACAGAATATCTTAATTCTTAATATAGTAAAATAAGTTAGTTTTTTCCTTTACGGCACCTGGACTTTGTGTCATATAAGAAGAGCTACCATCTTAACGTTATTAAAATAGTCATATTTGTTTTTCCTTTTACATTTTATATCTTTGTATTTAGCTCCTTATTATTTCAAGAATTTTTGTCTATGTTGAGAGATAAGAACATACCTTATCTATTTTTTTTAAAAATGAGTCAAATATCCCAGTGCTATTTATTGTTGCAGTTTTCCTTTTCCTGGATCCCATATTACTGTTCAGTCTACATATACCTGGGTTAGTTGCTTTCCAGTTTTTAATTACTGTATTTGTCAAATTAGGCCAAATTTTCTTCTTTTTAAAAATGTTGTTGCTCATTCTATGAATCTACTTTACACAGATTTTAGAATGACATGAGGGATTTTCTTTAATTTATAGATTGATTTGGGAGCAAATTTACACTTTAATGATATTGAATCTTCCCATCCAGAAACATGGTGTTTCTCTAAGATTTAAGCCTTATTTTATATTCCTGGCAAGACTGACAGATTGACAGTTTTTCTAAAAATATGTTTTGCACATTTTATCTTTATTCTTAGTTATCATATGAGTATTATTTGAATTCTGAAAGAAATCTTTAAGGGTTTCATGCTCTAATTTGTGATTGCTAGCATGTAAATAGCTACTGATTTTATATGTTGACATTTTTTCCATTTGGCTTAGTAAACATATTTATTTTAATAATTTTCTAAATCTTTTTCTGGATATCTCATTGTTGGTAAAGAATGCTAATTTTGTTTTTAACACCACATGCTTAATTCATGTGTCTTTTTGTTTTCTTAATGTATTTGCTAAAACCTACTTTTTGTCATTTTTCTTTTAATTTAATTTTATTATTAGAGTCAAATTTACAGTACATTGGTCAGACATTTATATAGTTTATGTAATGATCTTGTCTGACATGTTTCACTTAGCATAATAACCTCTAGTTCTGTCCGTGTCATTGCAAATAGTAGGATTTTATTATTTTAATGGCTGAGTAATGTTCCATTGTTTACATGAACCATAACTTCTTTATCCAATTGTCTGCTGATGGGCATTTACAGTATCTTGGCTACTATAGATTATGCTGCCATGAACATAGGGGTGCATAGGTCTTTATAAATTATTGTTTTGATTTTCTTTGGATAAATACCCAGAATTGCAATTGCTGAGTCAAAAGATATGTCCCTTTTCAATTTTTTGAGAAACCTCTAGACTGTTTTCCTTAGTGGCTGTACCAATTTTCAATCCCACCAACTGTGTATTAGGGTTCCCTTTTCTCTACATCCTCACCATCACTTGTTTTTTGATTTATTGATGATAGCCATTCTGACAGATGTGAGGTAATATCTCATTGTGATTTTAATTTGCCTTTCTCTGATGATTAATGACCTTGAGCATCTTTTCATATGTCTATTAGCCATCTGTATTTCCTCTTTGGAAATATGTTCAGATCTTCTGCCCATTTTAAATTGGATAGTTTTTTTTTTTTTTTTTTTTTTTGCCATTGAGTTATATGAGTTCTTTATATATTTTGGATATTAACCTCTTATCAGATGTATCATAAGTGAATATCTCCTATTTAGTCAGTTGTCTCTTTGTTTTGTTGATGTTTTCTTTTGTTGTGCAAAAACTTTTTAGTTTGATGTAGTCTCATTTATTTATTTTTTCTTTTGATTCCCTTGCCCACAGAGATATGTCTGAAAATAAATTACTAGTAGCAGTATCAGAGAGATTACTGCCTATGTTTTCTTTTACTCCACTTTGATTCTATTCTTGTATATGGTGTAAGAAGATTGTCCAGTTTCTCTTTTTTTTTTGCATATATCTGTTTAATTTTCCCAGCACCATATATTGAAGAGACTGTCTTTAGCCCATTGTATATTCTTTCCTCCTTTGTATATATTAAGTGAGCATGTAAGCGTGGATTTATTTTTGGGCTCTCTATTCTGTTTCATTGATCAATGTATCTGTTTTTATGCCAGTTTCATGATGTTTTGATTACTATAGGCTTGTAGTGTAGTTTGATATCAGATAATGTGATACTTTCAGCTTTGTTCTTCTTTCTCAAGGTTGCCGTGGCTATTCAGTCTTTTATGGTTCCATATGAAGTTTAGGATTATTTGTTCTAGCTCTCTGAAAAATGCCATTTACATTTTGATAGGGATTGCATTGAATCTATAGATTGCTTTGGGTAGTATAGCCATTTTAATGATGTTGATTCTTCCTACCCATGAACACAGTATATGCTTCCATTTATTTGTATCTTCTTCAATTTCTTTTTTCAATGACTTACACATTTCTGAGAACAGATCTTTTTCCTCCTTGGTTAATTCAATTCCCAGGTATTTTATAGTTTTTGATGCAATTTTAAATGGCATTGTTTTCTTAATTTCTCTTTCTGAAAGTTCATCATTGTATAAAAATGCCACTGACTTATGAATATTAATTTTGTATCTTACTACTTTACTGAATTCATTGATTGGTTTGAATGTATTTTTAGTTTAATCTTTAGGGTTCTTTATATACAGTATCATGTCATCGGCAAATAACAAGAGTTTTACTGCTTTTTTTCCAATTTGCATATCTTTTATTTCTCTTTCTTGTCTTATTGGTGTGGCTAAGACTTCCAAAACAATGTTGAAGAGGAGTGGTGAAAGTGGGTAACCTTGTCTTGTTCCCGATATTAAGGAAAATGCTTTTAGCCTTTCCTCATTGAGTATGATGTTAGCTGTAGGTTTGTCATATATGGCTTTTATTATGTTGAGGTGTGTTCCCTCTATTCCTACCTTGCTGAGAGTTTTTATCATAAATGGATTCTAAATTTTGTTGAATGCTTTTTCTGCATCTATTGTTATGATCATATGGTTTTTATCTTTTGAATTGTTAATGTGTTATTTCACATTAATTGATTTGCAGATATTGTACCAAACGTGCACCTCAGGAATAAATCCAACTTGATCATGGTGTATGATATTTTTAATGTATTGCTGCATACAGTTTGCTAATATTTTGTTGAGGATTTTTGCACCAACGTTCATGAGAGATACTGGCCTACAGTTTTCTTTTTTTGTAATGTCTTTGTCTGGTTTTTGAATTAAAGTAATGGTGCCTTATAAAAGGAGTTAAGGAGACTTCTCTTTTCTTGAATTTTATGGAATAGTGTGAGAAGAATAGGTGTTAATTCTTCTTTGAATATTTGGTAAAATTCGCTTATAAAACCATCTGGTCTAGGCCTTTTATTTTTTGGGAGCTTTTTGATTACTGATTTCAGTTTTGTTGGTGGTAATTGGTTGGTTCAAATTTTCTGTTTCTTCTTGACTATGTCTTAGGAGATTTTATGTTTCTAGGAATGTATTAATTTCTTCCACATTGTCCAATTCATTGGCATATCATTGCCCATAATATTTTCTTATGATCCTTTGTATTTCTGTGGGTTCTTTAGCTATTTCTCCTCTATCATTTCTAATTTTATTTATTTGCATCTTTTCTTTTTTTCCTTGATGAATCTGGTTAAGGGTCTGTCAATTTTGTTTATCCTTTTAAAGAACCACCTCTTGGTTTAATTAAAATTTTGTATTGTTTTTTTTTAGACTCTATTTCATTTATTTCTGCTCTGATCTTTATTATTGCATTCCTTCTATTCTCTTTGGACTTTGTTTGCTGTTCCTTTTCTAGTTCTTTTAAGTATAAGATTAGATTGCTTGAGCTTTTTCTTGTTTCTTGAGGTAGACCTGTATTGTTATGAATTTCTCTCTTAAGACTGCTTTCACTCTGTCCCATAGATATTGAGTTGTGTTTTCATTTTCATTTGTCTCCAAGTATCTTTTGATATTTTCTTTGATCTCATTTGCAACCCATTCATTGTTAGTAGTGTGTTATTTAGCCTCCATGTGATTTTGTTTTCCAGTTTTTTTTTGTAGTTGATTTGTAGTTTCATGTCATTGTGATTGGAAAAGATGGTCGATATTTCAATCCTCTTAAATTTATTGAGACTTTTTTTTGTGTCCTAACATGTGGTCTATCCTGGAAAATATTCCATGTGTACTTAAGAAGAATATATATTTTGCTGCTTTGGGGTAAAATGCTCTGAAAATATCTATTAAATCCATCAGGTCTAGTGTGTCTTTTACATCCATGATTTACTTGTTGTTTTTCTGTCTGGAAGATCTGTCCATTGGTGTTAAAGTTTCCTACTACGAATGCACTACTGTTGATCTCTCCTTTTATGTCGTCAATAATTCCTTTATGTATCTAGGTGCTCCTATGTTGGGTATGTGTATGTTTACTAGGGTTATGTTCTCTTGATGAATTGATCTCTTTGTCATTATGTAATGCCCTTCTTTATCTCTTATTATAGCTTTTGTTTTAAAGTCTATTTTGTCTGATATAAGTATTGCTTCCCCAGATTTTTTTTCCATTTCCATTTGTATGAATATCTTTTTTCATTCCTTTAATTTCAGTCTGAGAGTGTCATTGATCTTAAGTGGGTCTCTTGTATCTATTCGGCTACAATATGTCTTTTGATTGGAGCATTTAATCAACTTATATTGAAAGGTACATAGTTACTGCTATTTTACTATTCGTATTTCTTTTTCTTTTTTCTTTTTTACCCTTTCTTTTTTGCAGAAGTCTCTTTAACACATCTTATAATACTGGCCTGTTGGTAATGAATTCCTTAAGCCTTTCTCTGTCTGAGAAGCTCTCTATCTCACCTTTCATTTTAATCAAAAATCTTGCTGAGTAGAGCATTTGTGGTTGTAGATTATTATTTTTCATAACTTTGAATATTTCTTACCAGTCTCTTCTGGCCTGCAAAGCTTCTATTGAAAAATCAGCAGACATTCTTATGGGGGTACCCTTGTAGGTAACTATCTTCCTTTCTCTTGCTGCTTTTAAGATTCTCTCTTTGTCTTTAACCTTTGGCATTTTAATTATAATGTGTCTTGGTGTGAGTCTGTTTGAATTCCTCTTGTTTGGGACTCTTTGTGCTTCCTGAACTTGCATGTCTAATTCTTTTGCCAGGTTAGGGAAGTTTTCTGTCATTATTTCTTCATAGAATCTCAATCCCTTGCTCTCTCTCTTCTCCTTTGGGTATTCTTATGTTGTGTATATTGTTACACTTCATGTTGTCCTAAAGGTCTCTTAAACTATCCTCATTTTTTAAATATCTTTTTTTGTTGTTGTTGTTCTGATTGGATGTTTTCTGCTATTTTATCTTCCAATTCACTGATTTGATCTTCTGCTTCATCCAGTCTGCTGTTGAATCCTTCTGGTGTAGTCTTCATTTCAGTTATTGTATTCTTCATTTCTCTCTCTTTTTTTTTATGGTTTCTATGTCCTTTTTATGCTTACTATCTCTCTGTTGATTTTCTCATTGAGCTCATCCATTTTCCTACATGCATTCTTATAACCATTATTTTGAACTCTGTCTCTAGTAGGTTCCTTACCTCCGTTTCATTTAGCTCATTTTGTGAAGTTTTCTCCTGTTGTTTAATTTGTGGCATGTTTCTTTGTTTTCTCATTTTATTAGCCTCTCTGTGTTCGTTTCTATGTGTTAGGATTATTTGTTTCATCTCTCACCCTTGGCCAGATAGCTTTATGTAGAAGGTGTCCTGTGTGGCTCAGTAGCACACTCTCCCTGAACCCCTGTGCCGGGGGCTCTGGACATAATCTTTATGTGGGTTGTATGTGATCTTCTGTTGTAGCTAAGCCTTTATTGTTGTTAGCATATCAGTGGATGGGATTAATGCTTGGGTTGACTAACTGTGGGGATTGGCTTCACCCACAGGGTAGGATTTGCTGTGTAGGGGCTGATCCCACTGAGTGGGATTTGCCCTAGCAGGCTTGTGTACTTTTTGAGACTACCCTTTGTACTGCTTATGGGACTAGTCAAGAGTTGCTCTGTTGTAGTCCTGTATTCTTCTCTGGGCTGGGACTCTGGGTTGGGGAGCCCTCTGAATGAGGCTAGGACCTCTCTCTCCTTCAGCGGATCCTCTGCAGACTCACTCTCCCTCCTGATATTCCTCTACCACCCGTGGTGCAGGTCTAGTCTAGTTCCCGACTTTGCCCCTCCTATCGACTTTGATGTGGCTCTTTCTTTATGTTATCAGATGTATATGTATGATCAGCTGGACTTCAGGTGATTCTCCACATTGACTATTCTGTAATTTCAATGTGGACCTGAGAGGAGGCAAACCCTGCTTTTGCCTGGTCTGTCATTTTCCTCCCTTCAATGTCTTATTATACTTTGTCCTTTTTATTGTACACTGGGAGATTTCTTATGATCTTCTAAATCAGTAATTGAATCTTTACTCATATCTTTATCCATATGCATCTTAATATTTACTCATCTATTGATTTACTTTGGCCTCAGTTTTTTTATTTTTGAAATATGCTGATTGCCTCTCCTCCCTTCTCTTTGTCTTCTTTCTTCTGAACAGTGCTTTTTAAAAGAATGCAATATTTTCTTTGGTTGTTGATTATGATAATTATAGTCCTTTTATTTTATTTTTTATTAAATTTATTAGGATGACAGTGGTTAATAAATTACAGAGGTTTTAAGTATATAATTCAATAATACATCATATATATATATATATATATATATATATATATATATATATATATATATAAATTTCATTGTGTGTTCACTACCCAAAGTCAAATCTCCTTCTATCACCATATATTTGACCCCCTTTACCCCAACCCCCCTTTCCCTTTGGTAACCACTGAATTGTTGCCTGTGTCTATTAATTTTATTTGTCTTGTTTGTTTGTTACTTTCAGTTTTATAACCCACATATGAGTAAATTATATGGTTCTCAATTTTTCTGCCTGACTTAAGTGAAATTCTAGTCCTTTTTAAAAGTTTATTTCTTTCAGAAATCTTATTTCTTAGGAATTAGTTTTGTTTGGAACATTTTTATTACTCTATTGGTTTCCCTTAAATGTTAGTGATTCTTATTAGTTTTTTATATTTGAAGGACTCAGTTGAATGTTTTTGTAATCAGAGGGTTATTTGATAAGGACAAATTGGCATTCTTATTCTTTCTGCAATGAATCTGATCAAATCCTAGGAACCTTCGCTCTAGTGGGAGTTTTGTAAGAGAGAAAGAAGGTTGTCTGTTTCAATTCTGGAGGAGAAGCCCTCTTCCCTTTATAAATACATTTACCCTTGGAATCTGGAATAGCACTATATTAATATTTAATTCATATACTATATATGTTAACCAAAGACCTGTGTTAAACTTTTAGACACAGTATTTCCTCTTAACAATTGTATGATCAATATAACATAATAATGAAAATGGGAGCACTGATCTATAACTAAACCCTAGATAGTAAACAGGCTTTAATTTATTCTCTCCCTTAATGCTTATTTTCACTTTGGCATTTTACATCTATTTTCTTTATTCTGAAGCTGTGGAGAGATGGAGAAGAGTTGCTGGAACATTCATGACATATTTTGGAGACAGTGAATATCGAACTGTGATGTAATTTTAGTATTCACATAAAGAAATAGTTTGAGATAAAGCTGGAGCAAGACAGTGAAGATGTTTTTATTTATGTTTAAAGAGTTTGGACTTTTCTCTGTCTGTAATGAAGTATTTTTGATGGGTTGTGAGAAAGGAAACATCACAATAGAAGCGGCTTTATTTGATAGTGGTCTCCATGATAAATATAAAAGAGAAGGAGATTAAGAGACTATTCTAATCAAGGATGAAAAAATAAAAGCCTGAGATAAAGTAGAAGAAATTGGCATAGAAAGAAAGTGACATATAGAAAGAGAGTCTGAACAAAATAGTTTTAGGCTTTAGTGATTTCTTAGATGAGGGAGTAAAGAAAGAGGAATGCTCAGGAAGATATCAAGGTTTTAAACCTGGGTTACTGGAAAAGACAATAAAACTACATACAGAAATGAACAGAGGCTACTATTTATTTTCTGTAAGCTATCTTTTACATACTTAGACACAATTATGTTTTATTATCTTGAATTATTTTATGTTTTCTGTCCACTAGCACTAAGACTATCCACTGATTACATAAAGCTGTAGTGATGGGAGCAAGGGTAACAATGATGCTGTTTGAACTATGTGATGGTCAGACTTGACACTTTGGTTATAATATGTGCCATCTTACTCATCACCAAAACTTTTTTGTGCATCTATTTAGTTAGATTCAGTCCAGCTTCCATTCCAGACTATAATGAAGGAAATCAAAATGGAACCGATTCAAAAAGTAACTCATGAAAAAACTAGACTTCTACCTATTTGTCTTTCAAAGAAATTTTAAATTTTTATGAAGATTTTTACCAGTAAAAGCTGTTTAAAAGTACATAAAACCATCTTTTCAGGCCTCCTAGTGTTTATGCCTCTGTTGCTATTGGTAAATATACATTCAAGAACTCACACTTCTTATAATAGCACTGTTTTTTCTTAGTAACTTAGTTTCATTGCATCCTGTCTAGCTAATGAATTGCATGGGTATAGTAGTTATAGGGTTACCATAAGTGAATATAAATGAGTGAATATAAGTCATATGTCATGAAGAATGCTTTGCTAATAGCAAGCCCTAAATAACTCTTGACTGTTATTACTATTAGGATTCACACACTGAAGAAGGGCATCTTCACTTTTTACTAATCATGTTGTGATGTTTAAAGCAGTGGTTTTCAACTTTTGTGTGCATCAATATAGTCTTTATGGTTTATTGAAACACAGATTACTGGGCCTCATTCCCAGAGTTTTTGATTCAGTTGGTCTTAGGTGGGGCCTGAGAATTTGTATCTCTAACAAGTTCCCAGATGGTGTTGATGCTACTGGTTGGAGACTAAGTTTTTGAGAATCAATGGTTTGTGGATGAGGAAGAGGGGATGAGATTTATATTCATAATGCAGTCAGTTACTTTGCAGTTAGGAAAGACGTTCTCTTCTGACTGTATATTCTGAACTCTAGTCTGCTGTGCTCTGTTTTCTGAAGCAGCAGTAACCAGTCAGCAGGTGACAAATTTCATTACTCCAGTTTCTTTTAATTTTCCCAGAGATTATTAAGTATACTACTGTTAGTGCTTGCACTTTCCTGTTATTTTAAGGATTTGTTGGTTGTTCCAAGGTGGTTTTCCCATGATGCCAGGAACATTATGATTATTTTGGGGTATATCTTAGTATCTGATATGCTGTAAAATTTATATTTTTTATTTAATATTAATTTTAATCAATAATTTTTTTCTCACATCCTTTTAAATTTTCATTTAATTAGAGTTACAAATGGCATCACTTATAAACATATTTGTAAAAACAGCAAATGTGGTTTTCGGCATTTCCATAATGAAAGTTTAAACTACTTGGAACTCTAGCTTACATTCCTCTAAGTCTCTATGATCTAAATATTCTTTTCCATGATGCCAAAAGGTTCTGTGTGATCATCTAAAGTTTGAAATTCTTTTTCAAATCAAAGGCACTGCCAAACTCAGAAGCAACTGTGTGAAGAAAATGTGTGGAAACACCAGTCATTACAGGTTGGTTTATAAAAAGAGTTGTAGATTGATAGGTCTTTGAAAATGTTTGGTGACACAAAACTCTTTCAATCAGTTACAAATCTGGCAACTCTCTTGTTGCATTAGATTTTCTTTCCTTCACTTTTCTTCTCTCTCTAACAGAGACAGACACATCCTTTTCCCTGTGTCCCATTTTAGATGACTGATGGAAAAGTAAACACCAAATATGAGCATGTGGGGATGGTTTATTTCTTTTTACATTGACTAGAAGGCAGTGTTGAAAGGGAGACACTGCTGTCATTTCACAATGTAGGAAATTTAGAAAAGGTGTTAGAGCTGTTTTAAATAATTTCTATTTTTGGATTATGCCATTCATGAGGGTATGTAGTCTTTCCTTTATAGAAGGAATTTGTTTAAAGTATATCTGAGATCTCCTGGTGACAAATAAACAGTGTGTTCAAAAGAAAGCCCTGTAATTTTTTCATTAGATGATTCATGCTTGAAAATGTCAAATGATCAGAAATGAAAGACCCAATGATTGGGTCATTTGAAACATATGCTTCTGGAAATTATTATGCATGCAAACTCTAAATATGGAATCTCGGTTCCTTCTTTTGTCCTTATGAAGATAGCAGAGTCTTTGTGCATAGTTTTTCATTTTGCATCTTAAATTATGTGCCCTTACATTTCCTTTACCTGTAAGGCAGCCTAGGATGGTAGTAAATACTAGGGAGTGAGTTTACCTATGTTCAAATTCTGACTCTATTGCTTATTCATTGAGTGATGTTGAGAAAACTGCTTAGCCTTTCTGTACTTCCATTTCCTAATTTGTAAAATCCAAAATAATGAGTATACTTAGCTTGAAAGATTGCAGTGGAGATGAAATTAAATACATGTGATGCCCTTCAAACAGTTCCTGGCACATAATAGGCACACTCAATCAATGTTAGTTTTTATTATTTTTTTTTATTGGACTACCTGGTTTGATCAGTTGTTTTCCTCAAAGGGGAAGATTATGACAACCTTAGTGTAAATGGCTATGTAGGGTATAATTTGGGAATGTACAGATTTAAATTAGCTTAAATATTATAAATTCAGACTCATTTTTATGAAAATTAAATACGTCATATTTTGGTCATGGGTTATATTTCTACATAGAAACCATATTTGATTACGGTAATTACCCCACACATTAACAATGGAAAATTCTTTTAGGCCAGAAGATTTTAAATTCTTTTATCTAATGATAAAAGATTTGTGATTTTTATTTCTATCCTTTTTTTTTCTGATGAAGGAAACGTTTGTACAAAAAAGAGTAATTTGTTAACTATATTGAAACCACTAAAAATGGCTCAAGTTAAATTTTAATATAATATAAATAGATTCATAGAAATTAATTCTTTTGAACTGTATATTTGGATATGACATGTACATTGAAGATATTTGGGGAACATTAAAACGATGTATCTAGATTCCTTATAATTTCAAGTTCCTACTTGTTTCTTAATTCTTCCAACTCATTAAATTGATATCATCCATTACTTTTGGGAAGGACAGACCCAACTGAGAACAAGAGTCATCATTTGGCATTTAACTTTCAAACAGAATTTGTTACCTCTATAACAAGATGATAGTCTTGAAGAAAAGCACCTTTTGTTTGCAAAAAACACTTTTTTGAGAAAAAAGGAGCATATGTTATAATATTTTATAAATTGAAACTTGGAGTGGGGATCATAGAGCAAAACGGAGCAGAGCAGAGCACAGGTCAGAATATGTGGGAAGTTCCTACAACGCGGGAAGAAGCAAATCTCCCAATACTGGAGAAAATCACTGAAAGAAAAGAAAGTCAAGAAAGCTGACAGAATACCTTCACTTCCACATCCTGCCACTCTAAGGTAGGATCTTGAAACTGGGAGAAGAGAAGTAAAATATTAAGATTTGTCTGAATTTGAGAACATTGAAAGTCGATACCCCCATTTACTTAGGAAAAGCCTAAGAAGGGTGCACATCTTTTGTCATGTAAAAACGTCTGACATGACAGGAGAAGGCCAGAGGCTAATGGAGGAGGCTAAGGGTACCTGGGCAGAGAGCCCTACATATTGCACTGTGTAGCAGAGGAAGCAGCTGAAGGCTTTCTTTACTCTTCCTCTTTACTATCCCCATTCTGGGAGGATCAACGGACCAAGAAGCCATGTATTGGAGGGTGCCAAATGCGGGGATCTCACCACCAAACACAATGACAAGCTCCATGGTTATCAGCTGTGGGTGCCAGTCTGACACCATAAAAACCAAGCCAGAGCAATCAGTATTACTAGCAGATAATTTCTAGTAGAGTGGACAGATTATAGGACATCTCCGAAGCCAGAGAGAACCCAGAAGATAAAGGAACCAGCTACTCCTCTTCACACAGATAGTACCATCTTGGGAAAAAGAAAGAGGAAAAGAAGCTTTCCTTTTAATTGTCAAGTTAAAAATTTTTTTGGTTGTTTGTTGTGCCATCAGTAAGAATGAAGCCTGTAAGGAAAATAATATCAGTCACAAAAAGTAAAGCAAGTGGGTTGTAGAATATGAATTTCACCCTTAAAACAGAAAATCTTAGTTAAGATAATCATTCTATGTTCAGAAGCACATGAAAGTTTGAATTTTCCAAGGTCTGGAAATGTGGCAGTATAAACACAGCTCATTCAGCCCTAGTATGGACCACACACCCCCAGAGTCCCAGTGTCTGGAGATTTTTAACCTAATTGCTCACCTGACTCTAATTTCTCTTCTTTAAATTCTATCCTGCATATTTCTGCCGATATCATCATCTGCCTGTAGTCTGCCTCTGTTGTCAAGTCGTCTCTAACTCACAAATCTCAGTGATAAATTTGTTTATACCTAGAAGTACTGTGATTCACTCTTAAGCTTTATTTGTTTCTTGTTTTATTGCTGTTCTTTTTTTCTTTTGAACAGTTCTAATTATAACTTATGGCAAGTTGGGAGTAGTGTTCTGTAATTTTTAGCAGCAGAAAATGACTATTTTGAATCAGTTTTCTTTCTATGTCTTTACTGTTATTTGAAACATAACATATGCTTTTTGACATAAAGATATAATTGTTTTAATAAAAAAAACCAAGCTGACCAAGAGCAGGAAGTGTATATAACTCTTCAAATACTACTGCTAAGCAATTGAATTCAATGAACACACTGAAATTTGAGAAAAGCATGCTTACAATTTAGCTTTGTGGTATATTTTAGTCTTGTATGTCAGTTTGCCTATTTCATGGGATTTGTAAACTGAAAGACCTTGATGCTAACTTAATACAAACAAGATAAAATATTCTTAACAGAATGTGCTGGCCATATGTGGGATTCACTTGATGATGTTTTTCATTTTCTTTATAAAACATATCTCAGAACCACTAGCAGTCATTGTTCAGAAGTTTAAATCACAAAAATCAAGTGATATCATGGTGAGCAAAGGATCCATCATCTCTTAAGGGTTTACCTTCAGATTCAGTTAACTGAACTGAATCACTACTATATCACAAATGACTAAGCCAAACTCTTTTGTATATGTAAGGTATTCGTTTAATCATTCATTCAGTTTTTTTTTAATGCTATGGGTTAGTCATGTGTTAGGTACACATAATGAAATAGAAAAGATGGAAGGCACAGTTTAAGAACTCAAGAAATGTAGAGTGTGGTCAGGGAATTGTTTCAATAACCAGGTAAATATTAAAATAAAGATTTGTACGGGTTGATCTTGGATCCTAGAAAATGAGCAGATTCAACCAGAGAATGAGCTGATTAACTTATTAATTAATCCTTATTATCTCAATAAACAGATGAAGATGGTATTCAAAGGAAAGGAGAAGAATGAAGGTGACACCTTTAAAGAATTTCAAGGAGTTTGGTGCAACCAGAGCAGAATATGCATGTTGAGAACGTTGTTAGATATAAGGGTTGAAAAGTAAGGTGGAAGTCAGATCATGAACCATTTACTTTAAACCTCACAAGAGCTCTGTCAGGGAACTGGTGTTACGTCTTTTTACAGATGAGGAAGTGAACTTCAGAAAATTAAAAACAACTTTTTTATGGCCACACAGTAAGCACAGAGTTGGTTCTTTTGCCCCCAAATCCAGTGCTCATCTCACTACCACAGCAGAGGAGTTACTGGATTTTTTTAGTCTTTTAATGGCCACTTTTGTTTTTAACAATATGATCAATCATAAAATGTGAGAAAGCATGAATTACAATTGTTTTCCGATTGTGAATAATGCAATTTAGATAACTAAACCACTCAAAAATGTATTAATAATAGCTCTTGTCCTTATTATAGCATCCAGGAAGTTTCTATCCACCTACACAGCTGTGTGGTTATAGTTTGTATTGAACATGAGAAATTTTTAAAATATATTTCTACCACAGTCTTTAGTTCAGTTCTTCTGAATATTTACCTGTGAAGAAGACTGGGAGATGAGCTCAAAGAGCTAAGGAAAGAGACCTAAGGAATAGGCTGCGTGAAAGGGTGGCCTTATGTGGATTTTTATGCAAGTTAGGCCAATATAATTGCATGAAGTTTTCAGGAATAAGGATCCAACAGTAGTGAATGGTTTGATGTCTTAGAGTGACTTTACAATAGCAGAAACATTGAAAGAATTTTAAAACCTGAACAAAACAAAATAAAATAAAACAAGACAAAACAAGATTTAGCCACACCTTATGCTCTTTGGAGACCACAGAGGAAAAATTATCTTTTTTTTTTTTTTAAGAGAAAATTGATTAACCTGGGGCTCATTCTCCCTAGGAGTGGTTCAATGTTAGGCTTTAGCCAGGTGTATGTGTGTATATAATTTATCTGCAATGGATGGAGGGAACCTATAGCATTTCTCTTATTCTAAAACAACCTGATAAATCATGAAATATTAAGAATTTCAACTACGGCATCCAGAACTGAGTGTATTTTTGTATATTTTATGTGTTCGTAGACATCCTCAGATTACTTTTAACTTATAGTGTTGAATTCTCCAAAGATGATCCTAAGTAAGCATGCAAGTGGTTTTAGAAGACATTTCATGTTAACATTTGACTAAAAAGTGTTTTAAAAAATATTAAGAGAGGAA
Organism: Eidolon dupreanum; assembly: GCA_028627145.1. Classification (NCBI taxonomy): domain Eukaryota; kingdom Metazoa; phylum Chordata; class Mammalia; order Chiroptera; family Pteropodidae; genus Eidolon; species Eidolon dupreanum. The sequence continues at coordinate 45,763,539 of CM053514.1, read as the reverse complement.
TTTTATAAAGTGAAATACTGATTCTATTATGTTATCCAAACAATAGTATCAGCATAATGTTCCACAACAATAAAGCTTTGTACTTTAAATTAATCTTTACTATGTGAATCATAAACATAATATTTCAATTACAAATTTAAACCACTACCACCTCATCAGTCTCTTAACTCATGTGAATGAATAGAACTGTGGTCTTTAATTTCAGTTGAGTTGGCTGACAATTTTGCTTTTGAAATTTTGTGGCAGACTATTAAATCTCTCAGTAAATCCTCCCATCCCAAAAATGTTTTTAGATAATTCAGAATAGAACATGATATACCATGTAATAGCCATGAAATGCAAAGAGAATTATTATGAAGTTTGCATTAATTAAAGAACCAGAATGTATGAAAGTGATTCAACCATAAAAATTTTAATTTTATGTTGATCAATAAAATTATAATCTGAGAATTACATTTGCATCATCTATAAAAATTTTACACATCCTTAATTGTTTTTTTAAGTGTTTATTTCTCTTAAAGAGTAGCTCTGAAGTTTTTTCATTTAGCTCAAATTATTGACTTCAAAATGTGAATTTAAGTTTAATCATATTACATCCAATCCAAGCAATATACATTTTAGAATAATAATTAAATATCAATATTTATCTTTTTATGAGAATTATAGAGAAGTGTATAAATAAAAAGCCATAATCTTATCTTTTCTGAGAATTCAAGTTATGTTGATTTTTGCACATTCAGAGAATATCTTTTGATATACTTTCTACTCTTTTGCGAATAAAACAAAATTTGAAATTTATCTAAAACTTCTTCTGTTGAAGGTGAAGAAAATATCTATCATTTCATGTTTAACCTCTTTAGAAAGAGTTCTATAACTTAGCATATGACTAGTTATAGTCATATTTGAAAAACAAAATCCCTTGATTTACCAGCCACCCACTTGTTTGATTGAATAGTCATCATATTAATTAATAGGTGGCGACCAAGATGGTAGAGTGGATGGACACTGTGTTCATCTCCTCCTATGACCACATCAACATTATAACTAAATTATAGAACAATCAACTTGGAGAACCACCCAAAGACTGGCTGAACAGAAGACCTGCAATTAAGGATTAAAGAAGAAGCTATGTGGGGACTGGTAAGAGGGGTGGAGACATAGAATAGGCTGGCCCAACTCCCATGTATGGTGGTTGAGAGTCAGGAAGGCTATCTCAGTTGCAGAGGTCTCCCACTGAAGAACGAGGAGTCTCAGCCTGACACAAGGGTTCCCAGCTCAGAACATCAGTGCCGGGAGGAGGAGTCTTCACAAAATCTGGCTGTGAAAATCAGCAAGGATTCCACACATCTGGGTGAGATGGAGGGCTGTTGGAAACCCAGGTGTACTCTTAAAGGGCCTGCACACAGGCTCACTCACTTGCAGGCGCTCATCCTGGGCTCCAGTAGATGGACAGCAGCTAGTGCCAGTGGAAGATGAGTTGTGTGGCTTCAGAGCGAGGGCTTGAAGGACAGCCACTTCTGTCACTGTGTTGACTCCTCCTTTTGTGTAGCCCGGCAGGCAAGGCCATCTTTCCTGTGTTGAGCTCTCTCCCTGCATGGCCAAATCTAAACCTGTATTAACTGGTGAATACCATTTGCTCCACCCTAGTGACTCCCTGAGACCCTGTGTTATCCAACTTACATATTGCCAGAGGCCCTTTTAGTGATTGAGCCTTATGGGCAACAGAGAGGCAGTGAGAGGCCTAGGAGTGTCCTTTTGCTGAGTGGTCTCAGGCCTGGTACTTGTGGCAGTCAACCTCAATTTGCTGCATGGCCTCTCCCACGTACCTCCAGGCTCAGCACAGGCAGCTTCCAACCTGGTATCATTTCATAGTTCTTACCAGGCAGTGCCAGGCTGGTCACAGGCAGCAACTGACCTTGGCCTGCACTGGAGAACCTCCCAAGAGGCCCAAGCACCAATACACTGGGTAGCCAGCTTAGGCCCAAAAGCAGAACACCCAAAGATTGGTCTTGGCAGACACCACTGGGGCAAATCACATTCTGTGGGGTCAGCTTCTGAATAGCAGCTCATACATTGTGAGTGTGGCCAATCCTCACAGCCATTGATCGGAGGGTCATTTCTACCTACTTATGTGCCAACAGCAATCAAAGTTCAATTACAACAGGAGGGCACACACAGCTCACATAAGGAACACTCCTGTAGCGGCCGGCATAGGTAGACAAGGAAACTGTACTACTGGGACCCACGAGGCATCTACTACATAAGGCCACCCTACCAAGCCTGGGAGATATAGCAGGTCTACTTAATACATGGACACAAACACAGAAAGGCACCCCAAATGAAGAGACAAAGAAATATATTCCAAATGAAAGAAAGGGAGAAAACTCCAGAAGAAAGAACTAAATGAAATGGAGGCAAGCAAGCTACCAGATACAGAGTTTAAAACACTGGTTATAAGGATGCTCAAGGAACTTAGTGAGAACTTCAACAAAGAGATAGTAAACATAAGAAAGGACATAGAAATTATAGAAAAGAACCAGTCAGAAATAAAGAATACAATAATTGAAATGAAGGATACATTAGAGGGAATCAATACTATATTACAGAAGCAAAGGACTGAATCAGCAATTTGGAAGATAAGGTAGAAGAAAATACCCAATGAAAGCAACAAAGAGAAAAAAATAATCCCTCCCAAAATGAGGATAGTTTAAGGGGCCTTTGGACAGCATCAAGCATATCATAGGGATAGCAGAAGGAGAAGAGAGAGAGCAAGGAATTGAAAACCTATTTAATGGAATAATTACCAAAAAGTTCCCTAACATAATGAAAGAATTTGACATATAATCCCAAAGAAGATGAACCCAAAGAGGACCACACCAAGACACATCATCATTAAAATGCCAAAGCTTAAAGACAAAGGGGGAATCTTAAAAGCAGCAAGTAAAAAGCAGTTAGTTACCTACAAGAGCGCTCCCATAAGACTGACAGCTAATTTCTCAATAGAAACTTTGCAGGCCAGAAGGGACTGGAATGAAATATTCAAAGTGATGAAAAGCAAAGTCCTACAATCAAGATTACTCTTCCTAGCAAAGCCATCATTTAGAATCGAAGGAGAGAGAAAGAGCTTTCCAGAAAAGAAAAAGCTAAAGGAGTTCATCACCAACAAACTAGTATTAGAAGAAATGTTTAAGTATGTTGATTTCATTAATGGAATTCAATAAGAATTTGATCTCTGTTATAACAATGATTTCATATTGAATTTGGGCATATTTGTAAGAATCAAATCATTAATTCATTTTTAAAATCATTCATTCTGATTTCTAATAATTTCTAACCTTTATTCGCAGTTGAAAATTTATTTAGGCAATCTTAATGGTAAACATGTATTTAAGAAAGAAGATGTTTCCAAACATAAGTTTCACTTACTTTCTATTTTTATTAACATTTTTATAATTTTTTGGTGACAGTTCATCACAAAGGGCTTCACTTCAAAACTGCAATAATTTTAACTATATTTATTTGTATATTTTATAAATATTTCAATGTTTTGTGAAGGACTCTTCTTTATAAATTAAATTTTTGATAGCAGAAGAATTTTGTATCCATTTAAATATAATATCCCAATTATCATTTATCTAAATATTAATATGATTTACAATATATTTTGTCTTAAAATTTTTACATTTTGGAGATAATTTTTGCATGTAATATCACTTATTTTTATGAATTTCACACAGTATGGAGAATTCAGGCTTAAAATACGCTGTTCTCTGTAAATACATTGATGCCAAATCTAAATCTACATTTACGAAATACTCACTATGTCAAGCACTATGGCTTGACATATCCATTTTTTTTTGTGAAACATTATAACACAGACTTTCATTTTAATATATTGTCAAGTTAATAGAAACCCCAAATCATTGATCAAATATTTAATTATTGGAGGGGAAAAGTTGGCAAAGCTGTACAAATGCTGACAAGAGTTGTTTTGTGTTGAGAGATTTCTGTGAAATGGGAGAGGCAGAGCCCTGGTAGGATAGGTTTAAGTGTTCATAAAAGTGAGGAAACCAGTTGGATTGAACTTTTCAAAAGCTTGGCTGTGAATGAAAGTCAAAGGGTTAATTAAAGGGAGATGTTGGATCAAGGATGGGAGAGACTTACACACTTCAGAGAAAGCACTAACAACAAGAAGAGGTTGCACATTATAGAACAAAAAAAAAGAACATAATAAATGAAATAAGATCACAAACAAAGGAAATGGGAAGGGATAAATTTAGAACCTAGGAGAAAGAGTACCTTATACTCTGAGATTGGCAGGAATAGGGTGTGGGTGTGTGTGGGTGGGTAGATTGAAGGTGAAGGAATAAGAAATCGAATAAGTTCATGCTTTATTAATTTTCACAATTAAGTAAGAGGCAAAATTATTTGTGAATGGTAGGAAGAGAAGGCAAGGCAATGTGAAGTTTGTGAAAATGGAAAGATTTGGAATGGCTATTCCCAGAATTGGAGGTGAGCTAGCCAGCTGGGCCTAGCCAAGTAACTATCTGTGTGATGCTGAGACTCATTAATTTAACAAGCATTTCTTGAAGTAAAATGCTACATGTTACTTGGTTAGCCTCTGGGAATACAGAGGTGAAAGACCTGGTTCTGATCTCCAAAGAGTTTACAGGCATGTAAGTCACTAGGTACCATGAGGGTGCTGCTATAGGAGCTGAGAGGAAGTACATCTTTCTCAGCCTGGAGAGAAGAGAGAAGCTGATAACTTTTTGTTAAAGAAGAGCTCCTTAAACCTTTGTGTATCTGGTTAGCTTTCATATATATATATATATATATATATATATATATATATATATATATATATGTTCAACAATATTATCTAGTTTTTAAGTAAATTAGCAGCAGAAAATTCTAAAGGTCAAAGTTATACACTGAAAGACATTTGACAGAACATTAGGAAATAAACCACAAAACCTAAAAAAAACTGAGCACCAACATCTTAGTCAGACTATTTAGTTGTTAGTGACTAAAATCCAATTCAGAATGTATTAAAGAGAAAAAAATGAAGATACAGATTCATACCATTGCAAGAGACTGAGAGTCACTACTTGGTTTCAGGAATGGCTGCATTTGGGGTTCAAAAATATCATCAATTTCTACAATTTTTGATAAAGGAGTCTTTTCTTTAATAGTTTCACACTATAGCACCTATAGACCTGTGTATTTTCCTTTGAGAATTAAAATTTCCTTTTTGACAAAGCAGTATGGCAGACACTTAAGCCTCAGGTATAGGAAGGCTGCATTCTCTATCAAATCTGGCCACAGATGGGTAATATTTGTCTTAACCATTACATTAAGAACAAAGAAATACAATTATTCAAATACACACACACACACACACACACACACACACACATATTTAAACTTGGGAGGAAACTATAAAATCTACAGTTAAACCTTATCATGAGTTTTTCTTATGGATTAGTTGAGTATTTTTTAGGCTTATTCATTAATTCTGAAAGCTTCATCTTTATTAATTGTATAGCCACTAACTGCTTCAATATAATTCTGAATACATACCATGTGCAACTCTGGTGTTTAGAGTGAGTAATTTAAACAGTAAAAAATAGAAATATACATTAGAATCATAGATGTTGATGCAGACAAAATTTTATGTGCTTGTTTGAGAAATAATTTTTGAGGTTATATAGTTCTGAATAGACAAAGCATTTTAAAACCTTCATTGTGGGGTCTCCTTAGCATTTAAATATACTGGCCTCTTAACAAAGATTTTGAGGATTTTGAATTTAATATAACTCAAATGACTATTAAACACTTTTCATAATACTGTTAAATATAGATAGGAAACTATCCAATAGTAAAAAGTTAATATTCCTAAAGAGATGACAAAAACAGTCACAATGCAATAGAATAAGGCTAACTTTAGACTACATTATAAGGAAGGGAATTATTATTTGGGAAAGTTTAGAAAATAATGCATATATATTTTATATCATTATGAGTCATTTTAGTGTGTCTTTTCTTTTTGTTGTTAGAATAATGACCAAGAGTATCTACCAAACATTGTTTCCTTTACCAAATTTACTTAATCTCCTTTACAACTTCAAGGGCATTCATCTGTAGGTAATTAATTTAACTTTATTATTGCTCTTAACAATAAGTCAAATTAGAAAATACATGATGGTGAAGCACACCCTACTGTATTTTGGTAGTTCAATTTTATTACTATGTTTAATGATAATGATAACTACTACTATTTATGTATCATTTAGCATTGATATTTTTGACATCAGAAATCATCAGCACAACTAAGGTAATGAACATATTCATCCTTTTAGCATTAATAATTTTTTTATCTTTAATAATTTTTAATGCTTGGATTTTGAAACTATTTTTGAGAGTAGTTTGAAGAATGCAGACATTAGGATTATTACTGATTACCAAATAAATGTCCTGTATGGAAGATATGAAACCATATAAAAAGCTTAAAGTTTGTACACAGTCTATCGAAAATGAAGGCTTATGACCTGATCTTTGTAGTCAAAATATCCTCTCCCCTCCTTCGTAAAGTATACTTAACTAGACAAGGTTACAGTTATGGTAACCAAGTTTATTTACTAGAGGAGAGCATTCTGCCCTTTATATTTGTGGTCAGAGGCTGAAGCTTTGTAAAACAAACAAGCACCATTGTTATATAAACGCTGCATTAGGCAAGGTATATTTAGCTTTAAAGGTAGTTCAGAATATTAAAGATTAGAATATGAAAGCTAATAAACTGGGTAATTTTTTCAAGTAATGCTTCTCAGTCAAAAAACAAAACAAAACAAAATCCTCCAAAGTGAAGATTAAGGCTTGATGTTGACAATACAAAGAAATGATTAAAAGTAAGCATTAAAATTTCACTAGAGACATTTCTTGGGTAAAGACTGAACATGTAAGACCCTTGACCTTGTAAAGTGGGCCTGAAGATGAAGAAAGACTGAGTGGTACTGCTGGGGACAGGAGGAAGACAAATAAATAAAAGATGGTTTTCCTTTAAAAGTCTCTAAAGTGAAGTTCAGACTCACTTCTTTCTGTGCATTGATTGTTGTTTCTTTATTTGTAACTTCTTTACTCAAGAAGATAAAAGAGAAATTAGGAAAATATGAGCAAAGAAAAATATGTGTAAGGAATACTAAAATATGTCTGAGAAGAGAACAAAAAATACAAAATGCTGTTAGCCCAGCACATTCAGAAGTGACCTCAACTTTGGCCCTGAGATTTCTAGCAGCCAGCAAAAAGAAGGAAACCAGATCACTTACAAGCAGCATGATTTTCATAAGGTTAAAATAAACAATTGTTCTAGAGAAAGCACAATTCTTAGTGGAGACTGGCACTAAAGAGAGATATTTCTTTTGTTAGTCCTCACAGAATTAAGGAAATGGTGGTTCCTCTTTTTTTCATCTCAAATATTATAATGAATTTTCTGATATCCAAACTACTAAATAAAAGTTGGGCATCTCTGAATGGTAGGGCAAAGGTAAAAAATTTTGCCAATATTATTTCATCCCTAGAAAAATGTTTTTGACATTTTGAATCATGAAATAGGTTATTGTTTTTAGCACTAAATACATGCTGGTAACAACTGAGGTGTCTTCAGGCTTTGGAAATTAATGATATTTAGCATGTTTAATGCTCTTTTTCAGGTTTCAAGATGCTTTCACATTTATTGTCACATCAAAATTTTACAGTGTCTCTGAGGAGTAGATAATATTATCCCTGCACACTGGTTTGAAGTCAAGGGGCTTGCTTGAGCTCACACAGCAAGGAGGTGGTATAGCTGGGACTCAAACTAGAACCAAATCTTCCTTTCTTACAATAGTATATTTTTCTCACCATAGCAAATACAATTGAATTTTGCAAGGGAAAACCTCCCACTTACTAATTTATTATAGGTATAAATGTTTCTTTACAATACTTATTTTATATATTAGCAGTATACTTTCATCTATTGATTTAATACTGATAATGTAGAATAGGTTGGGGAAATAATAAGCATAATAAAATAGCTACCACTTTTCAAGTACCATACTATTATTTCATTTGACTATTGCAATAACCCTGTAAAGCCAGTATTGTCCACATTTTGCAGATGTCATCAGACAAAATGAAGAGTAAGATAGCTGGTATGTAGCTGAGACAAAATTCTAACCAGGTCTATTTGACTCCAAAGGTCTTGTTCTTGATCACCCCTCTGCATGGCTTGACAGCTTTTATGGTATACATCAAGCAAGTGTTCATGATGGTAGGGTTAATTAATTGTGAGACCATTGTTGTTCTGCCCTTATCAGAAAAATTATGGAAAGTATAGTTGTCTTTACTGGCTACAGGGTAAATGGCTACTTACTCTCTAGGGTGTATTAATGTTGGCAATTAAGGCAATTTTCTTAATCAGTCTTTGCATCTGTATTTGAGAGCAGGGGCAATGGTGGGTATCAAGATGAAGCTGCCAGCCTAATTTCCAGTAGGCTCTTCAAAAGAGTGGTGAAGAGAATATACTTGCGCTTCTGACCCAGGGGACTGATGTATATGTCATAGTACAATTTTCACTTTAGAATTCAGTATATTAGCAGTTTTCTCCTACCCTCCACTATGGTGTTTGAGACAGTAAAGGGGTACTGCCATTTTCAGTTCAACTGGTCAAGGGAAATTATGGTTTTAACAAGAAGAGGATGAGCAATATCCAATTTATTTTAGAATTTAAGGCACTCATTTTTTTTTTTTCTGTAACTATTCCTATCCACTCATACTCCCATGCTTTCAATTTATTTTTTGCACACGTTTTATGTCTTTCCTCAGGTGCTATGGTAGGCACTGGAGTGAGTGTTAAAATGAGCAAAATAAATAAAGAAATAATCCTCTATCTTAAAGGAATTTAGAATTTTGCAGAGAGTGAAAAGGACAGACAAGTATTTTAATTAAAAATCTCTATGTAAGCTAAATGACCAAGAAACATAGAATTATAAAGATTAAATGTATTAGTAAGCAGAGAGAGGCAAATGAAAACAATGAAATGTCAGTCTACACTGAATAAAGTAACAAGAATTAGAAAGCTGGATAGAGCCAAGTGTTGGCCAAGACGTAGGGATATCGAGGCCAACATGTACCACTGCTGAGAGTGCATACTGATTCAGACATCCTGGAGAACAGTTTGGCATTACTTAGTTAATAAACTTACCTATTCCTGTGACCACCCAATTTTGCAGTTTGGTATATATTCCAATAAAATTCCCAAACAGATTCATGAGTTATTGTGTATAAAGATATTCATTTATGGTGGCCAGGAGTTCATTATCAAAACTGTAGATAAAATGTGGGCAATGTACATCAGATTGTATTACACAGCAGTTAGAAATACCCATAGCAATATGGAAGGATCACAAAATAGCATGAAGCAGTAAAGAAAGCAGAACAAAATCTATTACAGTATTCATTTAAATAAATTAACATGCATGCATAAAAACTACATATTTTATAAGAATCCTTATTAATAAAAAGATGCATATTCAATATATTAAAATTGCTTCCTATAGGAAGAGGAGACGGCAATGGGGAGTGGGAATGAAAGAGAAAATAAATATAACACAAGGACTATATCCATAAACTAATAATTATAATGTAACATTAAATGAGGAGTACATATGTTTAGTTCAACCCTCTATAGTAGGAAAAACAAAAATCATGGAGATTCAAGGCAATGAGAAGTCACAACTTGAGGTGTTCAGGAAATACTTTTGAGAAGGTGGAATTTGAGTTGTGTCTTGAGAGATGGGTAAAAATTGGACAGAAATTGGAGAAGATGGGAAGCCAGTACAGGAAGTAGATATTGGGATATATGAAGAGAGCCTTCCAGGGAAAAGGGTCAGGACCAACAACTGCTTGGCAATACAGTGGCAAGGGGCTAGAGTTCAGTGAGGAGAGGGATTTACTTTGGTTAGAGCAAAAGGTATAGTTGGGGCAAGATAATAATAACTAACATTTAGCACTAAGTGTCAGGCTCTGTGCTCAGTCCTTTACACACCTTATCTAATTAATCCTCACAATGACTATATGACATCAATTCATATTCATAACTGTCATCATTATCATCATCATCCACTTTACAAATGGGGAAACCATGTCTCAAAGAGGTAAGTAACTTTCCAGCCATACATCCTGTGTTAGAGTCATGATGAAAAGCCAGGTATATCTGACTCCAAAGCCTGTGCCCTTAATTCCATGCTAGACTCCCTTCAAGGGCATGCTCTCTATTCTTCTGTCAGTGTAGATGCAGAGGGTTCTGGAAGTGAAGTGGTTAAAGTAGTCAAAGCTCAGCCTTATGGTATGTATGGCTTTAATTATCCCCTACTACAGATTAGTCTGATAGCAAAAGGATATTCAAGAAGGAAACTGTCCATATTATAAAGGTCTGCCTATATTACAAAGCCTTTCTGCTCATGTGTCTCTCATTGAAAGGATGGAGAAGCTCAGCCAACATCAAGCTAAATAAGGAGAAAACATTTACAAGCACTCTTTTAACCCTGTTAGAATCACATATTCTGAAATCTCTTCGAGTAACAAATGGGTAAGAACAAAAGGGGCAAAACTAGCTTTTCAACTAAAGACTGAGGTTTAAGCTTTAGAGAACCCTGTTGATCATCCTTTCTTGTCATAGCTAATCTCCAAGCTTCTGTGCACCTACAGATGGGAGAAATGTCACCCTTAAGGTAAGGTCTGAGTGTCAGCATGTTGAACTGAAATGTAGGACATACCATTTTGGTCAATATAGGAAAAGATAGAATAATTCATTGGAAATGAATAGCTAGGTAAACATTTAGGCCAATGACTATGGCTGTTGCCATGTTTTGGAAAGCGACATTTGCAGCATGAGAAATGGTTAAATGAAGAAGTTAATAATGGAAAACAAAAGCCAAAATATTTAGAAAAGGCTTTTAATGATAAACCCATGTGAACTGAAAATTTTTTTTAATGAAAATATTCATTTGATTAATTAAAAAAAGCTACAGCCTGAGAGACACAGATTCAGATAACAACTTAAATTGTGTTCCTGAACAGAAGCTTTAACAGATATATATATTTTTTTAAATTTAGGCCTTTCTCTTCTTTGCATCTCTACCTATTTCTCAAATTCTTTATTTTCTATTTACATATCAAAACATCTGGAACTGGGCTTTCAGCACCTGCTATAGGAAGCAGAGATTTCTCCATTGAAACTTGTTTTTAAATAAAAAAATTTAAATTAATATTCCTTATTTACTTCAAAAAGAATGTATGTGTTAAAAGCTGGCTCTAAACAACTATGCAGCTTAAGAGACAATAACAACAAAATAATTTTAACTAAAGAAATATTCAAACCCGAAGCTCTTGATAAAAGAATAAAACAAATGAAGGATTCAACACACAGACTGAAAACAGACTTCATAGTTTAGACCTGGAAGATTCTACAGTACATCTGTTTAACATCTTGCAGTTTGAAGAACTCTGCCTTGAAAAACCTTCTGTACCAATGACACACAGAATGAAAGGTTATGTTATGACTTTCAGATGGGAACCTGCAAAAGTTTATCTGCTGGACTGGACCAGTAACTCTTACTCTTTCTGATTCCAACTGTTAAAAAGATTTTTCATCTGTGAATTATAATTAATTTTTTCAGTTTATATCAGAAACAACAGAAAGAATTTTTACTTGGAGAGAGTGAACATGCTGTGGAATGAATAGAATGTTTTAGCTGTGATGTTCAAATGGAACTAAAATCTCCTCAATAGGGATTTATAGAGTGCATTTTAACAATAAGCATGTATATCTGTACATTGGATTGGGAACATGTGTACCATATTTGAAATATGAACATGTTACAAAACCTCCATAACTGGCAACATTCTTTGAAAGTTTTGTAGAGATAACAGGAGTCTATTTTCTTCCAAGTATGTATAGAAAAATGCTCTTATATTGATTATACTTAGTAAGGAGTACTGTAGTCTGGAATAAGTTGTGGAAACATTAGGAAACCCTTTTGAGATTAGTTTGCTGCAAAAATTGCACTGTCTTTGTTTACAATTTACATGGTTCTGAGGAGTAAAAATACAAAAGAGCAGTTTCTGTACACACTAGGTTCTTCTGTGTTTAGCTGTCATGTGGATGTGCATTTTCTTGGTCTGTAGGAAAGAGATACTTCCTTCTTCCCCAGCCACACAGGAGGCTCACTGCCAGCCTCTTGCCTCTGTGTTCCCAGCATCCAGCAGACACATCTCAGAAATTCTATTTGGAGCTCACGGTGCAGCGAGTGGGTGTGTGAGCAAAGGAGAGATATCATTTCCTTCAGAGACATACACACCCTCTGACCCAGACGAAGGAAGAATCTAAAGTGTAACAGGCTTGCTGCAAGGGATTTTCCATGTGCATTTTATTATGCTGAAGCTGACTGTGGTGACAAGTTACACATTAAATAGCTATCTATCTTTTCTGAAATTTCACATTTTTTTTCTTTGTAAGGAAAGTGATATAATACTCTATTGCTTGTGTAAACAATATCGTTTAATTAGAGGGTATCCGTTTCCCCTTGCACACAGTGCAAGCTGCATTCTCCTCGCTTGGATGCCATCATGGATTGGTCATATAGTGATTACCTGTGTCTTGGGGACAGTGAGGTGCATATTCCTACACTGTTAGTAGCCAGAAGTTTTCACTAGGGAAATAAGTTTAGTATACTGCTATTAATTTGGTTTAGAAAATAGCTGCAGACTGCTCAGACAAATAAGACATAGCAGAACACATGGTCTTCATTATTCAATAACTTTCCCTCTGTAAAGGAAACATGGTCTATTTCCCATTTGAGAAGGAACTTACAACAAACTAGTAAATATAGAAAGAGGGCTACATATGTACTGTAATTTTATTAAATAGTTCTCCTCATGTACTTATAGTCCTTCCTCATCTCAACACACTCATACGACATGTCCACATAGATGTATTCCCAGCTGGTATTAGCATAATCATTACCACATTATAAACAAGACTGTGGAAAAATAGCCTGAGAGATTTAGATAGCTTGTTTTATGAATGAAGGCAGGTGGGAATTGAGAACTAGATATTTTGGAACAAATTCTTTTTTTCCTCTCCTCCTTTAGAAATAATAAGTTAAGTCTTATAGCCCTCAATTAATAGCATAGATTGAGGAGACAGAGTTGAAAGGAACCGTGATGTATTTAGTATTCCTAGATAAATGTCAGTGAAAGATTTACCATGGAGCTCCTTTTCTGGAAGAATTCCTCTTTTGATGGTGGAAACATTGAGACTCTCTTTTTTTCTTTTCTATTGGAGCACAAGTGGAATACTTTTCCTTTGGTTTAACATAGTTCCTGTTGGTCAAGGTCTCTGGCTCTTTTCCCCTTTCTCTATTTTACTTTTTCCTGGAGTTGACTAGATGAGGAATCCGAACTTACTAGCTAATTCCAAGTTTATTGCCAAGATCAGAAATAAAATATGATGTAAAATATGGCCTTACCTGAAAGCTTCAGGACATTAAATGCTGTTAGATCCAAGTTTAGTTGTAATAAGAGCCCAAGATAAAGGAAAATAATTCATGAAAGTAAGAGCTGGTCCATGTGTCCAGGTTCTAAGAGATTAGACAACTGGCTAAAAAGAGATTTAATGTGCTGTCCTTTTTTCTTTCTTTCTTTCTTTTTCTATTAATTTTTATAGGCACACAGAGAATACCTAAGTATGCTAGGCATAGAAAAATCATAGGTGTGTTTTTTTAGACTTCTGACTTGGGAAATACCCTGAGAACTGTTAAAAGGATAAAAGGATAATGGCATTGGTGAAAGTAGGTGAGTCAATACACTCTCTGTGTGGGCTTATTATATCTTCCGTGGCCCAGTGATTTGTTTGGAAGATTGCCTTAAATTTTATCAGATGAGCTTAGTCATGTGTATCTATAAAACTGGAATCATATATAATGTGGATCACATGAAGTTGAGCACCCAGGAAGTTGATTTTCAAGTACACTACTCAATGTCTCACAGCTTTCACATGAGATTTCTATTTGGAATGAGGTTAATAAGGACCCTTTCTCCTAACCCAGCTTAGACTCAGGAATAGGTAACCAGTATGTATAGCAGAACTACATATCAAACTGGCATTGCTGTCTGTTCTACTGGAAATTCACTTAACTTCTGTGCAGTATTCTCAAATTGCATTAAGCTCTAAAGTTATTTAATATTCATTATAAATAAATTATCTGATATGAAATGTGTTATTCTCAAAATTTTTTCCCATGATTAAGAAAGAAAATTAGATTAAAACAGGCCTATTCCAAAGTAATGTGCCTATTTTTCTATTATATGTTCACAAAGTTAATAAAGTAATTGATTGTGAAAGACTTTGCCAAAATGCAGGGCATTTCCAAGCCTTACAATTAAGCCATGATGTCCAAAAGAGCTTGCTTAATGTATTATTTATTGAGCTCTGATGGAATATTCAGTGTAGTATAAGAACAAAGTTAAGCCAATGTATTTAAAGTTTGAATAAAAGCAGCTAAGTATTGTTTTCTATTGATAACAGGACCTTAGATTTATAGAACAAAAAAGGACCCTGGAAGATTTCTGGTCTAAAGAACTCATTTTATAGATGAATGAGAAGTTTAGAAAGGGGAAGCGGCTTTCTTACTCCAGGGCATAATAGCCCAACTGGAATTAGAATTCAATCCTGTTAATTCTCTGAGCACAGTAAATTGCCCTTTCTCAATGGCTGTACCCCAGGCCATCACTTTATCTTTTTTGCCCAATTTTTGCAGCATATCTCAGACTAGATTCTTTCCCAACTTTAGTCTATTCTGCATACCACTATAAGATTAACCTTCTTTAAACATATTTCTTATCAAGAATCCTTTCTGTATTAGGGTTCTCCAGAGAAACAGAACAAATTAGAAACACACACACACACACACACACACACACACACACACACACACACACACCCCTGGAGAGCCAGTGGTATAATCTGAGTATAAAGGCCTGAGAACCAGGAAAGCCAATGGTATAATTTCCAGTCTGAGGGCAAGTAAAGACCAATGGCCCAGCTCAATCGATGGGGTGAAATTCCCACTTAGTCTTTTTGTTCTATTCATGTCTTCGCAGTATACATTGGGTATACTGACTTGCTTTATTTGATCTATGGATTCAAATACATCCACAAACACCCTCACAGACATACTCGGATTAATTTTTGAACAAATATCTGGTACCTCATGGCCCAATAAAGTTGACACAAGACTCTTTCATGGACTTAATCTTCTTAGATCTTCTCTTGGTTACAGAAAAAAGAAGGGATACTGCTGACTTTGAATACCAGATTTCTCTAAAGTACTAAGAAAGTCCTTTAGTGTCTATTTCTCTTACAAGAGGAATACATGTTTATCATAAATGCAGTTAATAGAGATAAGCAAAAGAAGTAAGTAAATGTTTTTCTTAATTCAAGGGATTACAGGTAACCTCTCTTTATAGCTATTTAGACTTCTATGTGTATAATTAGTTTTATAAAAAATTAATTTTATAAAATACTATATATAACTCATTCTGATATGTTACCATTTTTCATTCACATACATATCTATGAAAGGGTTACTTTTAATCATTTTATATTACATGCCTTGTGGGCATTTTATAATTTGTTAACTAATCCACTATTGATTATCAAGTATATTTTATTTTATGCTGAGATACAGCTTTCTATACACAGCTTTGAGCCCATGTTTAATTTTTCTTTTAGAAAAAATTCTTACAGATTGAAATTTTATTGTCCTTATCACATCAACTCACTATTTTTACCTTCTAATCTTATGTTTTCTACATCTTTCTAAATCAAATCTTCTAATTTAGTTACCTTAGTTTTATACTGTCTTATATTCTTTACTTTTCCACAAGTGTTAATTTTAGTTCTCCAAATCAGCTCTTGAAGAGAAGAATCATACCTTATATTTTTGTGTATAGATATAAGCAAATATAAAGTAATTGATTAGAGTTGTTAAGAAAACTTACTGTGAGTTGTTAGACTATTTTCAGCTTAATAACCAAAACCTAAAGAAATTATCTAGTATAGTTTCTATTGGCTTTGAAAATTTGATAGATCACAAGACAATTTAAATGTAAATAGTAATTTTCTCAATCTTTCTATCATTTGATACCTATTAATGAACACTTTCTTTGAGTAGATTATTGTAATGGTGATGTTTGGGAGTGCAACAAAACACAAGAAACACTATTTCTACATGTAAACATATAACTAACAATCTAGGTCATACATGATATATACCAAATCATTTTGGCACTTTTGTGGTTGCCTTGATATGATGTTCTGTGAAGATATTGTTTCATTTAATTAATGATATAAATACCACCCTTGTTAATATGACATTCACTGTCACTTTATTGCTTGGACTTTTATCTGATATTTGGTCTAATGATCTAGACTTCCTATAGATTTGATTAATAAATTATAGACAGAAAGCATTGCATTCTGAAAAATAGAACTATTTTGTGATAACAAAGACTAACCACTAATAAGCCTTGAAATGACCCATAAATTGAGAATGAAATTAGAACAAACATTAAAGTAATGCAAGCATGTGGCTGGAACTTGCTTAGCAAGAAAATGTAAAGATGATAAGACAGTGTACCTCTGCCTAAGGGGTTGATTATCCAGTTGGAATTTGGTACACACAACTCTTTAATATGTCAATTTCTAATGATGATGCAATTTGCATTAATATAATGTGATTTGGATATAGAGTCAAGGACAAGTATTGTAACTTAGAGGACCAAGGAAAGATTCAATGAAAAAAAGATGTCTGAGCAGGGCCTGTAAAGATAAGTGGAATTTTGGTGTGTAAGTCGTGGAAAGTGAATTATAAGTGTGAGGATACCATGAAGGGGTAGTATAAACATCTGAACATATGTGTTTGTTCCTGGAATGTTGAACAGTCTAGTATAGTAGAAGAAAAGAATGAGGAAGGAGGAAAGTGGTAGAAGATAAACTGGAAAAGTAGATTGGAATCTGATTCTGAGGAATGTTTAATGCCATTCTAAACAGTTCAGAATTCATTCTATAGGTATAAGAAGGCAACTATGAGAAGATTTTAAGCAGAGGATAGCACGATTAGGTTTATCTCTTAGGATAATTACTCTAACTTTGGTAGAGAAGATAGATTACAAAGGCTAAATCCTGGAAATGAGAGAACAGTTGGGAGTTTTTACACACAGTAGTTAAGGATGACTATCCACAACATAAATTGTTATTTATAATACTGACTCTATCACCTGATGAAGAGACACGTTAATTGACTTTGCATCTTCCAGTACTTTTATGGGATATCAGTGTCTTAGATCTTCTCTTCTGCTATTGGTCGTACCTATTTCTATAAGGAGGGAATGTTTGTATTGTCATAGGTATTGCCTGCCATTGATACTAAGTATTCCTGATATCTAATAGTATAGATTTCATCTTCTCTTAAATACATAGACTTTCATGAGGTTGCATTTGCTTTCTGGTAAAGATTCTGCTTCATTCCACCTCTTCTCAGGAAAGAAGGCAGGAATGGGCTGATCCAATTAAAAACTATTTATTCCTGCTTGGGTAGAGAACAGCTATTATTGCCCTCACACTGAGACATTTGTTATGATAACAATTTCCTTATAGATAAATCTTACCCTGAGACTCATAACAAACATTTATTTGAAAACCATGTAATCATATACTATGGAGAAAACATTAACTAAATTTATTAAATGATTATTTGGACATTAAAAAACAAATACAAATATACTAATACACTTCTCTTTGGTCCCCAGTTTCAGTTCACTTAGAAAGTTCCCCCTAGCCAGAATAGTCATTGCTTTTTTCTCTTTCCCTGTTAATCTTATGCTCTCTTTTGCTGTCTTGCAAGGTGCCCTAGGTGTTTTATAAAATTCACGTCCATTTCACCTTTTTTTTTTCTCTTCAGGAACCATTTACTATATTACTAAAACTCTCCTGATTTGACTAGAAATCTTATCAGAGCACTTTCACTCCTTCTTGCTTTATCTTTTATTCATTTTTTTTCTTGTCTCTTCCCTGCTTTTTCCCCACTACCATGGCAGCCTGCTCCATGCCTTTTATCAAGCTGCAGTCTCCTGTGTCTTTGCAATGACTTGTTGCTCGGAGGTCCTCACTAAGCCACTTTCAGATTCTCTGTATTCCAGTGGGCATGCTCTTTAGGTAATAGTACACCTAAGACCCCCTTCTTGATTTTCTTCTTGGCCCACATTTTATTTTTTTATGGACTACAACTTTCTTGCTCTCCTGTTCCCCATTCTGCACAGCCCTCCTGCCCCCAGGCTACTGCCCACTTTGGCTAAATCTTTAGCAAGTGTTCTGAAAGACTTTGTATTGAAAAGTTGCTTTCTGGTATAAAAAACAACTCAATTTCTGCTAAATAAAAATTTCTTTTTATGTTCCCTCAGAATATCCTGGCTCATTGCAGGGAAAGAATTGGACTTCAAGGCTGAATGCTACCAGGAATACTATCACTTCTACAGGCATATTAAGCTATAGTCTCATAAAACTTTAAAACATATTTAAACACTTATGAGGTTTGTAAACTGAGAAATAGTTTAGTTAAGACCATCTAAGATTAAAGAGAAGTAGATATATATTGTGCTAGACTATAATAATATTGACAATTCATACTGACATATTCATTCATTTACAGAGCATACATCAGTGGAGCATCATATATGCTAAGTTCTGTGGATGTGAGGCAGCAGAAGACGTACATTCTGTCCACAAGAAATTACTGTAGTTGGGGAGACAAACACAAATTTGGATTACAGTGTGGTAGTTTGAGTACCATAATACAGACATGTAACAGTCATTTTGAGAACACAGATAAAAGAGTGTGTATTTCTGACCCAGCCTAGTGAGCTGCTCTTCACTAGCAGCCTGAGAACAACAGAAAGACTGGAATGAATGAGGCTTCACAGGCCAGCATTATACTGGTTCACAGGATGTGAGAAGCCCCTTTCAGCTCAATAAGAGTTTATCGGACTCATTAAACATGAACTACATGATCTTAGACAGCTTATCAAACTTTAAGGATCCATGTTGTCTAGAGAACAAAGGCATCTATAAAGTGCTTGAGAATTGTTCCTGAGAGGTTATAGGTCACCGTTTCCAATGTCACATTGACACTTTCCTTTAACAGTGAGATAGCAAAGCAGTAACATCTGTTTCTGTGTGACTATACTGTCAATACATAGAAGGGGACAGGCCGTGGTTCAGTGTAGCCTGTGTCTTGTAAGAACTTTCATATGGAGAGAATTCTACTCTGTGATTCTGAAATTAGGGAAAAGAGGAAGTTGCTTTTATTACTGTGGCAAAAGAGGCCCCTCTGCCCTCGATTCCTCTTTCTTTTTCTAATTTGTAACCATTTCCTGACTGACTTTCACATTGAATGATTTTTCATAAGTTCCCCCATGCTTAAATTAGTTAATGGCTGAGGCTGCACTTGGAAAGTCTGGAGCAGAGTCCCTGCACCTGGGCTCACACTGCTAATAGATCACATAGGGCCTGGTGCCGGCCTGAGGCCAAATGGAACTGTTTAACCCTGGGTTCATCTGTCATGATTACCCTGCGCTTGGGGTTTGCTCGGCTTGCTTCTCTCATTTTCTTTGTCAGCATGACTAAGATCAAAGTGCAAGAAGAATACATAAATGATAACCTAGAACTTTGCCCAAACATAGAGACTACTATCTGGGCAATGTCTTCCATCATACTTTCTCTAAAGGCATGGAAGGAAAAGGGCAAATTATGTTTAAGTATAGCCTTTCTCATACAGCCACTTTCAATTCCTCCCCTCGCTATGTTTCCTGAACCCATCATAGTTGTATTAATCAATTGGTTCAGGGATTTGAGATTTCCTGACCTAATCACAGGGTTTTGGAAATACCAATTTCTGTTTATAGGAAGCTGTGGCTGTGACTGCAGATGTAGTACCTGGTTGAGCTCACATCTGCCATTCCATATTGAGGGTTTGAGGTAATTCTGGCCATTTTCCTGAAGAGTGGGTATAAATTATCTCTGTTTGTGTTGTGAGTAAAAGATAATTTACTTTTGGAATGTATTTTGCTTAAAACAATATTTACAAATAATTTCAAAATGGCAACAGTAGTTTATGTAAGTAATTGAACAGATAATAATTACCTTTGGGCTTGTGATCCAGATTTAAAAAAAAAAAACCTTGCAGTGTTTCTGAGTTTACTTTTGTCATGTTATACTTCCTCTTTTCAAAATGAATATTGCTGCCTTAAAGAAAGGGAGAGATGAACTGGGGTAAGGTTACAAGTTAAGGAATAATTATGAATTAACTAAGAAAAATAATTATTTTAGAAAAATAGCATTTAAATAGCACAGGGCTTTAGTTAGCAACATTTTATGATTGCTCTCTATATAGATGTTGTATATGAGATATTGCAACTTACAGAATAGCCCTGGAAAGTAATGGCACAGCCCTTATTTAATGCCATTGTAAATGTTCAATGTTTTCTTTATCAAGATGATTATGTTTTATAATAGCAGATGCTAATTTCTCCATGGGTTTCCATAAAACATGGCTAGTCTGTGTGATTATTCTCTTTACTTTATGAAAACAGGTAACTATATATTTATTTATATCTATGTAGATATATATCTACACCCACACACAGACTAACATATCATTAACTGATAGTGAAAAGCTGAAGTGTAGACACTTTCCACACTACTATTGCCTTTACTAAACTTCCACATGAGTGAGTGAGTGTGCGCATGTGCATGCGTCTTCAGTGCTGCCATTGGGAGAATGGCTCCTCTGATGGTCCAGGCCCTCACCTCTGACCAATAAAATTGTTCTTCTCTGTCCTTTTTTCCTCACTGAATTATACTCATAGAACTCTGCATCGCCTGAGCCTCAAGCTTGCTGGTCACAAAGGCTGTTCGTTAGAATGTCTGTCCCTTCATTTAGTTCAAGTTCTACCTTCATTTCTTGCTGTTATTCACTCAAGAGAGGGAGTGGAATAGTGCGATGCTGGACAGGCAGCAGGATCATAGGTGGCCTAGTGCACGTGCAGCTCTGTTGGCAGCACTGAAGATGCATGCACGTGCGCACACTCACCTGCAGTCCTTGTTAGAACAGACTGCTGGACCCCATCCTTGAGTGTCTGATTCAGTTGGTCTGGGTTGGGGCCTGGGATTTTGCATTTCTAACATTTTTTTGGGAACTCATTATATTTGGAAGTACAATGTTGCTGAGCAGTAGGTCAAATGCCACTTATTCAATGATCTTTTATGATTCCCACAGCCAAAGCATAAAACAGTTGTATGGTCTCTTTTCTCTAATTTCTTAGCAATTTATTTGCCTCTCATAGTATTTACCACTATCTATGCTATATAAAGTATTCATGTCTTAGCTTTGCTACCCACATATAAACTCTTTGAAGTCAAATGTATTAGTCTCATTTTTTATCTCACTTTTTCAAATGTTTAGTAACTATACTTTACAATAGTTTCTGTTTGTGCTCGACCCAGATCCCCTTGGAACCACTTTACTATCTCTGTGTATCCATCCTCCAGCTTCTACATACTTTGTTTCTACCAACTTGAACCTGTAACTTTCTTCAGAGGACTAAACTTGAACTGCTAGAGCCATTTATCTCAGACATGTGAAGAGCTAGAATTGTCTGGAACTTTCCACCCCCAGCAGAATGACTTGCAGCTAGTACAGCAGTACAAATACCAGCTCTTTTGTCTTGAGGTGGACACACATACTCCACAGCCCTCACAGGAGCTTGCTAAGGGAGGGACCTCACCTGAATTTAAATCCTTGTTTGGCTTCTTCCATTTCCCTATCCTGCTTTCCTTACTTCCTTAACGAATTTCTCCTGGAAACACTTTCTTAATAAATCACTTGTACACTAACTTTTGTTTCAAGGCCTGTTTCTGGGGAAATTACATGTGTGTAAATGCTTGTTGAAAGAACTAATGCCTGAAAGGAGTACAGCATCATAGTTAGGAGCACGGACTTTAGAGCCAGACCTCCTGGGTTTAAATCTTTGTTCTACCTCTTACCAACGGTGTGACCTTGGGCAAGTTATTTCACCTCTTTGTGCTTCAGTTTCTTTATCCATGAAATAGAGTTAAAATAAGGCTTCATCAGATAGTTATGAGGATTAGATAAATTACAAAGCACTTAAAATGGTTCCTGGCATAGACTAAATGCTAGTTAACTATAAAAACAAATTAAAAATTCATGAAAAGAAACTAAGAAAACACAAATAATTGGAAAGACATACTGTATTCTTTGCTAGAAAGACAATTTTGCTAAGATGACACTACTACCAAAAATGACCTATAGATTCAATGTAATCTTTATCAAAATCCCAATGGCATTTTTTTGCAAAAATAAAAACCCATACTAAAGGGACTCTGAATAGCCAAAATTGTCTTGAAAAAAAATATATGATTCAGTAATTTCACTCCTAGGTATATATACCAAAGAATTGAAAGCAGACAGATACTTGTACACCAATGATCATAGCAACATTATTCACAGTAGCCAACAAGTGGAAACAACCCAAGTATCTATTACAGATGAATGTCTGAACAGATTGGCATATATGATGAAATATTATTCAACCATGAAAAGAAACAAAATTTGATACATGCTACAACATGAATAAATTCTGAAAACATGGTAAGAGAAATAAGCCAAGCACAAAATGACAAATATTATATGATTACACTTATATGAAGTACCTAAAATAGGCAAATTCATAGAGAAAGAAAGTAGAATAGAAGTTACCAGGGAAGAAAGGAGAATGGAGATTTATTGTTTAATGGGTACAGAGTTTCCATTTAGAATGATAAAAAAATGTGGAAATAGACAGTGGAGATCAGTAACAACATTGTGAATGTACTTAAACAATTGTATACTTAAAATAGTTATAATGGTAAATTTTATGTTATGCATATTTTACCAGACTAAAACAAAGTGCATGAATTCTAGTCTTTCATGTTGCTATTCTTATTCTGTCTCTGGAACTTTGATATCTGTTTTGTTAATGTTTTTCTTCTCCTGAAAGAAGTACATGTGAGTTGTCTATGGACATTTAAACAAAGTGCCAGAATAGTGTCAAGTTTTAAACATCCAATTAAAAGCAGAAAAACAAAACAAAACAAAAAACACTGAGGATAAACACAAATAATTATGGGACTAATTAGATTATTTAAAAATTCCTTAGGTTTAGTCAGAATTTGCAATAACCCTGTGCAGTGAGTCCAGTTTAATTATTGATGCCATAAAGTAGACTGAGCGTAGTGTTTTCTTCAGTGTTACTGTTTATGATTTTATAAAAGCTATCCATATGGGTCCACTTGGTTTGGGCCTATAGGCAGATTGGTCTCTAGCCAGATACTCCATCTTCTTATGTATCACACCTCTCCATAGAGCTGAAATGTTCCCCTGAAGAAAAACTTTTTAAAATCCAACAAACTCTAATTTAGATTTGGCAGTCACTGTGCTGTGGTGTTTGAGTGTTTTAGACTAAGTAATATATAACATTTTAAAACTTCCAGTGTCTTGTATCTTAGTTGCTGTGCTCTCAGTATCTGTAGGAAAAACTCCTAGATAAAAGAGTAAATTAAATTTGATGGAGTCAGTTTTAACTGGTTAAGATTGTCCTTCCCACCTCATAGCCTCAGATTATCCTCATTTTTATCATATATAGTGAAGTGAAATGAAAGACGGAGGGAGGAGAGGAGGTGTGCTTGCTTATGAGATAGTGCTCCTCAAGGAATCAGTTGACAATTTGACTAATCTTCAGAATGTTTACTCTGACATAGTTTTGCTTTTGCTTTTCATATTTTTACAACTTTATCTTAAGACTTTCTGGTCTTCTCTGGGCAGTCCAAAGTTGGGGGGTCTGTGAGACACAGGACTGAACCATTTAAATGTTATTTTGTATGCAATTTTATTCAAGGACAATAGGAACACAAGGCCAAATTCCACTTGACAACTTTCTGAACTTCAGCAGTATCACACTCATTTTAAACAGAACTACTTTAAATCCTTTCTGGAACAAGACAGGGCATAAAGACACAAAATGATAATGTCAAATTATTTAATACAAAAAGTTTTGGTTTTTGGATATGTAATAGAATATCTTTTAATCTTTGCTACCTGGTTTCAAATCAGCTTCTCTTCTGTTGTTGGTCTGAGGTTCTTAGTTGGTTATAAACTATCCTGTTTAAAACATCTTAAACTTCCTGGTGTATCTGTTCTTAGAGAATGTCAATATAATACTGTTAAGGGTGGAAATTTTTCAAGTGAACCAACTAGCTAAGTCAGCTACAGGGAAGAAATATCTTTAGATAGCAGAAGTCGTCCTGCTTGCTTGGATGTGGTTTTAGGAGATGTATTGTATAAGATATGAAGATGGCCAATGTCTGCTTCTGTAATCTGCTTACTTGTTTGGTGGTAACCAGAGTGATAGTCTGCTCAAAGATATGCTAATAGCCAACTTCTGCTTCTGTAATCTGCTTACTTGTTCTAGGCTTTATAAGCTGCCTCTTTTGAGAGCTCGGGCCTGATCTCTTCTAACCCTGCCTGGTAGAGAGTCAGTCAGTAGCTGGCTGGCTAATAAAGGCTCACAATTCATCTCAGTTGGCTCCGTGGGTCTTAGATTTGATGGAATCACAACAATACATGCTCCCCCATCCTTTATGCATGGAGTTAACTCCAACAAGAGATGAGTGGCCCTGATCTATACAGTAGGTTGATCATGTGAGTACTTAGTCAATACCCACGGGTTGAAAAGCTGAGCATTTGTAAAGTCACACACACACACACACACACACACACACACAGGTCCATGTGTATGTGTGTGTGTATATACATATATATTATATATGTGTATATATATGTGTACACACACACACACACACACACACACACACACACACACACACACATAAATGGCCTCAGGGCAGAGGGCAGCATTGACTTGACTTGTAAAACTACTTTGTAAGTGTTACTTCCTCTTTCCACACAAGGCAGAAAATCATTCTCACACAGTTAAAAGCACAGTTTCTTGTGGCAAGCACAGAACTTCTCAAAAGTCTCTTAGAAGCGATGTATCTTAAGTAGAAATCTTCTACCAGAACCTTCGATTCCTGAGTAGGGATCATACTGATAGAGACAAATTGATTACTTCTCTCCAACCCTCCAAACCTCACTGTTTGGCTTTATATTGAAAATCAAAACTAAACCTTTATTGCAAAGCTTGCATGGTGAAAGTTTGTTGATGTGCAGTGAATCCCAAGTGGGAAATTACTAGAACTAACAAGACTAGGAATATTTGTTTTCAAATGGATTTTTAAATTGACCTTGATAGTTTTCAATGTTTCTTAATTAGTGTTTGAAATCTGCTAATTTTACAAAAAAATCTGTTTCTTGCTGTATTAGAGTATAGCATCACAACAAAATTAGCATTCCATATGTTGTTTTGTTAAACATACTTGGTGACTTTCTTTAAAATTCCTTGGGAAATGTTTTGAAATTTA
This sequence comes from Eidolon dupreanum, assembly GCA_028627145.1. Classification (NCBI taxonomy): domain Eukaryota; kingdom Metazoa; phylum Chordata; class Mammalia; order Chiroptera; family Pteropodidae; genus Eidolon; species Eidolon dupreanum. The sequence goes on along the minus strand of CM053514.1, from coordinate 45,737,849 downwards.
TTGAAACAAATATGCAACAGTTGAAATTAAATGGTGATTATCACCACATTATCCTTCTTTAAAGCATCACCTGTGTTTAGACTCAGACCTTACTTCAGAAATTACTTACAAATGGGTAAGACCTAGCTATAAATCCTTTTACCTAAGTAAGTAAAAGCAGTTTATTACAGAATTCCAGCAGTGCCATGATGCCACGATGAAGAACATCTGCTTTACCAAAGGCCGTAAGTGGCAAAACCATTTACAAAGCTTTTATTAGGGTTTTCTCTTCTCTAAACGGAATGAGAAAATTCAGCTCCCTTTTCCTAAAATATTTTTCAGAATTTTTAAATTGAAACAGGACATTTTCACCTAAAATCAGAGAACTGGGCTGTGTCTCATTGGTAGTACTAATCATTTTAACATTTAATCATTTATTGAAACTGAGATGTGGAAAAGTTGTCATGTCTATGTCTTCACTTCGGACATAAAATTTAGTGAGCAAACATATTGAATATCTATTATGTGCTAGGAGCTGAAGTTACTGATGGCAATAAGACACAGTGGCACCAATAACTCTACTTCACAGGTTAGAGCTTAGCAGGGATATTAATGGGCAGCACTTCAGGACAAGGAGGTGGTGCTCAGAGAAGATCTCACAGATTAGATGAATTTGAATAGGTGAATACAAGCCTATCAGGCAGAAAAGGCAGGAAAGAACATTCCAGGATGAGTGGCTGACCCACATAAGGCACTTAGGTATAGAAGGATGCCAGATGTTTAAGTCATAGCAGTTCCTTCAGGGAGTAGCTGGAGCATGGGGTTCAGAATGGGCCCCAGGGAAAGGCACTTGGAAAGTTAGGTGGGTCTGTTTTATCTCATGCTGAAGAATTTAGAATTCATCCTGTGGCATATGGAGATTTTGAAGAATTTTAAAAAGGGACATAAATTGATCAATGTGATATGAGAGGAAGGCAGAGACTGAAGACACTGGTATTAATTAAGAAGCTATTTTAATAGTCTTGCAGAAGATAGCAAGAGCCTGAGCTAAATCATAACAGTAGGAATTAAAAGGCTCTAAAAGGCTCTCCTTTTTAGGTCTGAGAGATATTTAGGAAGGACCAATTTTACTCAAAGGAATAAAGGTCAGAAAGGAATCATGATGAACTCCAAAGTTTGTGGTATACACACTGGGGAGATCAGAGCACCATTCATTGTTAGCGAATTTAGTAGAGGTTTTGAGAGGAAGAAATGAGTTTCGTTTTAGACATGTTGGACTTGAGGTTAGAGTGAAACATGTTGGAAGTATGGATCTTTGCCTTGGTTCTGATAGCAAAGCATTTCCTGTCTCTCCAGTGGCTCAGGGCTTTTCTTCCTGTGAGACAATGATCCAGGTAAGGTTGTGGGGTTTAATGCTGTCCCTTAGTAGCAGCCTATTATCGTTTGCATGTGTGTTGACACTGAAGAGGCTCTCTCCAGTCTCCTGTCCTGTTCTTATTCTTTCTCATGAGTACTGGGTGGGTGTCCATGGAGAAGGGCTTGCTATAAATGCAGGCTTCCTTTCTCTCTGTGGCTTCTAGTTATTCTGTCATGTTATCCCATTCTCAGACTTCAAGAATTTGTTAAAGTTTTAGCTGTTTTCTTCTTAGCTTTTTTTTATAGCAATTACCTCTTCCACACTCTGCAAAACGAGAATTGTTTTATGTCCCATTTCTCCTCAAAAAGGCTTGTCTGTTTTTTGGAATTTAGTTCAACTGGTTGCCTTGCTACTTTAGCTCTAGGACACACTCAAGACAAATCGTTGTGATTATTTGGCTTCTTCTCATTGCTAGGGAAAGAACCTTTTGTGGCTTTCTACATTGTAATTGGAAGAGGTACTCTCTCTATAAAATCAATTTTTATAATTAAAGACCTAGCAATTATTTTAGAACATGATATGAAAGACAGACTTATGGACAGCTGATCACAGGTGGTTAGAGTAAATAAAAAGTAGTCCTTTGAGGATGCTGAAGAGAGAAAGTTAGAGGTGTCTGCCCTCAAATATTCACAGTAGGAACCTGGGTAAACTTGATGGACTTTTCTAGATTATTGCCCAAATCAAAACTGTTTCCATTAGCCTGCTTTGATCTACTGTCTTTTACCTCTAAAGACATCAACTTGCAACTGAGGATAAATAAAGCAAAATGCAAAATAAAACAAAACTGTGGAGTGTCCTTAAACCTCTCATAATTCAACATGGACATATTGGTTTGGAAATTCATACTATGACAATTAAAAATCTGATCAAGCCAAGATAAAGTTGGGGAGGGAATAGTCAGACACATGTCAATATTTTTCTTCTGTGAGTTAGACTGGGGGGTGGGGAATGGTCAGCAAACTTCTTCTATAAAGGGCCAGCCAGATTATAAATATTTTAGGCTTTGTGGGCCTTATAGGTTCTGTTGCAATCATTTTGTTGCAACTCAATTCTGCTTTATAGAACAAAAGCAGCTACTGACAATACAAAGACAAATGGGTGTGGTGGCTGTGTTCTAGTAAAACTTTACTTACAAAAACAGGTGGCAGCTGGATTTTATTCTAGGGCTGTAGTTTTGAAGCCCCTCAGTTATAGGATTGATACAGAAAATAGGGGATACTACATCTCCATTTTGCCTGTGTGGCAGTCTACATCACAGAATTTTGCAAAGTAATTCATTGAACCCAGGCAAAATCTAATGTAATGAATCAAAATATTTGCTGATGAGATAAGGATACTACTCTGTGCTATAAATGACATTTAAAACCAATAATAAATGTTCATTGCAGGGTCACCTCAAGTCCTTTGTGGAACAAGGCACAGAATCAATGATTACATAAATATGATTACCTAAATAGTATCAGGCTGTGCATCTATATCTATCTATCTATCTATCTATCTATCTATCTATCTATCTATCTATATATCTATTCAGTTAGTATCAGTGGATACACACACACATACACACACACACGTGTGCATATATAACAAATATATAGATACATGGTGAGAAAGGAAGGAAAATAACTAGAAAGAAAAACACCATATATTAGTATTTCTTATATGTGAGTTATTAAATTATAGGAGATTTACTGCTAAAATATTCCAAATCTCAAACATTAAGCCTGTACAACTTTTACAATAAACCAAAAATTATTTTAAAATAAAAAAAAACACATATATGTATTATAGGGGAAAGGGATGTACTTTAAATTGTTCTACATAAGAATTAATTTCAATTTATTCTGTTTATTTGCTTTACTTCATGAATCAAAATCTCAGTTTCTTTTTCTGCTAGAGTTATGTTCATTTCTTTAGACCACCATTGAACATCTTAAGAAGGAAGATAATTGCGTAATGTTAAAAGAGCTTAAAATTGCTAAGCCTTGGGCCAGTGTTTCTTATTAACACTGTCTCTCATAAGAGGGGCTGGACCTAACTTCGTGTACCCAGGGATGGAAGGAATCAGATCTCCTTGACGGTTAGTTTTTCTTCCTGCTGATGAACTGGACACTCCAAAAGACATATTTCTTCATTCAGAACAACCTTAGTATACTGAGAATAAAAACAATTTTTCAGCCTCCAAAAGGCCAAGTATGAGTCTAGTCTAGATAAAAAGCACTTGCTAACTGTGTTCTCTTAGCAGTAGAACCACTTCCAACTTCTTGTGCCCTGGAAAGAATGGTGATCCAGGATAAACGACCAGGCCCTTTAGCTAGAAAATGTGGATTCTGAAGAAGTATGGTGGGCACTGGAAATAGGTTATAGCTGTGGGCAGGTATCATTATCAGGGCTGGCCTTTGGGCAGTTGAAAAATAGGCAGAATTCATCATTATTGCCTTTCCATTTCCCCTTTTAGTAGCATTCTCCTAATTCTTTATTTTTACTCATTCGCTCTTAAGATTCTAATTCTTAATTTTTGTTCCATAAATCTCTGTGTATCCAGGCACTTACAAAACTTGCTTTCTGCTTGTTGTCACACTTGGCAGAAATGGTTAGCTAATTCATGAAACACATCAAAGACTTAAAGTGACTAAATTGTGATACTGCTCAGGTATATTCATTCTGCAATGTAAAACAGAAAATGTTTTTGAGTGAAGGAATAAAGGTCTAATGGTGAATAAGTTTTTATGGGGGCATAGGCTATCACCATCATGTCTTACATTCATTTAACTTTTTTCCTTCAACAAATCTTTATTGAACATTTATTACACATAGTATTCCTTTAAGTATTGTGCTAAGGATTTCATGGTTCTGCTATAGGTAGAAGATGATGTGATTTGCCCTAGTCATTGGATACCATGATCTTCATGCCCCTTCTCTGCTCAGACCTTCCGATTGCTTTCCATCATAATTAGAAAGATTTCCAAGGCTGTATATGATCTGGCCTGAGTTACCTCTCTCACCTTATTTTTTACCTTGATTCAACTTTTTCACTCTGCTCCAGCCCCATTGACCCATTTGACATCAAGCAAATTAAATAAGCTTATGCTTCAGAAGTCTTGTATTTTCTGTTCTGTTATATGGAATCCTCTTTCTACTGACATCTGTGGTCTTATTTCCTCATTTTATTCAGGTCTCTGCTCAATTGTCACCGCAACAGAGTCTTTTTCTGACATGGCCCTCTTTCTTTATTTTCTATTTTCTTTCTTGCTTCATTTTCTTTATAGCAATCATAAATATATTATGTAATGGCATAATATAATATAACATATATAATATAATATAATATAATATAATATAATATAATATAATATAATATAATATGACATAACATAACATTATATATGTGTGTATATATGTATATGTATGTGTGTGTGTGTGTATATATATGGTGTGTGTGTATGCGTATGTGTGTGGCCTTTTTCTCCACTAGAATATAAACTCTATGAAGTCATGTATTTTATTTTGTTTATGGTTATATTCCTAGCATCTAGAACAGAACCATATTCAATGAATATTTGTATATTGTTGAATGACTCTACTTCACTTGGCGCATCTGCAATTTAGTCTTCACGTCTTTATGTCTCTTGCCCAGCATATAATCGAACAAAGAAGGAATATAATTACAACACCAAAAATATTCATTAAGGGATTTCAATCAAAAAAAGTCCCAGTTACTTACCAAAGATACAACTGATATTAGATCCATAAGTTCCTTTCCTAGAGCCCTATTTTTTAGGACATTTGATTGTTGTGACTTTGGCTTGGCTCTGCTGTTATTTTTACACTGAGTTAATGTGTTCTTGACGTATTTCAGAGACCAAGCTTGTCATTTATTTTGAGGGGTACCATGAACTTCTCTCTTACACTTTTGAAATGAAATTTCAGAATTGAATTAAATTTATTATTTCAGCCAAAATAGATTTGATTTACAGATGTCTGATCCCTTAAAAACAGACCCCCCAAAAGAAAACTTCCATCAACTCCAGTTTTTGTTTTCTTGTCTCCTTCTAACTAAGGACTTTCCATCAGACATTTTCTATAAGACTATATTGTGTTAAAAACATCAGTGTATGTTAAACTAAGAACATTATATTTGCTTATGTTTTAAGGTTTGTTCATTGTGGAAGTAGTATAATCTACTAGCAAGTTGCATGTGCCTTTTCAGAATGTGATTATTGCTCATAAAAGTGGCTTTAATTGAAAATTTTATGTCATGGATAGCCTATAGCAATCTTAAATCCACAAACCTATATTTATGCTTCTGTAATTTATTTTTTAACATTCCCTATACAACAGTATTTTGAAATTACTAAAGGGTTTTTTTCTTTTTTTGTTATTCATACGGGTTACTTAAAAAAAATATTGCTGTTATGTTCAACTGTTGGCACAGTTGCAGGCAACTAAAAGCTTAAGAAAATTATTCCCCTGCCTGTCCCCTCCAAAGCCACATCTAAAAAGTCACAAAAGGAAACACACAATTCAAATAATCTCTATGCTGTATCTGAGATTAACTTGGACACAGATGTTTTAACTTACAGTTTGATCTGGCATAATACATACATTTAACAAAATCCTGTTTCGTATTGCTTCTATAAACACTGAAGTCTGATAAAAGTGTATTGATTTTTCTGCTATTTAAGAGCTTTTGAACCAGTGCTTAAAGCAAGTTTTCTCCAAGGCCTAAATTAACTCTTTCAGCTTTTGACTGTGTGTGTGTGTGTGTGTGTGTGTGTGTGTGTGTGTGTGCATGTGTAAGGGTATATGTGTGCATGCAAATATGTGTTTGTTTATTCTTGAAATGGATTAGAATGACAAACCATTTTGTGGTCTGCAATATTTTATTCTCTAGGGATAATCATTAGACTTTGTTCTTGATTTTTTCTTAGAAGATGAAATGATTCAACACTGTTCATTACTGCTCATTTCCTAACCACACTGTAATCATTATAGGCTTAGATATTATCTGAAATGTTTCTGAAAATATTAATGCAACATGAATAGGGTTTTCCTCCCTCTCCCTGGGCATTTAAATATGGACATCATACTTCCTCCTCCTGGTCTTCATGTCTTTTGTCCAACTGACTTTAATGTGAGGGCCCTCCAGGAAATGACTTAAGAAATATCAGTCCAGTTTAAGTCTGTCTTGCTTTCAAAATCATGCTCACACTCTCTTCTTTCTTGGCCAGCATTCTAACATATCACTAAGTCAGTTTCTCACCTCATGCAGGAGCACAGCAGCCCACCACAACTGTGAGTAGGCTTCTCCAAATTTTTTGTGTATTTAGACCAGAATTGTGACCTTGGTAACTTCTGGAGGAAAAGATATCCCCCAATTTAAAACATGTAAGAAATGTCAGTTCAGCAGCACCACAACCTTTTGCAGCCACAGAGACTTTTGCTAAGTGGAATCTCCTACGGTGGTATATAAAACAGTTAGGTTCTGAATTAAATAAGACATTGGCTAATCGTCTTGTGATATGGCTCAAGTGTATTCCTCAATGTATTGGTTAATATGAGGGCTTATTGGACTTTGTCATTTACAAAAGTTCTCCACACAAATGATTTCATTTGAACTTCAAAATAACGTTCTGAAGTAGGTGTTTTAGATATCTCCACTTTGCAAACAACCACACAGTCTCTGAGAGAGGATAAGTGGTAGAGGCAAGATCCTAAATTCTGCATTTTTTTATTTCATCATGCAGAAAGACCATGGGTCTTTAGGTACAATGGACAAACAAGAATTTAATTTCATGGAAAGTTAGTCAAATGGCTATTTTGTAATGTTGGGGACCACATTTCTTAATTTTTAAATTCATCATCCAGATGTATGATAAGCATAATATGTAACAGTGATAAGAGTATTTATCTATCAGTCACACACACACAACACAAACTTCAAAGTCAAGAAATAAAAACATGTGAAATTAAAAACTAGAAAGCTATACAGTTTTTTTTTGTAAAGGAGTCTTTCCTTACCTTAAAGAGATTTCTTGAATAAAACTTACAGAAAATAAAAATTTATTTTAATGTTCGCATAAAAACTACTTTAAAGAGAATTTGCTTCTCAGCTCTCAGAGATGGGACAGAGCTTCCAAACCCACTCAGGCCAGAGAGCTGTCATTGCTGCCTACATCACCTTTGCATAGCATAAACGTGAGTTATGGCTTGTCCAGACATCGGCTGGAAAATGACACTGTACACGAGTTAAGGCTCTTAGGAAATCCAGGACACATTCTCAGGTAAAGTTATTATTTGTTGATGTCAAGATTATAGAACTATTTTGTATATGTTTTTGGAGAATACTTAATCATTTCCTCAGTGAGAATTGGAGATTCTATCAGCAACCGTAGAAAGGAAGAGAATAGCATAATTCTGAAGAATGTGGGTTTAAATCCTGGCTCTGCTACTTACAAGCTGTGGGATCTTGGGTAAGTTAAATTTCCTATTGTGCCTTGTTTTTTTTCATCTGCAAGACATAATAATGACATTTACATTGAAGAGTCGTTTAAAAGATCGTAGAGAACATATATATACATATATGTGTGTATATATATAAAAGCCAAGATGCCTTTTGTAAAATCAGATATATAATTTATGTAAAGGATGGCACTTTGGATCATAAAAAGCCTCACTGCAAGATGTATATACTGCCAAGGACCTGTAACTTCATTACCTGAAATACCAAACAAGGTGATATTCAGGGCACAGGAAGTTTAGATTGTAAGGAGCAGCAGAATCCTAAGGAAGATTCTTAAGCTCTACCTTTCCTCCAATGGTACTGAAACTTCAGCAAAAGCACCGTTCACCGCCATCAATAATGTGTGAAACGTCATCCTTTTGCATAATATCTCTTCCCATGTGTCTATGACTAATATCTGTTCATTTTATCCACCAAATTTGCTTTTATGATCTTCAGCTCCATTGAGCCAGCACATCTTTGCAGGAACAAACTGGATCTACTTCTGCTTCTCACACTTCTGACAGAAATGTCAGTTTCATTTCCATCACAAAATCTTGGATAGCTCTTAAGTGTGTCAGAACTCAGTGTTTTCCATTCCAGGTTGAATTGGCACAGCTGGGGTAGAAAAGAATCGTCTTTAGACTTGTGAAGTGAGCAACTTGGATTTACAAATCATTGAGAAGATACAAATGTGGGTTTGAGTTTCTACTGTAAAATCTCAATTATCTGAATGTCGAAGGATTATAAAAAATGAACTTGGAATTAATTCATTGGTAGTTGAGAGTAACATTATGAGAAACAATCATTACATCTGATTAATTTGAATTGTGGTCTATTCTAAATGTAAAATTGAATTAAAAAGCTTTTAAGCTTATCAGACCTCCAATCCTAACCTAAATGATAAAGTTGATATTATTTTTTCATTTAATTAATTGGAAAAATAAATAGGCAGAAGTTTATGCAGTCATTCTCCCATCAGATGTGAAGTATGTATCCAGAGTTGATGATGGTAGTTTGCTTTCACAAAAATGAAGGCTTCAGTCACATTGTTATCAAACCTTGCATTGGAAATGTGGGTTTCAAGAGAATACTACATTTGGGAGGTAGCTCAGTGGTGATGGTATTACATTTCAGAAAATAAGAATTGTTTTAGTTACCTGAAGTTGCTGCTGCTTTTATTCTTAAAACTGATTCATTTTAAACATTTTTGGTGGACATGTTTGTATTTCACTCTTTGCTTTTTAAACATAATATACTAAATATAGTTTTTTTCTGAAAGACACAGGGCTAATACTATAGATATTTATTCTTTCATTTGTTTATTCAACAAATATTTGCTGAACGCCCATATAGTGAGTTACTGTATAAACTGAGTTTTAAAGAAAGAGAATGTAGCCATGTGAAGAATGGGAGAAAAAAGTTCCAAGATGAGAGAAAAGCGAGAACAGACCCCTAAGGTGGGAAAGAACTTGCCAAATTTGCAGAACTGAAGAACAGTGTGGTTAGAGCTTAGTGAGGAAGTTGGAGAGTGGAAGGGTGGACTGAAAAAGATAGACTGGAATGCAGTTAAACCATGAGGGGCTATTAATGTGCATGGGGTGATTTTCCTGAATTCAGATGTCACCAGTATGCTGAGATTTTGTGAAGTGTGTGATGTCTTCATTTTGGGGGTTTTCTGACATCGTTTCCTGCAGTTTCTTTCTTTTTTTATTATTAATTCTTTGATTTTGCAGCAATTATTGCATCTAAGTCTTGTAATGTTATCTTCTAATTTTTTTTCCATTGTGTAGATAAATCAGATAACCAAACTAATTAGAATTATATCTAAAGTGTAAAAAACCCCATGAATTTGGGACACAGTTAATCTCCTCTGAGCACAATTTATAAGCTTTTATAAATAGACCACTTTAACATCTGTTTCCTCACCTGTAAAAGTAGGTAAATGATAAAAATAACAGGTAAATTCTCTTTTAGTCTGTAATTTGACCTACAATGGTTTTAAAAAGATCTCTAAAAATCAATTGCACAGTTAAGCTTGCTATATTTTAATTACCTGAAAGTGTTAACTACTTCTTTAATTAATAGCACCCAATGAATTAATATCTCTGCATTTTGTAAATAAATGTAATTATTTTCCAGTTACAAAATTCTAGACTTTACATTTTCATTCATAGACACACATCTATTAACTCTTTGAGGGGAGGAGCCATTTCTTCTATTTTTATATCAACGCAGCTTTTGTCATTGTATTTTAGCAAAATAGATGCTCAAGAAAATGATTATCGAATGAATCCATAAATTAATAAAATTGGTTGGCTTGAATCTTACTTGAATTTTTACTAAATGTATCAGGAGTCATCACCCTTCTGCTTTTCTGTCTTCAGAAAAGCTTTTGTCAGGCATTAGTTTCTTAAAAATGGAGTGTGAATATATGGTATTCTAGAATTCTCTGGCATTATGTAGGAATGTGTAAGTCTGTCTCAGGAGAAAAGGGTTAGTAAGCAATGCTTACAAAGAAATAAAATAGTTTCAGACCTTGGTCAACCTCAGGAAAGTATTTGAAAAATGGCAGTCAAGTGACTTTTCTCCTTTGCTTTTGGGATCAGAAGCTGTCCACTCACCTCCAAACTTCACTCCTGGCTAATTTCAGGGGAGGGATGAATGAAAGGCAGGGTGCTGGACAAGTGCTGACAGCTATTCTGAATGTGGCATCTTATTTCCTACATGCCTAGGTCTGCTTAACATTACACAGTGCTTAGCTTTGGTCAGGATATGGTCAGTGTTTTTAGAAGTATTTGGTTAGTATTTGTTGGAAGGTGTATGAGAAATCATCTTTCTAAGGGGAAAGCTCCTGAAAATTTTCACCGTGCATGCAAATTTTAGTGTAGAAAATTATCTATAAAAATTCAGGGAGAAAAAAGAAAATTTATTGGTTTGTCAGAAGGGAAAATACTGCTTTGCATCCCTAAAGAAAAAATCCACAGGATTTGTAGTCTGTATTTGTAAAGAGAGAAATTCATTGCTAGAAATATTTTTGGAACACTGGCTCAGATGGATTGGGGTCCATTCATTAGTGGTTGGATGATTCTGCAGAGCTTTATTTGGGTCAAGGAAAGAAAGAGGAAAGGTTAGGATAGGGGGCCTTGTAAAGATGGCAGGTATAGTTGTGATACAACATTCCTTGAAGATCATGAGGAAGTAGTGGAAATTATTTCTTGAATTAATCTGTGCCGAACCTTAATGGGATTTTTCTTTAAAGAGCAGTGGTGGAAGAAGGTATCTGGAGAAAAACCTTCACACTTCTGGAAGAAATTTATGATTTTAATCTCATCATATTACAGTGGTGTTTATCTCTTCCTTAAAAATAAGGAGCTAAATCGATGATGTGTGAGGTCCCTGCTGGCTTTAGATTTCTGTGATTCTGGGATTAATCAAGAATGAAAGGTGTTTCTGATCAAGCCTCTCCCCCTATCCCCCCCCCCCCAAAAAAAAAAGAAACCTGAAGGGCGTGTCTTAGAAAGACCAGTCATGTATCCTTATTTCTAAATCAAATGGTGTCATTGGTAACATGTATTGTGGCATCAAATTTCTGTGGGACAATAGGAGACAGAATATAAACCATGTGGTTAAATGACTAATTTTGATGAAGAGATCTGTCCTCTGCATTGTTTGGAAAGTGGGCTGAGAAACTCTGAGACTGAGGAAGCATTTTAGAGTAACAAAAATGAATCCCATCAAAATGTATAAGCACAAAGGTTCATTTTTTTGCTTCAGCTTGAGCCGTGACCTCTCAAAACTGCTTGTTCAGCTTTTCTTAATACCAGAGCAACTTAGAAACAAATCTCATCTTTTACCTAAGCTGCATAACCCAGCTCCTCTGGGCCCCTGGCTTTGACAGGATTCATTTTGAAATGGTTCTGTGTCATACAACGTATACAGTAAATTTGTGACTTTTATAACAGAACCATCAGACAAGGTTTTCCAGAGTCCAGCTGTGAATCTTTAGATTGTCCTCATGTTACTTAGACCAGAACAACTGTTTGAATCAAAGCCAAAGATGTCCTTGAATCATATGGTATCAGGGCGCTAATGAACTCTGCAGACATTTCAAATTCCTTTTCCTTACCTTCTCTCTTTCCCCTTCCACCTTAACCAGGTGTGACTTAATCCAGTTTACTTTTTCCCTAAGTAATAAGTTGTAATACAAACCCCCATACATATGTATACATACGTATGTAAAATTTTGGTGTATATAATTTTTTTTGTACTGTGAAGTAAGTTTTCAAAACTGGGTTTTTAAAAATAAAACTAGATATTTTCCTAATTTGTTTTATTAATAGGTATGTAAAAGAGGGGTTTTAATTTTTATTGCATCCTAGGGCTTTTAGAGATGACAGATACCTCAGTGATCTGCTAAGCCAACTCTTGTTTATTAAAGATGAGAAAACTGAGGCTGTGAGTTTGAAGAGATTTACTTAAGATAACATAGGTAATGGTTGGTAGAGCTAAACTTCAACCAGGCGATTGAACTCTGGTGCTCTTTTCTCTTGAGCACATGATTTGAGAACTTTGTTCATATTTTTTACTTCTCTCATTTTTTTCCACTTAAAATTATCTGTTATAAATGAACTACTTTTACTCACCTATAATTTTTCTCTTGTTTTTTCATGGTGAATTCATGAAATTATACTATTCTGAAATTTTATGTTATATGAACATATATAATTTCTGTCTGTCTAGTATGCTCACTCCTCCCACCTCCCTCCTCTCAACACATCTGTCTGATGCATTCTCAATAACAACCATGGTTCAAGTCTTCTGTGAGTCTCTGTGCAAAGTAAAACCTTCTCTGAAGAGTCACCTTTCCCCATCCTGGCAGTTTGTCCTTTCAAGCAACACTTTGGGAATGTGACTAAGCAATTTCACATTGTGTTTGTTTGTTTGTTTGTTTGTTTATTCATTGATTGATTCATTCATTCACTTATCTCTTTTTATCTCCAGTTCTATAACACAGAAAATGAATTTTTAAACCTCTAAATACTTTAAAACTCCTTTAACCTTTATTTCTGATTTTGTTTTTGAACATGTATGTCATCTTAAAGGGGGTCCTATTAATTAAATCTCTACAAATTATTGGTAAATCAGTTCTTATTTTCAATTAACTGACATTTATTGAGCACCTAGTATTATAGGTAATCACAGAAGTTGATCCTAAAACCATCATCTACTAAATCCTCACAACAATCCTGGGTAGTTAAGTTGTCATACCTCATATGGAAACTGACTTTCAGAGAACACACATCTTGCCCAAGGTCTACTGAGTCCCTGAATCTGAAATTCAAACTCAACCATAGAAATCAACATTCAAGATTATTTCTGCATTACATCCATTCTTAACTCATTAAGCACTTTCTTCAGTATGTCTATACTTCAACAAGATATTAGAGGGGTGAGGGAAAGGGAGTTGGAAAAAAATTTGAAAGTTTTGGGGTAAATTATTTAGATTGTCTGCCTTATATGTATTTGTTCAAAAATCACCACCACCAATATGAAAAACTTTTGAACTGTTATAGTTTTGAAAGAAAGGGACTAATATCCCCTCGATTTTTTTTCTTTGTTGTCATGTAGCTTTTATTTCTGTTTATAACTGCTCTGGTTTAATTTCTTACCAACAATACTTTTTTCTTTTTTAACCAGAATCAAGTATTCTAATCAATGAAAGTTTAGTATTCTAACCACTGGAATACAGTTCTTGATTGTCTAAGGATAATGGAGAAGAAGGAATGACATTTAAATTACTAGTTGGTTCAAAAGGTAGAAGTTGTTATTTAGTAGCTTCTTCCAACTAAATTCTCTGTCAGAACTAATCAATAGCTAACATGAAATTAAACTACAATTTTTTTTTTCATTTTTTAGACTCAGAAGTAGTATTGGTTCATTAAGTGGTCATATATAGAATGATAAAGAGGAAGATAACTTAGAAATGTCTTAGATTTCCTCAAATTGAAGCACCTGTACCTGAAAAATTGTGAGTCATGTGTAATGCTGTCCTATGCTGAGAAAACTAGACAGTATTGTTGAGCCATGACAAATCAGTCTTTTATAATTCACTCTTGCTCATTTTTTGACATTTATCAGTTAAGACTGGATAATAAAAGATGGCCTCTTTTATTTACATAAATGTACAAAATAAGGCTCAAAAAGCTTATTTAGCTTTTTGAACAACTCAGCTCTAGTGGCAAAGCAGAAAAGTGTTTAAAAGAATTAAAATAATGAAAAGTGTTTATTGGTAGAGCAGCAGCATGAAGGTTGAATATGAGCGGTAGCTTTGCAGCTTTTGGTTATTAATTATTTTGTCTTCTGTCTAGCAGCCATCAAATAATGGCAGCAGATTTTGAAAAGGCAAAAGGGAGAGAAGGTAGGAAAAGGGGTCCACCCTCACTGGAGGAAAATGCTTCTTAGATATGGTTTGCTTAGAAGCTATTTCATCCCACCAAAAAGATAAAAATATTTCTCCAGTCTGCTGAGAGCACAGAATATGTGATTCAGGGAAATCAAAAGGTTCTTGGAAATTTGAGTATTTTTGCAGACCTAGTATGCGAAGTTAGAATGAGGTGATGGGGGAAGGCTGTTTCAAATTGTTACTTGTCAGTGTAGTCCAGGTGGTCAGTTGGACCAGAAAGAAGGAAGTTGCCAGTACTGTCCTTAATTTTATAGACAAATGCTTGACTGAGATTTTTAGAGCCATTGTTTGAAAATAATTTTTAATATTAATATTGGTACTTCTACCTTTTTAAATTTGCATTTGCCTATCTTTTTGTTCATTTATTAATATTAAATTTTATTATTACTTTTTTCATAAAAAATCTAATCTGCCAATCTCTTTTTAAGTGGGATAATCATAATCATTCAGATTCATTTGGCCATTGATATATTTAATAGTTTTCTTTCTTCTTTACTTTATAATTTAATAATTATTTTTTTCTTTGCCCTTTGTGGAAAAATTTATGCTAATTTTTGAAGTTATAATTTATTGACTTTCGTCCTTTTGCTAAATTAGTTTTCTCTTCCATTAATGGTTATCTTCACTTTCCAGTACTCATAATCTCACACATATTTCTGTATTATCACATAGAGTCAAGATACGTAAGTTTCTTTTTCCAAGAAGATGAATGAAATCTATAGAAAATGTTTACTACCTATTCATCTCTTCCCATATCCTTTTCCCAAACTCCTACATTGTACTGAGATAGTGTAATATTAGTGCAATATTTAATTCTGGGGTTTATTGAAATTTTTCTCATAGTATATCCCTTTTATCTCAGGATTCTTATTTAGCATGTATTTTATCCATGTCTAGACAGTCTGTCAGTATATCATTATCCATAAATTTAATTATATGTTTGTAACATATGTGCATATCTTTTGTATTATTATTTGTTATTATTATTTATGCCTATAACACCTGGTCATCCTAGGTGGTCTCCCATCCAAATACTAACCAGGACTGACCCTGCTTAGCTTCTGAGATCAGATGTCAGGCTTGTTCAGGGTGGCATGACCATAAATCATGGACTGTGGCTCCACTGGGGCATGAATCTAGAACCTTCTATGTGTAAAGCAGATGTGCTAATTACTACACCGTGGAACCACATCCACATATGTGTATATGTGTGTGTATTTATTTCTCCTTAATGTTTTCTCTTTTCTTAATCTCTTCTCTTGAGGTTTCTGTTCATGCTAATTGTTTCAATAGATTTTTTTTTTAGAGTATTTTCTTTAGTTAGGTGTATGAGTCATTTGTTACCTGGATATCTGCATATCTAAAGATAAGTTTTTTTTTTCAAGCCTAATAATGAGTGGAGATTCTTTGGGTTCCAATTTTTTACTTTAGGTAATTGATAGATATTACTTTACTGTCTTCTAGCTTCAAAGTTTACAAATGAGAAGTCTGATTTATATTCAATTCTTTTTCCTTTTTTGTTTCAATCTGGAAGATTGTAAAATTTTGTTTTTAAATCCCTGGCTTTAAAAGATTTTTGATCATTTGTGCCAAAATGTATTTCATCATTGATTCTCCATGGACTCTTTCAAGTCTTTCTGCCTCTTGGGAGATTTAAAAAACTTATTTGTTTCTTAAACAAGCCTGATCTGGCCTGATTTCCGAAGCTAAGCAGTAAGCAGGGTCAGGCCTGATTAGTACTTGGATGGGAGACCACCTAGGAAGACCAAGTGCTGTAGGTGAAATAAATAAATAAATACATGAATAAACAAATAAATAAATAAAAATAGTTTAATAATTACTTTCCCTTTATTAGTTCCTCCTCCACACACACCCCACTCCAGTTTTCATTCTTCAGATGTTAAGGACCTCTGGGTTTATCTTAAGTTGACTTCTCTTTCTCTCATTATTTCTGTCTCTTTGCATATTTTCTCTTTCATTTTCTAAGTTACTAGTTTGACCTTTGACAAAGACCATCCTCTCCTTCAATTTATGTAACAAATTTTTTAGTTTAAAGATTATGATGATTTTTGTTTTTGTTTTTGTTTTTTATTTTTTAAAATTTTATTAGTTTCAAGTATACAGTACATTGGTTAGATTTATATAGTTTATAAAATCGTACCCTTAATTGCTCTTTCTCTCCTCTGGCTCTCCACCATTAATGCTAACTGCATTCCCTGTGCTGTGCTCCTCATTCCTGTGGCCATCTGTCATCTACTAATTTGTACTTCTTTAATCCTTCACCCCATTGTCTCAGCCTCCAAACTTCTTCCTCTCTGGTCATTACCAGATTGTCCTCTATGTAGGGTGCCAGCCATGGTTGTGGTTATGGAAATGATGGTAGAAGGCCAGTTGTCTCTGACCTCTCAATGCAGCAATAAGTAGGTCATGAGTTTTATGTCCAGACACTAGAAAGCTTCTCTGTTCTCTGGTTTCTACAGGCAGTCTGGAATGTTTGTCTTCTTTAGTGGTCTCATTCTTGTCTGTCCATTAGAATTGGCTTGGGATCATTTAAAATATCAATGCCCAGAGTTCCGCCACCTAAGCCCGTGAAATCAGAGTCTCTGATTCCTTAATTCCCCAAGTGTTTCTCACTGGCAGCCACAATTGAGAAGCATCATCATCTCACAGCTGGCTTCAATCATTCAGTGAAAAAGACCCATCCTGTCCACCCTTTTAAATGAGCTCCTCAATCCCTCATTGACACTTTCTAATAGTGCTTATCACTTTCTGATATTTCTTTCTTTTCCTCCCAGCTTTATTGAAGTATAAGACAATTAGTTGCTCATATTTACATTGTACAGTTTAATGAGTATTTTAAAATTATAATTGGCATACAATAATATATATTAGTTTCAGTTGTAGAGTGATTAGAGATCTATATAACTCAGGAAATGATCACCTCACTAAATCTAGTACACCTCTTCCTCCTTACATATTTATTACAACATTGAAACTGTTTTCCTTATGCTACACTTTATATCACCATGTTTATTTTGTAACTATCCATTTGTACTTTTTTCCCTTTGCCCTTTTTCACCATCCCCTCTCCATGTTCCTCCCATCTAGTAGCACTCAAAATATTCTCTGTACCTCTGGTTTTGTTTTTGTTTTTATTGTTGTTGTTTATTTTGTTGTTTAGATTCCACATGTATGTGAAATCATGTGATATTTGTATTTCTCTAACTGACTTACTTCAATTCATTCAGAGCAATAGCCTCTAGGTCCATCAAGGCAATATCTTTTCCCATCCCCTTCCTTTTAGTCTGTGTGAGTCTTTTAATCTGAAGTAAATCTCTTCTAGGCAGCATATATAGGGGTTTTGTTTCCTTATCCATTTAGCTTCCCTATCCTTTGGTTGGAGCACTTAATTCTTTTCCATTTGAGGTAGTCGTTGATAGATATTTAGTTAGTACCATTTTTATTCACATTTTTGCTACATGTTTTTTTTTTTTTTTTCCTTAAAGAAGTCCCTCCAAAAATTCCTGTAATACTGGCTTGGTGTTGATGAATCCCTTTAGCTTATTTGTGTTTGGGAAGCTCTTTACCTGCCTTTTGACTCTAAATAATAGCTTTGCTGGATAAAGTATATCTTGGGTTTTCATCACTTTGAATATTTTGTGGCAAGCCCTTCACTCCCGCAGTTTCTTTTGAGAAATCAGCTGGCAGTCTTATGAGTGCTCCCTTGTAGATAACTAACTGCTTTTCTCTTGTTGCTTTTAAGATTCTCTTTGTATTTAATGTATGGCATTTTAATTATGATGTGTCTTGGTGTGGGCCTCTTCAAGTTCATCTTTTGGGAGACTCTCTGACTTTCTGGGGTCATATGTCTATTTCTCTCACCAGATTAGGAAAGTTTTCCATCATTATTTCTTCAAATATATATTCAACTTCTTGTTCTTCCTCCTCAGGTACTCCTATGATATGGATGTTGTTACCTTTAATTTTGTCAAATAGGCTTCTTAAATTATTAATTTGTTCTTGGTTACTTTTTTTTTTTTTTTTTTTTGATGTTCTGATTGGGTGTCCATGGCTTCCCCATTCTCTGTATTGGTGTTTTGATCCTCTCCTCCCACTCTGTTGATTCTCTCTAATATATCCTACATCTCAGGTAATGTGTTCTTCATTCCCTTTTATAATTTCCATTTCCATTTTTATGTTTTTTATCTCTGTTAAAGTTCTCACTGAGTTCATCTATATGTCCCTTAAATTTCATTGAGCATCTTTATAACCAGTGATTTGAACTCTGCATCTGTTAAATTTCTCAACTCCATTTTTCTTTGATATATGTCATGTTCTTAAATAGTTTCTGCTTCTGTCTTCTCATTTTAGTTCCTTTCTGTGTCTATGTAATAAGCAATGCTCCTAAGTCTCCTTGCCGTATTAGCATGACTTTGTGTAATATGTGTCCAGCTGCACAATCCTGAGAAGGGTTCAGCTGCAGGCCAAGTTTATCACCAGCCTGTGCCCCTCCTGGGCCACCTGTTAAGGTTCAGAAGACGGATACTATACTTATAATTGCCTCAAGAAGCCACACCAGAAACAGGCTAGCTGCTACCTGTGTGAGTGTAGGCACTGCTCTGCAAGTGGCACAGTTCTTGCCGAGGACACAACTATATGTAGCTTGGGTTTTGCTGTGACTTGGGGATACGAAATTTAAGGGCATCCTCTGGGCAGAGTGACTTCTGTTATCCAGTTCAATGACATCTCAGTTATGGCAGCGCTGCACACACTGGGAGTGGGGAGGGCTCAACAGAAGAATAATAGGTACCGCAGGCACTTCTGCCCAAGAGAAAGCCTTACCTATAGCCATCGCTCCAACAACTCATTGTCCCCCTTAAGTCTCTGGTGCCTCCCAAGCAGACAACTGTTATCGGTGTCCAGAGTGTATAGGTCCATCACCACAAACATGGTCATGAACTTGGACCCTTTAAGAGGAACATCCGCAGCTGCTGGCTAGCCCCTGTCCCACTCAGCCACTCAGGACGGGCAGCCTTGCATCCTCGCCCACTCCTACCTCCAGCCATTATAGGGTGATTTCTTTATTCTCTCCCTAGTTGTAGTGCTTCTATTCTTTTAGACCCCAGGCTACTCTGCTTGCTATTTGTTCTTTTTCCATCACAACTTTGATGTGATCCCAAGAGAGGATGAATGAAGCTTCTATCATCTAGGCAATTTTACCCAGTCTCCCATTTTCTTCTTTATTCAAATCTCTATTTTCTGCTTCCTTTCCCCAAACAGAATGTAAGCTCCATGAAGCAAGAGCTTTGTTTTGTTTATCATTATATCTTTAGACCTCAGAACAGTATCCAGAATGTGTAAGCACTCAATAAATATTAATTCATGCCTGCAGTGTGTTAAACACTGTGTTATGCTCCTGAGGATGATACAATAATGAAAACAATAGTAGCAACAATGAACAAAAAAATTAAAGTCATACCTCATTTTATAACCCTTCACAGATGTTGCATGTTTTACATATTGAAGGTAAGAATCTCTAGGAAAAAGATTACAATTCACTTCATTGCAGTGGTCTGGAAGTGAAACTACAATATCTCCGAGGTTTGCCTTTGGTGTTTTCCGCCATCATAGAACTCACAATCTAGTGGATTACTTTTAAAAAATGTTTTATATCATTCTATCAGACCTACCCAGAAAGTAAATGGCTAAACAAGTAAAGGAGAAAAATTTTACCCCTTAAAGATTGCCACCATCATCTTGTCTTTTTATCATAGTTATCAGCAACACACATTTACACAGTTTAATGGACTTAGTGGTTTATAGTCACTGAAATGACATTTCAACCCTGCCTTACAATAACCTGAGCCATGATTTTGGGGCTCTGCGATTTCTTCTGCCTTCCCTTGGAGGTTAGTGTTAGTGAGGAGCTGTGAGACAGTATAGCTTCCTCTCCCACACAACAAGTCCTTGGTGAGATCCTCCTGGTGGTCTAAGACCAGGGCTGAGCCTTCCTGTTATGGTTGAGCTGCAGGAAATATTCTGTAGTTCCTCAGTTCAGCTGGACAGGCACATGAAAGGGCCTAAGAACACACACAGAGAAAACATATAAACAAGTGTACACTCACCCATTTTTGTGGAAACAGACATAAATGGTGGGAGGTGCTTTAACACATGGAGTGTCTAGATTTTAGAGGGTTTCGTTATGAGACATGGACTAAGTCTTGATGGTAGGAATTTCAATGAAAGGGAACTCAGTTGGAGAGATCAGAACTAGAGCATTGCAGGCCAAGTGAATACATGTGCAAAGTCTAGGAGGCTTTAGCTAACGCCTCATGTGAGGCCAAAGCAAGCAGTCCTTTTACTGATCTTAGGGAGTCCTGCCTGTACTGGGGCAGGTTAATTTAGGGATTAGGTAGAGTCAGCATATCTTAATGCTATCTTTCCTTCAGAGATTATTCACCAATCCGATCACGTTTATCATAGGACAAAAGGGATAATATTAAAGCAACTTATTCAACCATTTTAAACAAACTGCACAGCTAGTGTAGACATCACAAGGAAACAAACCTCATATTAAATTTGCTCATTTACTTTTCTTAGGTCTTTAATTATTGAGCCATTAGAAAAGTGTAATCTAGAGCTTTGTTTTTGCAATGCAAATTTATGGAAAGAAATTCAATAGTTGATCGAAACATGAGTATGAACAACATATATATTTTTATATACAGTATTAAGGTACATATGTATAATATATATGCAAAAAAGTGCTAGAAGGCTTGTAGCTTGTCCAGTCATAACACCTACCTAGTTACATTGTCTTTTAAATTGCCACATGGAATATTATTAAGCCATAAGAAAAGATAAAATACTACCATTTTGACAATATGGATAGATCTTGAGATTTTTATGCTAAGTGAAATAAGTCAGAAAAAGTCGAGAACCACATGATTTCACTTATATGTGCTATATAAAACTGAAAGCAACAAATGAACAAGACAAACAAAAACTCATAGACACAGACAACAATTTAGTGGTTACCAGAGGGAAAGAGGAGAGGGGAGAGGTAGAAAAGGTAAAGAGGATTAAATGTATGGTGATGGGAGGAGATTTGACTTTAGGTGGTGAACACACAGTATAGACGATGTATTATAGAACTGCACACTTGAAACCTACATGATTTTCTTAACGAATGTCACCCAATAAATTTAAGAAAAAAAATTGCTATGTGGGCCAAATATTTAAGCCATTGTGTTGAAAGCTGAACCAGAATCCCAGATCATCCTAGGCAGTGTATCTAATCCTGCACTATATTTTGTTTAAAGCCTAGTAAGTAAGATATCAACAGTCTTTTTGGAACCTAGTTAGTAAGACATGAGTGCACATAACTCTACAAAGCAGAGGCATTCAAATATAATGAGTCAGGAGGAAGGAACATGACATTTCTTGATTAATTTGTAATTGTAGGTTTGTGTAAAAATATACTTATACTAGCGAAGGATAATGCAATTATTTTAAGACACTGTATTTTATTTCTTTAAATAGCTTCATAAAAAAAACCTGTTGTCTGCTTTACTGTTTCTTTAATCATTAATCATTAATTCAGTATTGAGTGTGATGGGCACTGAATGTATAATGATTAAAAAAATTTTAAAGTTTACAAACAAGTGAAGGAGGCAGGGCATTAAAAAGACTAATTACAGGTGTGGTCTTGAATAAAAATGATGCTATGAGAAACTGGTGTGGGGGGAAATAATTTAAAAGGGGGATGGGGCACTTAAGAGACATTTAAGCCTAGAAGGAGTTGGCCAAAAAAGTCCTTTAGATTTCAGGGTTTCCAGAAGATCTGAAAACTTGACATACTTTATTTTATTTTCAGAACTATGGGAAGAAAAAGGACAGTAACTTGTTTTGTTTTTTTATTGTATTCTTGGAGAAAGAGATGGAAATTAATTTTCCCCTAAAATATGTTAATTTTGGAGGAAGCCTAAAAATGGATTAAAAATTTTTGTTTCAGAATTGCGATTTTATCCCATACATTTAAATCCCTACCTCCCATAGATGTGTGTGTTTGTGTGTGTATAATCTTTTTCCTGATACATATCAGGTAAAAGATGTATTTGCATAGGAAATAAGCAATAGGAACACCCGCAGGCTAGAATATTTGAATAATTTCTGCAACATGTAGTACACACAGGACCTAATTTAGGGAGGTTCTGTGCAGCCTGTCATTTACAGCAGGGGAAGGAAAGATCCACCTAGAAGGTAAGCAGAGAGGATCCAAGCATCCCAAATCACTTTGTGTTTATAAAGACTAGTCTATGTAACTAAAGACAAGAAACTGTTGGGCACAGAAGTAAATGTTCCTCCTCCTGCATGACTAATTTGGGAAAACAAACCTTCACAAAACATAATCATCCTTCTTTCCACTTTGGTACTGAAAGTATTAAACAGAGATACATAAAATCTCTCACAGAACTTATTGTAAATTTCAATTGCTACTTTTGAATAGAAACAATTGCTACTTTTATAAGGATGAAAAGGGAAACGTCACTAGGAGAAATTGCTTCCAGAAATAACAAGCAAACAAAAAAATCCTTGTTTTCCTTACATCTTCTTCAAAATGGCCTCACTGACAGAATTGTGAAGTATACATTTCATGATATAATTTATGATATTTCCTAATTGAAGACATTTTAACAAATTAGGTAATGGTTTTAGTGTTTCTCACAATAAAATATTTTAATTTCATTATTATATTCTACAAACAGAACCAAAGTTTAGTCACTATTTGCCATTAAACAATTATAATCAAGGCATAAGGACTTAAGAATGTTTTTCATTAATAAGAGTGCTGTAAACATAATTTATAATTTGGGTATTTGATAGTTTTCTTTTTCTAGATAATAGTTTTTATTTGTCCTGAAGATATACTCTGACCCAAACTTTGAGGTAGAATTTGTTTATATGGCAATAACAAAGCCCTCTTGTTGAAGACTTGCTCCTCCTCTGCCAGTTACTGCTGCAAACACAAAATTAGGTTGTTGAGTGAGAGCAGGTGCTGTAGAGTCAGATGATTCCAGCTTTCTATAGCTACTTCTCCTCAATTTCCTCATCTATACATTGGGAAACTAATAGTAGCTCTTACATTGGGTGAACCCTTAGCTCCAGGCCTGTCACAAAGCATTTAGTATATATTAGATTAGTATATATTAGCTCTACATCCAAAAAGGTGAGATAAATAATGTTTTAATAATGTCAACATATGGCATTTTCTATAATAATAATAATAATAATAATAATGCTGATATTGATACTTCTAAGATACTGTCATTTTTTAAAATCACAATCTTATGTTTGCTCTGTTTTTTGTATAGATATACCTTCCTTAAAAACTAAATCAATACAATAAAAACTGACTCATTGTGAAAATATGATTTATTGAGCACAAAAATTGGCAGCTCAGTAACTTGCTTTACAACATAATACCCTTAAATAACACTTAACTAGTTATCTGAAGCCTTTGAAAACAACAAATTTATTGAATGAGGAGGTATATCAGTAAAGGAAGATATACTTAAAAAAATTAAAAACTAAGTAAAGAATAAAAGTAAAAAAAATAGCCTTTGATTTCCTGTCATAAGACAATATAATAGTCTGACCTTTATGGTAAATTAAATGCTAAATAAATTGTTTTTTTGAATACAGAAGGGCATCAATTTTTGTTTTTCAGTAGTCTATAAACTCTCTGTCCTACATGGATAGAGATTTCTTGGTCCTTTTAACAAATACTTTTTAGAATTATATATTTATCATAAAGTTATCATTAAACAAATATCCTTGCTATTGATCATTTGAAGTGTATATTCCAAAATACCTTTCCTTAGTTCCATTGAGGTACAATGATTTTACCTTCATATTCAGACAGTTAAGCTTAAAATTAATTCTTAAACATACAAAATTGGAAAAAATGTTTCCAAATTAAACCCATGGCTCTTTTTGTATCTTTAGCATGCTTTCATTTCTACCACAATTGCATAAATTGGCAGAGTACCTTACAGGTACAATAATCCTGATGACGTGGGACCAATGTTTTGCCATCACTGAACAAATACTGAGCCCATCTACCCTGAATCTTTGGATAAGACAGAACTCCATCCTGCCATGCACCTAGTCAGTTGTGCAATGCAACCAGTGAACAGCTGCTAACAATAAGAGTATTGTGCTTATGTAACACAGTTCAGGATCTGATGGTTAGTCTCTTGATAAATGGTGAAACACCAGGGAATTTTCTCTTGCTAGGATGCCTGTTTTGTGGAAAATACTATGTCTATATTGAACCGTACATACACTTAAATGTTCTCTCTATATGAGTTGGTGAACTTAGGTTCTAGAAGGTCACATTAGCTTTCCCAGTTTGTTTTGATAGGGTTAAGCTTCTTTTAGCCTAGAAATGGCCATAGAGTGTGGCAGGGAATATAATTTTAGAAACTATTTTCTGCAGACTTGTTTTACCATGTTAACAAAAGTTCGTATTATGTTTCTTCCCATTGACGTGGGTGTGTCTTTGTGTGTGTATTTAAGAAAGGCTTCCGTTTGTTGAGTGATCTTCATGCAAACATCTTGGAGTGCTTTACAAAAGAATTTAAAAAATTAAACCAAACAGGATATGAAACTGTGTTGCCAAACAAGTAAGTCTTTAGACATGATTTAAATTTAGTTAATGACATAAAGAGCTAAATCTGTGAAAGGAAGCAAGTTCCTTGGATCCGAGAAAAAGAAGCAGAAAACAGATACGAATATTTTGTGTAAGTCTTCCTTTGAGTAGCTCCAAAAATGTTCTTTTAGAAGTGCTATTTGAAAACCCTAGGTTAAGTGAATTCCAAAGAACAGTTATTTTTTTTTTTAGGAAAAAAAGACCAGATAATAGCTTCCATGTGCATTGTCATCCACAGATTATGAAGTGTTTTCCCAGCCATTATCTAATTTCATTGTCACAACACCCCTCCGAAGTATTTAAGGAATGTGTTGTCCCATTTTACAGATGAATAAATTGATGACAGGAGAAATTGAGGGATTAAAGTCACTCAGCTAGAAAGTGATAGAGGTAGGATTCCAAAATGGATCTTGATCTTAATCTGATGTGCTATTTATAGTGCCATGAGTCTGTGGCAAATCATTTATTCTAGATACTCTTCTTTTGCCCATATAGTTCTGTCTCTGAGGTAATAGAGATGACACTGTTTTCCCAGGAAAACCTGGTATTCTGCTCCCTCTCAGGAAGATCTCCTGACATTCTCATGGAAGTGGGAAATTAGAAAACCAGAGTCTTCTAATACAAGTGTATCACAGATAATAATGTCAGGACTTAACCCTTTTGTAACATTTAAACTTTGACTTTGACAGTTCACCTTTCAAGTCACCCTCCAGGTGTTCCCAGAATCCTTCCCAGGAGATGAGTGGAATCATTAGGGCATCAACTCCTGTGGCTGTAGGTAACTTCTTGTGGTAAGAGGCTGTAGTGGGGATAATGAGTGTCCTGCCCATTACTGACTCAGACTAAGGGTGGTTATTCGAGAATCTCTGAAGATTCTATAAGCATTGTAGTTTCAGACAGTGAGCCATGGTCTTGTGCCTAAGGGTGGGTGATGTAGTATCTGAATTGATTCTTGAGACATATATAGTGTTTCTTTAAGGCAGATCATTCAGAAGTGACTGTGCTACTGCTGTCACTTTTCGATGTTTTGCCTTTTCCTCTAAAAACACATTTGATTTCTCATCTAAGTTTTGGATTTTAAAAAGTTTATATTTTCTTTGATACTCCCTTAAGTCCAGATAAAGCTGGGGAAAACACTGTTTTGTGACTCTATAGACCTTTTGGCAAATCTCATGTGGTGGACCCAACAACAAGCAACTGAAACCAAGTCTTTGTAACCAGCTTATTGAGCAGATCACTCAAGCCAAATATTAGCCCAAATAAGGCAGTGGGAAAATGAAGGGCCACCATTCAGGAAAGCCAACAAGCTTAAGGTTGTTACTTTTTAATCTTATATTTTAATGTACTTGTTTTTGAGGATTTTTACCTTTTTGTTTAATTTCAGAATATTAATATGAAGACTTCAGTTATTTTGCCTTTAACCAATAAACACAGCCTATCCAAAAAATTTATATGACTTTTATATGCCATCCAAGCATGAGGAACTATCAGGGGTGAAAAATATCTGGAATGGTATTTACAAATGGCTACATTTCCCAGGCTGGCCTCCTGTATGGGCACCTGCTCTCTTATTTTTCAGTCTCTCTGCTGATGAATTATTTCTGGCTGCATCGTGCTAATCTTTAAATGACGCCTTCCTCCTTGTTTTCTCAGCATCACTTTGATTGCCTGCTCTCTATTCATTATTCATTTTTTCCACTCAACTTGACTTTGTTTGTTAGCCCCTACCTGTGGATTTGCTCTACGCTTACCTTTGCCAATCTGCTTTTAGTTTAATCTGCTTTGAATATCTGTTTTGTGGATCCTCATCATATGACTGTCTGTCACATGTCACCCTCTGTCACATGACTGTCTGTATTTACTTCTGCTCCTGATCATTTGGTTCCTCCATGTTTCAGTGTTAGTTATGACTCTCTGTATCTAGCACTGTGCTTGTTACTCTGTAAGGAATATACAAAAATATGAGATAGAGTCCTGCCCACTTTTCTACCTATGTGAAATACTCCTTTTTCTGTATGTCCTAAACTTTTAATGACCCACTGTTTTAGTAGCATGACCTTGGTAATTATTTCTTCTTTTATATTCCTGTAGCATTTATTGTCTAGGTGCCTTAGGGTCACATAAACAATGTTACATCATTGCTTAATGTTTGTATTATGAAAAGCTCTTGGAAGGCAGGTCTTCATATCCTCAGTCCATGCAGAGTGTCTTGTATAGATACTCAGTCAATCCGCTAATTATTAGTTTTGTATGGAATATAAGATTATGTGCACAGAAAAACTGAGAATATGACTATGTCATATAACAGTTCTAAATGGAACTATATAGTTTTAACTGTATAGTTCAATAAAAATTTCTGTGAAGATTTAAATATTCTATATCTCCAATGCTCAATATGGCAATCACTAGCCACTTTTTTGTTGAGCACTTGAAATGTGGCTACTGTGACTTAGGAGTTCATTTTTTTAAAACTGTAATCAATTTAAAATTAAAAAGTAAAACATGAGTAGTAGCTACCAAATTGGATAATGTGTGCTACAGAAATGTGGAGAATGGAAAAATTAATGTGGACTATGAGTTGAGAAAGTCCTCGTGAAGGAAGATGACTTTGGGTCTTGAAGTGAAAAGCAGAAAAAGAGGTGGCATATTTTAAGTGAAGGGCTGTAACGGAAGCTCTCAAATGCTTAAAGATGTCATGTTTGGAATCAGTTTGGAGACTTGAAGTAAGAAAAATTTGAGGACTAGAGATAATAATAATATTAATGGCAGCTATTTATTGATACTACAAGTCACATACTAACTTAATCTTCACAATGCTATGACTCAGAAGGTATATGTTATTTTCCCAAAGGTACAAATGGATATATGGTGGGCCTGGGATTTGAACTAAAGTCTGTCTAGTTCATTAACCTTGGTTCTCAATCACCATACTATACTGTGTAATGCTCCAACATGTTAAGAAAGACTTACAAGTAGAAAATAGCCCAAATGTCCTTCATCTGGTAAATGAGTAAATGAGTAATTAATATATTCAACCAATGAATGCTATTTAGCAATATCAAAAATAACAGAACTACAATTAACTGGAGCAACATGGATGAATCTCAAAAGCATCATGCTAGGTGAAAGAAGCCAGATATAAAAGGTTATGTACTGTATGATTCCATTTATATGATGTTCTAGAAAAGGTAATATTGTAGGAACAGAAAACAGATCAATGGCTGCCATGAACTAGGAGTGAAGGGAGAGACTGACTACAGAGAAACAAGACAATTTTGGGGGGTGAAGAAAATATTCTGTATTGTTTGTAGTGGTGGTTACATGATTATGCATTTGTCAAAACTCATAGAACTATGAACTAAAAAGGGTGAATTTTACTCTAAGTAAATTGCATTTTAAAAAACTTGTCTGAAAAAGGAAGACTTATAAGTAGGTCTCGGTTTATTTTCATAAAGGTAGGTGGGAATATGAATGGTTATTCTACCTCAGGCTCTTTTGAAAAATAAATATTTCTAAATTTTTGTGTCTAAACATATCTTCATATTTATGGTAAATATACACAGAAAATATGGTAAATATAACAGAAAAATTCTGTAGGAATTGAAGACTCTTAAAAGGAATGTCTGTGTGTAGTGTGTCTAGAGCAGTTAAATTTATATTTAACATGAGTTGACACAGTAAACGTTTATTTAACTTACTGCTTATTTGCCATTGGCATGGGAAAGAGAGTGAAGATTGAAGAGGATGAGATATTTTAATTAAACTTGAATGTAAGATGTATGATTTATCCCATTTTCTTTTTATTTTGTGTAAGTGAAAAATAACTACCATATGAGGTCATCGGCCCTTTTGAAAGCTTGCTTAAAAATGTCCCAATACATAATTAAATTCTTGTTTTTTACAATAAACCATTTATATGAGACAATAATTCAATAGATATCTTTTTGCATATACTAATTTCCTCCGTTTATATTTCCAAGAAAACTGTTATGCAGAATTAATTATCTAAAAGGCTTACATGATTTTGTCTTCACTTATTTTGGTGTGTTCATGGAAACCATAGATACATACAATTTTTAGGTATAGGAAAAATCAAAATATTACATGGCCTAGGCTGTTGTCTATGAGCAGACTAGGGGTTATGTATATTTTATAATTGAAGAGGTGACATACAGATTAATTAAATAACTTTTACTTGGTCACATTTCTAATGTTTAGGGCTTTATGCTTAAAAAGTGATTAATCTTAATAAAGAACTATAAACAAGATTAATTAATGATTATAATTAACATTTCTTTGTTTCCTGCTTTAAGCATTTCTCCACATTCAAGCTTTATTAACATCATATATAATAATGCTTCAATAGTCTTTGTTAATTTAAAAATAGTATTAGAGAAAGTGTAAATTGCAAGATATGTTATTTTTTGAATAGATTGTATTTATCAATGGGGAATTGGGTAGTGAATATGAAAACTCTTTGCTGGCTATAAAGTACTAAACAAATATTGTTTTTTCTTTTATTTCATATTTCATTCATTTGCTTTTTTTTTTCTAGACCCATGAGTAGTATAATGCTTACATTTGCAGATAAAAGTAATATCTGATTTTTTTTTCTAGCTAGGAGATAACTCTGTTGTGGTACAAGTAAGTATATAAATATCTACATTTGCATATAACAAAGTTTCAAAGAGTAATCTAATTAAAATCTAAATGAAATGCTTTTTGAACTGATACAAAACTAATAATTGGCATTGTAGTGACTTGTCACTCTATTCATTAATCTCATAGCATTATTTAAAGATATAATTTGTGTGTGTGTGTATGTGTGTGTGTGTGTGTGTGTGTGTGCGTGTGTAAGTATATCCTCAAGACTGTGGTCCTAGGCAACATTTCCATATTTATCTCTTTTATTTTCTTGTAATTTTACTTAAAGGATATATAGGGCAAGAGAGATTACATGTAAATAGGGTCAACATTTGCTAACTCTTAATTGTGTTAAGGCAATGTTAATATCTCCATAAATATATTCCTTTGGACACTTAATGAAAACTTAGAACCAAAGGAAAAAATGGTAAACTCGTTGAATATTATTCTTTTATTCAGATATTCTAATATATTTAAAGCATTTTGAATATATTCTTTCATCTTTTTCCCCACATTTATAATTATTTCTTTTCACAAAATATAGAAAAAACCAGAAGTTTTTAGCCATGTGGTAGGTGGCGTCAAACTTACATTGGAAGACAAATCTTTGGTAATTTAAAGAACAGATTTAAACACTTGTTAAAAAGTTAGGTTAGATTTTCCTTAAGGTAACTCTCACTCTTGTGAACTGCAGATCACCATGTAATGGGCTAAATGATTTCACTACTGAACACTGATGGCTCATAAGGTAGAGGTCTGGTCTCATTGTCTCCCTTGTTTCCTTGTCACAGGGATTCACATGAAACAATGATGGCTGCTCCTCCTGAATTCACAGACTATAAGATGAGAAGTCCTTTCCTCTGCCTGTGGTGAGGATTAAATAAGTAAATAATTGTAAAGCGCCCAGTGCTTGGTACATATAACCTATATGTGTTAGCTTGTTATTATTATTATTATTTTTATTTGTGCCTCATGTGTGCCTAAGAATAAGCACCTCCTTCTCCCTCATCTCCTGCTTCTGTAGCTCAGACTTTTCAAGTCACCAAATGGTTGCCATGGGAGAGCATGCTGGGCTGGGTGTTTTCTCCCAGTGGCAATGACTGCTACTGCACACTTTGGTTTCTCAAGAAGGACAGTGTACTTCTTTTCTCCAAATGTGGACACAGGTCCTTACTTAAAGAACCACCAGCCATCAGAGCCTATGCTACTGCTTTTTATGAGACATAGATGAGATTTGGGGATAAGAGAGAAGAATACAACATTGGTGATGACTCTCAATAGCAGCACAAGTCCAGATTCAGCCCAGACTCATTTTAGGCCAATTGCTGACTCTCTCAGCCTCCCTGACATGGAAGGGTAGCTCAGCCTCCACCACCAAAACCACTCAGGCCTTGAGTCTGGTAATCTGGGCCAAACATTGACCTAAATTTACCTGTCCTACTATGAGACTTCTCCAGGGCTATATATAATGAGAATAGCTGTTCCTTCTCAGCAAACTCATTTCTTCACAAAAGTACTGCCAGGTCCTGTATGGCACCAAGAAGAAAAGCATAAGTAGGTCATCACTGGCGCATTTCCCAAATTCTATGTTTATATATGGTCAGTATAAAACAGAACAAAATACAGCTGCTTTGATTGAAATAGGATGAAAAAGCCAAAGCCTCCACCCACCTCAGCAACCCCTTAGGCCACTCCAGTAGATTCAGAATGAAGATCACATCTTTAAAGTATCTTGTCTCTTAGGAGTAGTTTATTGACTTTTTCTACATTGTCATTAAATCATTTTCACTTTAAAGTAGCTGCTGGCATTGATAATGAAAAAACAAAGGAATATTATCAGACACCAGGAAAAAACTATTCTTTGTATATCTTAATGTTCGAAGGAATAAACCCCAAATTTTAAAGCTTACGCTCTTTCAAATACTTTAAAATACATTATCTTATATATTATTTGCCACAACTCTGTGATGAAACTATTATCCTCCATATTATAGTTGACAAATATGGACCCCTAAAAAGTGATAGATCTGTATGACACCAAAGGCCACATTCTTTCCATTCCCCTTTCCATCTGTGAAGGATTCAGGAAGTGTATTGTGCTCCTTTAATTTCTACTATAATATGATCTTATAATCCATTAATGCCTTGAGCAGAGTAGTCAGTGGAATAGAGCCTGTGAACCTTGAAAAATAAGCCATAGAAAGTGGGAGTAGTTAATTGGCAAATCAAAGCTGATAAGACTGACAACATTTTAGAGGCAGAGGACAAGTCCTCACATTACTTCTTGAACAGGCACATGTGTATCTCAGTGGGTTACTAGATGCAACCCCTCTTTTTTTTTTGACTTAAAAGAATGCAATAAAATTTAACTATAATGTTAAGAACTAAATACAACTATATCACTATTCTCTTCAAAGTCACTCAGCTATCACAACTCATTAAAGATGAAATGTGATAACCAGAATATAGAGATGGTCTTTGCTAACAAAGGTTAACATAGACTATTTACACATGTGAACTGGGTAGGATTTAGAATTTGCACCAATGTTTGATAGCCTATGATCTTACTAGGGTAAACAGTTTATACTAATAAAAATCAGTTACTGATACCCTTTTCCCACCTAAATTTGATGGAAAAATTGTCCTAAATAGGACAAATAATTGGAAGGAAAAGCATCTTAAAATAACACTAAATAGTCACATTCCCACGTAGTGTGAAAGTTTCATTTTATTCAGAACGTGGCTGACATGTTTATAAGATAAGCTTCTTTTCAGACCAGAGAAACCTGCAGATGTTTCATCTGGGAGGACTTATGAGCTGTATGACTGACTTTATTGTTATTGTTAATTATAAAACAAACTGTTCAATTTAGAAATCGTTTCTTATCCTTTTCATTGCTCTTTGCACATTTTCATTGTAGCTTTAAAATGATCCTTTGTATTTTAATAGTCTCCTCACTCCTCCCAATAAAAATAGCTAAAAAATTAAACTACAGTAAGCATTAGGAGTACACCATGTCCTTGGAAGCCCCTTGGTATACCAATATTAAAAAGACCACAGAGGCACAGAGAAAATTCTGCAACTGCTTTTGCAAATGTACAGAGTGTTTGGTTATGTTATATGTTGCTGCTACAATGTAAATTTTCATATGTTGTTTAGGAAACTGGATTCTTTAAATATGCACAAATTATTCTAATTAGAATACCTAGAAAGCCAAAGGAGAACCCTTTAAAGCCCTATGAGTTAACAAGAAAACATAAAACTTCACCTCTATTAATGAGCCACACACTGACAGGTGTGACTTTACATATCTTTTATTACTTAGAATTATGTTTCATTGCATGCTGGAGGTTCAGTAGCTGGGGTTGGTGACAATCTCTTAGCTATTACATTTGGGTATTAAAGTGTTCATTTGTCTTTTGTATGTCTTGACTCTCCTTTCACTTATCTTCTCTATTACTTCCTTCAGTGGCTTATATACCAGTGTGTTTAACAGATTAGTGAAAGACTTAGTATTTTTCATATTATGTTTACCCATAATTTTATTACCACAATCTATAATTTAGAACCAAGTGATTTGGATCACTAGTGGTAAATAAATTGTAAAATTTATGAGGTGAAGTGTCATGCATTTCCCACCCCTTAATCTCTGTATTACCAATGCAGCCAAATACCTATATCCAGTGGATGTTAAATGAATATTTGATAATTAGTTGAAGTAATGTTATCCATTTCTGGATAGAAAAACTGAAGCACATGAGCTTATGAGACTTTATAAATAAGTTAAATTTAGGTAGACAGAAGATGAGGAACTAGATCTCATCTTTTTGCTATTCTAATCACTTTTTGTTTTCCATCAGATTCTGCTTTCTTTAAAAGAAAATTCTTATAAAAATTTGATTGCTAATTAACTTTTCCCAACATATTTATCAAACAAGGAACTCATTTGTCCTGGCTTCTTTAACAAAAACTCTTAGAGATATAACAGAGGTCCAATTAGGTTTTTCTAGAATCTTTCAGACTGGATACAGAGACTCTCACAACATCTAGGAATAACATGCATTTTATTTATTTAAACTAAATCAACAGAAATCTTGTTTCAGTAAAATACAAGTCAATTGTAACAAGTATGATCTACTTTACAAGCTTGGGGTACAAATAAGATCATGTGGTAGTCATCAGCACTGTTTACCAAATATTTCCAGCTTTCTGCCTTCTTGCAACATGGTAGGATTGCACTTCCTGGCTTTCTTATGATGTGATGGGAATACATGACTAGATCTGGCCAAAGTGTTGCGAATAGAGGGTATATGTCATTTCCAGGCCAGAGCATTTAATATCTGGTCTCAGATTCTACAGAGCTCTCATTCTCTTTGGTATGGTGGACTGGTAAATGCTTGAGATGGTGACTTCTCTGTCAGCCTGGGTTCTTGAGTGAGTAAAAGGAGCAGAGTCTACTGCTGACCCAAAGTTGTCATATAGCATGGGAAAGAATGAGTCTTTGTTTTAAGCCATTGAGGTTTGGGGTTGTATTTACTTTAGCATAATCTGGTCTATTCTGACAGCTATATGTAATATTTCTCTTATTTTTTCCAGCTAATCTTTGGAATACTCAAAGATTACCATCTGCTTTCTCTATAAATTTGTCCTCCCAAACCCAGTGTTTTATTTTATTCAAAAAATTTAGAAAAAAGACTGAAAGGTCTTACCAGTCAAACCAGGAAAATGCCTTTTCTCCATCTCTGCCACATAGTATGCCCATGGTTTCTCACAGACAAATGTTTTTTTGTTCACTAGAGTAATAATCTAGTTCAAATCTCTGCATAGGTCTAAGTAGTGCCACATGCCAAGTATCAGCTGTTTAAATTCACAATTACATCCTTAGCCATTACTTAAGGTATAGCAGTATGAAAAGGTAACTGGATCACAGCACTCACTATACTGGAACCACACCACTCTCTTAAGTATTGGGTTATGGTGGATCTCTCTCGGGGTAACTGATTCCTTAGTCTGTCACTAGATCATAGCTAGACTTATGATTAATTAGAGAGATTCTAATAATCTTGGCCACCAAGAAAGAAGAAAGCAATGCCTTGATCCTTGTTTGGGAAGACAGACAGATATATTCACTATAAATTCTAATATACCAGCGTGCCAAGTCATTATTATATAGGCAGAAACTCTCATGAAAAGTGATTGGAGGAGGTTTCACAGAGTGATAATTGATTGTACCTCAAAGTATATGATTTTTTCCCTAGTAGAAAACTGGGGAAAGACATTAAAGGATGAGAAACTGTTCGCATAGATCTGAAAGGAAACAATGAATCCAGGGTGGTTGGAGCAGATGGGGATCTGATGAGACTTACATTGGGAAGGGAGTTTGTTGGAATGCGTGGGGAGTGAGAAATAACTGTAGGATATTATTTAGAAAATAAAATGGTAGATGTAATATCAGATAGTAACTTTGACCAGTGAATGACAACCACCATCCCAAACACAGTATCTTTGTATACAGAGTGCCAATTTCCAAACCTCTCACATGTGATGCTTGGCTTCTGAAATAGAGAGTATTCTCTTTAAACTAAGTTGGAAAGAGGGAGCATATTGGACCTCCAAAATACTTACAAAGGAAGAGTGATTCCTAAAGAGATCATCTCCAAGACCATATCCGTTTCCATCCACAATTCTAAATATAGAGGATGCAAAGTTGAAATTGTAAGAGAAACCTAAACATGGCTCACCTTGCTCCTCACTTCCTTCTGGGTAAAATTCTGTCTCTTGTTCCTGCTGCTCATTTCAGATGCCACAGGAAGCAGCTCTGCTTTGTGGCCAGATGCAAGAAAGGGAATTTAAAACCAGTACTTTAAGGGAAGTCTTAGAAGTCGGTGCTTGAGATTCGCTTGCCACCCTGGTTATCCTTGCCACAGGATACCACAGTGTTGGGGGAGTTTGCAGAGAAGTCTGTGGGTAGCTTGTGCATTCTCATTAATTAGGAAATTAGATTGTTGACTATAAATTGGAGAGTTAAGAATGTCTTTATTTAAAGTTGAGGAAATGAAGTGTGGGAGGTTAGATGATAGCTATGCTTTCACCCCAAATTGCAGTGGTTTACTTGCTTTTGCTTTGGGGGTCACATTAACTTCAGCACCAAAGCTGGTCTCTCAGAAGGCTGTTCAGTCCTCCTACAGATGGTTATATAAGACTTCCTGTGTGAGCGTGATACTGAGTAAAGTAAATAGTCTTATTGATTACAAATTTTCTTTCTCTTCCCTCAAACCACTCATTTGATTTTTTTTTCCTTTGAGATGCTCATATTACTTCTAGAAACAAACTTAAAATCCAATTGTTTTTGATTTCTAAACCAAGCTTCTCTACACTTATCAGCTTGTGAATAATGCACAATAAATTGTAATATCTTTCTTCACTAATATAATTCCATGCCTCTAGTCCCACTCTTAAGCAGTCTTTTCTTATTTTCCCTACTCTAGTCCCAGACCCCTCGAAATGGATTACCACTTAGAAATCCATTACACTAGCACCACATATATGTCTTTACCACAAATCTATGTGGTGCTAGCGTAATGGATTTCCGAGTGGTAAAATAATACTGCTTAGAATACTCTGATTTCTAAACTAAGTTTTCCTAGGCTTACCAGCTTGTGGATAATACATAGTAAATTATAATATCATCTCTATTCACTGGTATAGTTCCTGGTCTCTAGTTCCTCTCTTAAGCAGTCTTTTCTTATTTTTCCCATTCTAGCCCCAACCACCTTGCTAGGGGCCAAGCCCCAGGATATCTTGGAGTTTAGACCCCACACCAATGAGATACAAGCCCCAAGCTGATCCAAGCTAATACTATAGAAGTACTTTATGAAGGTTTCTGATCTGTCACAATAATAATTATGTGAACCACACAATACCCTGGTTTCACATTGTGGTAAATTAACAAAAAATTTAATGATGTGGAGTGTTGCAATAACCTTGCTCTTCTCTCCCCTAGTATTGGAGGACAGTAGCTCTGGACAGAAAGCTCAACTCTGTAAAATATAACACACAATGAGATCTAAGTATTCAAATGGCCAAATTCAAATGTATCTAAAAATCCACAACTGACTTTTGCCTGAAAGTTTTCATTTTAAAGCATCTAACACATCCAAATTAGAAATAGTTCTTTGCCCTTTTATAGACACAGTATTTCAATTTTGTACTGAAACTAAAATGTTAATTAATTTCATTATATTGAAGGCCTCCTCAGGGAGGCCTTCAAATTTAGGATTTTAAATATAGTTGCACATTAAATAATCTCAGTTCAACTATGCTGAGTGAAATATATATTTTTCTCCCCTGATCTTGTCTGCTATAATTTAGAATTAGATTGTAAGTCTGCCTTCAAGATATGACTGTATATTTACTCTAGGCATAGGGAAAAACAAACAAACAAACAAATCTAAAACCTGAGTTACTGAAGCAGAAGGAAGTCATGGTGGCCTCATGAACACCTACTAGAACTGTTTTCTTCCTCTGGGATCTTCCAATTTTTTTTGTCATACACTCCAATTATTTCTAGGTGCACGCCCTCTTTCTCTCCCATGGGATTAGCAATCCTGTCCTAAACATTGTTTATAGTAGCCTTAGCATCCTTCACAACAGAATGATGTCCTTAGGATTTGCCCCCTTTACTTTCCGTTGTGTAAGGACTCTCTCTAATGCTCTGAGTGTCTGCTTTTCAGGACTACAGGAACAATGGGAGTTTGGGCAAGTGAGCTGGCATAATTTTAAACATAAATAGTTCTGAGAGAAGAGATTCTGGGAAACTGAAATTCTAGGAGGAATTCAATAAATTTTTCATTTATAATTATTCTCTATTGGTGTAGATGTGTTTTTAAGAATATCCAGCCTCTATTTTTAGGAGAAATATAACCTAAGAATATTGATTTTTAAATTTGATTTTTCTAAACTCAAACTATATATGTTTATGCTTAGAGAATTGGATGTCAAAGACAAAAAGGACCTAGATAAATATGAATATATATCATAAATATGTAATCAAAACAAAACACGCCATCATTGGTATTTTTACTTCCTCAAAATAACTCATTAGAAAAAGTATTTTTCTTTCTACTTAATCTGTGAAGTTTTAGAAGACAGAGATTGTATTTTATTAATAACAGAATTCCCAACAGAATCTAATGTAATGGTTTCAACATAGTTGCTGCTTCATAAGTATTTGTGACATTAAAAAGTTCCTGTATAATAAATATTACTTCTGTGATTTGAAAATAGAATTGCAAGTAAGGTCACTTGAGAATTTTTTCACTTGAGAATTTTTTCTGAGTTTAGATGGTTCTGTGCTTTGTGGTCTGCATAAATAGTGGCCTTTAGGATTGTGCATTGCATGGGACCCCGGGTCCAAGATAAGGCAAATAAACTAGAAATTGAAGGAACCTCCCATTCTTATTTGGTATGTTCTGTTCTTAAAAACTAAATTCATAACATTACTAAGCCTACTATACTTAGTAAGCATGAAATTTACTTGACATTGCATACTTGACATACATAAGCTTGCCCCACTATCTTCTATATGTAGAATAATTTGAACATGCAAATCTGATGATGTCACTCCCTGTTTAAAATTCTTCATTGGCTTCTTATAACATCAGGATAAAATCATACCATTTAGTCTGATTTAAGAGTCACACCAAGCTTCATTGTTTACTCTTCCTCAGTTCCCCATACTGTTCTCCAGGCAGCCAGAAACACCTGCAGCCTTCCTGTAATTATTTCCCATTTTACTGCTAGACCCTTGCACAGAGGAGAGGGAGCTTTCTCAATTCAGAGGTAAAATTCCACATGGACCTTTTATCTCTGTGTGAGAAATGCACTTTGAAGGAAAACAATATTTTGTGCACTCTTTCTGAATGTTAACAAGAGCCCTTGCCATCTACTCCCTCAGCAGCTTTTGGGGTGAACAGAGCAGACAATCTCCCTGTAAAGACTATGATGTTCCTTTGCTTTTCTCACACAAAGCATAGAGAAGGTACATGGCACATTTCTTGAGATTTACATGGATCTGTTTGGTTTATTTTTTATTTTGCTTTTCTAGATCAGTGGCTCTAACTCTTAAGTGGGACAACTAAAACTGTCTTTAGAATGTGAGAAGATGTCACTTTTTTCTCTTCTACTTATTTACCTCACATAAAACATAAATATGGATTTAGGGGAAGAAGTTACTCCTGTTCAGCCTTTTAATACCTTGATGACCGTAATATTACATTCCTGATGTCTATAATATGTAGACAGAATAATTCAGAGCAGAAAATCATTTTCCTTCAAGTTTGAGGAAGGGCATTTTGAAATCCTCCTCCTCTATATTCCCTTACTCACTCTTAGGAAGAAGGAATCAGAATGTATGATATAATCGGGTTAGGATGCTTTTCTGTAGCAGTAATGTAAGTAGGAGTGAGTTAAAGTTTCTTTTTTCTGAGAAATTATCATACTCCCAAGTGAAAAATAGCCTTCCTTTGCCCTCTTCCCATTTGTTCCCAACTGGTGTGCCTGAGATCTGGAAGTTCACTAACACCTCATTGTGAGTGAGGAGAACAGAACAGAGTGCCAGGGAGCAGCCAAGGACAGGAGGTCAGAGCACTGACCGGGATTCTGAATCTGGTTTGTTGTACAACTCCGCGCCAGCTCTGCCAGCTTTGTTGACCCATCTTGCACGGTACTGTGTGCCCTCTGCTGGGGAGAGCAACAAAGGCGGCTGCTTCGCAACACCTGGCCTAATGAATTTCAAGCTTTTGCTAACACGAGGGAAGATTTTCTTCTCAGGGGTAATGCGCTGCCAGTGTTACGATGACAGTCATGAAAACAGAAGTTTGAGTTATTTAGGGTAATTTTAAATTTAATCTGAGCAAACAAGGAAGAACTCATTTTATGTTCTGCCCCAGTCAATTTAATACTCACCCATTTCCTCTGTTTGGAATGTGGCTTTAATCTTGTTCTAATGACATTCTATTCAATGGCAAAATACACCAAAGTGTATGTCTTTGTGTTGAGAGTAAATGGGATTATGAGAAGAATCACCTGCTAACTCACTTTCTACTTAACTGTATGTCATATTTTTAGGGGAATGCAAGATTTTGGTTTGTTTGAATGCTTTTCCTTATGTTTAGTTCTTTCTAACATTAATATTTCAGTTTCGAGGCTTAAATTTTATTTGAATTTTATGTATTCATTTATTTTTTTAGTGATTCAACAAGCATTAATGGGCACCTACTGTATACCAGGCATTATGTAGGGTTACATACTAAGAGATGGAGGAGAAAAGAGATACCTAGAATCTTGAGAAGCTCAGTCTAGAGGGGGACTTTTAGGTTTGGAACATGAAAAGACATTAATAAACAAGGAGACAAGTTTAAGAAACATCAAAGTCAAAATAAGACTACTACAAAGGGGTAGAAGTTAGGATATACTCCATAGGGTGGGAGAGGTAAATACTGAGAGATCTTTGTGTGTCTTCCAGCAGACAAAGTGAGACATGGCAGATAGTAGATGGTAGCAGGAAGAAATGGTATGTGTGTGTCTCAAGAAACATAGGGTCTTTTGAGAGGCTGGAGTCCAAAAAGTGGAGAGCGGAGGCTAGAGTGGTTGTTTTGAGCCAGCTTGTGAAAGACCTTATAGCATAGTAAGCAGATTGGATTGTATCTAACTGGAGATGGGACATTATGGGAGAACTACAAGCAGGAGAGTGTAATGACTGCCTTTTATTTTAGAAATATTTCAGGAAGAGAGAGGATGGATAGATGATGTAAAAATATCAACTATTTAAGAAACTGTTGGAATAGAAAAAAAGTGAGAGTGAGGATTCTGGAAAAAGGATTACCTGGGAACTGCTTGAGAGGTGGAAACCGATTAGATGTAGAGGATGAGGAAGATGGAAGACTTGACAGGTGGATACCAGAGTGAACAGAAAAAGGTTTAGTGTAGCAATAATGACTTTCACTTTGAGCATAGTGACTATATGTAAGAACATCCACTAAATAAATGGAAATATGAATAGAGCTCAGAGAGAGGAAATGGCTAAAGTGAGAGATTTGAGATTCACCAGCTAGAATCTAAGGAATCAGTGAGAGCGTCCAAGAAGAATCTCTGTGTGGAGAGAGGGAGAGAGAAGCAAAGACAGAGCATCTCACACTTACCTTTTTCTTAGTAGAGTCAGGATACAATATTGTTACCTGCTTTTTAAATATTAAATATTGTCAAGGATGTGAATTTGGGTAACATTTTTTCTTAAGGAAAAACCTATTTGAAAGTAAGTTTTTCAAAAAGCATTTGTACTCATACATGATCAGGTTTTCATTACAGAGACTGTTAGCTTTAACATCTTGAATTTAATGTCAATGAGTGTTTTCAAAAACTCAGATGAAATCAGAAGTCAATCTATTCAAGTTAAAATCAAGATTAAGTTATATATATGATAAAGCATCAAAGATTGAGTTCTTTTTGGATGAGCTTTGGGATGGGAAAATGGAAAAAGATCTAATTTGTTCTGATCTCAAGGGGGAATCAACATTCATTTTTATCTATATTCATAATGTATAATTAGTTTTGAAAAATGCCTAGAATTCTAACCTATTAATGAGTAAGAATTTAGAGAATGTGTAAAATCTTATGTTTTATCGATGAAAAAATTGCAAAATAAATTTAAGAAACATTACAGACTATATTTATGCCTCTTTGGGAGATTTATAATTCACATTGTCACGTTAAAGTATTTGAGAAGTTCTTCAGGAAATAAAATACTGACTTTGTTCAACCTAGATTTTCTAGTTTTATTTGATGACCAACCCAATATTTCCCAGAATTTAAACAATGGTACTTCAAAGGTTTCTTTTAAGATTTCAAGCTATTAGACATAAAGCTCAGTTCAGTTAGCTGACATTATTGATTCCTTAATATTTATAGGAATGGTGTTAGATACTAAGGACACAAAGATAATTCATAAAATATCAGTAATAATAGTAACTAAAATGTATTGAGTGCTTACCAGGTGCTAGGAAATTTGCTAATTATTTGATCCTCTCAACCCTGTGAGGGAAGTAAGTATTATTTCTCATTTTAGAGATGAGGCGTGGTGATTTTCCTAAGGTCTAGTGAGTTACTGAACTGGGGTTCAAATGTAGTTTCTATCTGATCCCCGTGTTCACATTTTTAATTGCCACAGTACTGTCCTTGGAGGATTTACAGCCTAAATTATGTCCATAAACATTCTCAAGATGGGCTTTAGGTATTTTTACCTGAGAATCTTCAATCTGTGATGTCTAAACAAGTCTTCCTTGTTTAACAACCAGAGTAACTCTTTTCTCTCTGAATTTGAAGCTCTTAGTATCAAATAGCCCTTTGTTTGAGTGTAGTATCCTGTTTCTTCCACATTACATAATGCAACATATATGAAGTAGATCAGGATATAGCTAATTTACAACTTTCCTGTATGGTTCCTGAATGTTCTTTTTCCATTTTTTTAAGTGGGAAAAATGAGCACGATATTTAAGATCTTCTTTATACACTCTAGGCAATACTTAAACATTTAACTCTTAGCAATTTGTGTTTTTAATGGAATAGGGTTTTCCTTTTGGGTTATTTTCATAGAGTAACTTTGGTTGTTCAGACATACTGTGGAATACGTTGGGGATTATGGTTTCAACACATGTAAGCCTAAGGCCAAAGTATGAGTAACACATGATATTTTGTTACATTTCGTGAACAAACCACTGTTTTGTGGTATAATACAAAACATAGCTAAGTAGTTTAGATCACTATCAGGCATTACAAGGTTAGGTTTTCAATTTATGTGATTACTCAAAGCTCATTAGAAGTATATTCTCTAGCTCTAGGGAGTGCAGCCTAGAAAATTGTGGTTTCCCTTCTGAAAATGGTATATTTTTAGTCCATTTATGTTTTTAGTTTATCTCAATTATATCCCTTTGTACATTTGGTACAATAGTTGAAGTCATAAATAAATTTACAAAGGCCAGCAAACTAAAAAGGATAAAAAAAGAAAAGAAAGAAAATACATTATTTTTATTTATTAATTTAAACTCTGTCTTGAGAATGTCACAGACTTTCTGTCAATGAAACCACTACTATAAATTATTCTCTTTAGATTGTACAAACAGTGATGTGGTAGAAAAGCTCTAAGTTTTAGTTCTGTCTCTAGTATACACCAAAAAGCCAGTTTGGCTTTCTAATTTTTTGTTTCCTCACTTGGGAAATGAACCTACTATTGTGGACCCTGCAATGTGAAAGTTCTGTTGAGATATATTAGGAATAACATGAGCTCAAAATTACGTGTATAAAGTCGTATTTTCTTGCTGGCTCTGTGATCTTAAATGAATTATCTAATTTCTGAGCCTTAGTTTCCTCATCTGTAAAACAATGATAATGATAGTATATAATGATGAATTATTGTGGGGATTAAAATAGATGCTGTATGCAAGTATCAAAAACCAAGGTGAATTACTCTCTCTGTATATATATTACATATATGTATA
Organism: Eidolon dupreanum; assembly: GCA_028627145.1. Taxonomy (NCBI): domain Eukaryota; kingdom Metazoa; phylum Chordata; class Mammalia; order Chiroptera; family Pteropodidae; genus Eidolon; species Eidolon dupreanum. The sequence continues at coordinate 45,694,573 of CM053514.1, read as the reverse complement.
TATAACACAATTATTATTATAATTTTATTCTTTTATATACTTTCTAAATTTTCTTTTATTTGTATATGAATACTTCTAAAATTGCAGTTAAAATCCTTAATAAATAACATGAAAACAACTGTGGATTGTAATTACATACCTGATATCTGAAAAATGAGGCCTAATTTGACCCAGCACATTTACTGAGCTTCTGACATGCATAATACATTGGATTAACTAATGAGAACTGATCTCTTTTTGAATTCTTGATAAATCTACATTAACAGTGCATTTTTATTTTGTTTCGCATTGTGTTGTTTTGTTTGTGTTTTGTTTTTAGCAACATAAGAATGCATTATTGGTAAAAAAAAAAAAAGACCATTACTTGGTAATAATCCATCTTCTTGGTTTAAAATAGAAATATTGACCATATTTTAAAAACTGAAATATTGTCTATAGAGACACTTCTTTCTGCAGAGTGTGAAGGCCTTAGCAGAAAGAACAGCAGGATGGTGCTCTGAAAGAGAAATATGTGAAGAAAACATTTATGCAGTATTGATCTATGAGTCTTAAGTAGACACACATTCACTGAAATTGTCTTACCTGTAATTTTGGAATAATAATTTAAATCTGGATGTGTATCTGCAGTCCCTTTAACTTAATTCTTGGATACCTTTTCTTTCTTTGACCATCAGGAAGCTTAAAACTGAATCTGTGGCCCAATTCTATTAATCTTGTGATACTTTAGTGCAGGTCATATTTTGCTTGGCCCTGAAATTTATAATTTATCTTTTATTACCTATCTCATAAACTTTTTTGAGTAAAGAGGGAGTATTAACATAATAAACAAACAAATAAGTAAATAAATAAGAAAAATATTTAGTCGAACCTTGTTTTTAGAAGAGAGCTAGTTCCCAAATGAGCCAGACATTTGACTCGTAATGGGGTAAGAAAAACATGTCAGCTTATACCTTATCCCTCTTGGAAAATGCATTTCGGCAAACACCACCAGATTGTTTGGCAATGGGGTATTCTTATAAGACACTAGCAAATCCCTGTGATTCTGGACTGCCCTTGGGATAATAGTGCTGGTTTGAACAATTATCCTGACCTTTAATAGCTTTTTACGTGTGGGTTCAGTTTGGGCCAAGGGGTTTTATTCATGCTTATGACTTGAAATTCCATAATGAACCTCCCTGTTGCCCCAGGTCAGTTAAGATTAATTATGATAATCCTCAGAGCAACTAAGTGCAAGTCAAAGTTTCTTTCTAGATTGACACTCCTCCTCTGATTCAGAGCCCAGGGCGAGGGAGGCTGGGGAAGGATTGAGATTTGGGTTAGGACATGCATTTTAGACATTTCCCTGAGCACACTTGATGCAAGACTTTGACTTTCCACTGCTAACAGCACCAGTGGGCACCTTTATGTATAGTCACTGTATATTTCCTGGCTCTCTCATGCATTTTCATAGTCAGGGTACATCGAATTTAGTAATAAAACTCCAGAATGACCGTATGCCTTGAGGTATAATTCCTCTTCCAATATTGAAAATGAAAAGGCTATTATGTTGCAAATCTTTAAATAATCAGTCATTCTCTTGTTCAAGTAAAACAAGTTAGCAGAATTTCAGTAAATTCAATTTTCTTTAGAGTGCCATATATGTACCCATGCTGAATCATGGTGGTTAGTAATGACATTAAAAATAATACCTTAGGAAGTTTTCCATTTTAGATCACCAGTGATGAGATGTGATTGAAGGAAGACCAAAACATACTGAATGTCTTATTGCAAACTTTAGGAAGTAGAGTTATTATATTTTCATATGGAGTGTTTTTAAATTTTTTTTTAACTTTAAATCAAATGCTTTTCCTACATCACATGTACCCCATTGTTTCCCTTGGGGCAATAATTCTATGCATAAAAAAAGTCACAACTTATACCAGGTAATGTAGTAGAATTGCACAGTAGTGGTAGTAATAGGAGCAGTACAGGTAGTAGTGGTAGTAACAAAGCTACTTTTTCTGTTTGTCAAGATTTTTTTAAGGATATTGCATATATTGTCTCATGTAAACGTTATACTTCAAGAAAGCAAACATTAATAATAATATCTCTACTTTACAACCTTCTATAGACAGGAATTTTTATTGTCTTCATTTTATGTGAAGAAACTAAGGCACAGACAGAGTAAGACATTTGCCCAAGGTCACACAGCTATTAAGTAGTAAAGCTGATCTGATCTAGGTAGCTGGTATACAGAACTGCTGTTTTAACCACTATCACTGAGTTGCCTCCTTAGTCATTTTTTATTGTTAATATTTTATAAATTTGTATTGCATCAACGCATTGCTAGAAGCCTAGATTACCTGCCTTTTTTATACTATGCCACTGATTTGTAGCAGCATCCCTGTGATGCTGTTATAATGATTATTCTGACTATACACTTATTATGAAGTTTAAATGTATGTACGTACATGATGTATCCGATAGCTAACATTTATTGATATGCTATGTCAACATTGTTCAAAGTTCTTTACATGCATTAAAACATTTAGTTCTACTGTTATTTAGGTATCAGTCAAGATAATAACAGTATCGTTTTCATATAATTAAAGATATCAATATATTCAAAGTGTTAGGATGCACGGCATATAGTAAGTGCTCGATAAATGCTAGTTGTTATTAATATCCTTATGTTACAGATGAGGAGATTGAAGCTTTAGTGAAGTTAAATACCTGTTCATAGGCACACAGCTGTTTAGATTTAGAGTAGAGCTTTAAACTGAGGCAGTCATGCTCTAGAGCCCACACCCAAACACCATAAACAAGAAAAATCAGAACATGTATGTATTTTACTTTTGTTTTTACTTGCTTTGCCAAATAGAACTGAAGCTGTTGTTTTACTTATGAGAAATGGCATGGTATTAGGATTAAGAGGACAGAATCTGGAGTCAGTCTGCCTATATTGGAATATTATCTCCATCCCTTGATGGCTGTGCAACCTTGAGAGACTGACCTAAACTCTCTGTGCTGTGGGTTCCTCACCTTTACAATGGGACTAATTATATCTCACGGGGTTCTTGTGAGGATTAAACAAGAAAAACCTGTTTAAAGCTCTTATTATAGCGCCTAACATATAGTAGCATTCAAAAAAGATTAGCTAACATTATTATGGTTATTAGAAATAAAATTACATTCACATTTCACAAGTATACTCTGAATTTTAAAGTCACAGATTAAATCCTGGGAGCCAAATTCAATGACTGCTTCTATAAACCATACTAGACTCGCTGTGAAAGTCTGTATGAGCCTTCTTACTCTGAAAGTTAGAGTGTGAGCTATTATAACATGGCTTTAAAGTGAACATGATGAGGATGCTTGCATAGCTGGAGAAGCTAATGGAGACACTGAGTGAAAATGCTAGAATGATCCATACTGCTATATTTATTTGGGAGCACTCAGAAACTGTGTTTAGGCAGTTTATTCTCTAGTTATGTGAGGAGTTGGAATTAACTCCAACATGACTGTTTTCCAGACCTGGGATAAATGGAGAAGAGAGAGACAGGAGCATACACAGTGACTTTTTGACATTATGTCTCCCTCATCTTTGATTTTTTTTTTATTCTTGGAAGATAAGCCAATTGGTGTAGTCTTCTTCCAACTACCAGTATGAACATTTGCTGTTCCCTCCTAGTCTTATTATGTACCCGGTATTTCTAAATAACATAGTAATGAATGCTATAGTTTGTCATTTTGATTTTGTTAATTTTAAGTTGTTTTTGTTGGGTTTTGAATGTCTTATTTGTGCTAATTCCTATGCTTAAGATTTTTACAGTCCTACTCTCTGGAAGTCTACAGTTGCCATCAAGGAATAACTTGAGGAAGGGAGTGAAAAGATGAACAAAAAACATAAACAAACCCAAGGCTTTGTTTGTTTCAAAACCCACTCCATTATCCAGTTGACTTTGATGGATGTTGCTCCGTTTTCTTGCTTTCCCTTAATTTTATTGCGTTCTGTATTCAAGAAGATAACGTAGTCCCATGTGGCTCACTCCTACTTCCCCAGTCTGTTCTGTACAGTGGCGATTTGAAGGACATTAATAGATGCTCTTCTAAAGAAGTTTACTGTTTTACATTAGTTTGGGAAGCATGTGCTTATACAACATAACCTTTCTGCCTTTATGAACCCAATGTACATGTCAGTCTCCAAGAGGAGATGATCATAAGCTATATTTATTTAACTGTGGCATCTTTATTTCTTGCAAAGTTTTGCAGTTAGTGTTTGAGGGTCATGCTTTGGGAAATGCTAGTTTATATGGAAATCATTTTTATAGACTGAAATATTTAGGGAGAGATGCCTAATGGTAATTGTGCTTTTTTTTTTTTTTTTAAAAAAAGAACTAAATAGATGTCATACCACAGATTAAATCATGAAAATCTTGAATTCAGAATTACTAGAGTGTTTTACCCCTGTATCCAACTTAAGAAAAAGAGAAAAATGACAAAAAAGAATTTATTTAAAAAAACACACTCTAAGTATATACTGAATCCTAAATCCACTATGAATTCAATCTAATAGTATACATATTCTGTCTATAGTCAGATTGTTGAAAGATGCTTGAGTATACTGCAAGCTCCTCAAAGTGGTTGTTGTTATTGTTGTTGTTGATTTTTTTAAACAAATTCATACCTGTATAATATAGATTAATAAATGCCTGATAACCTTTTGTTTATAAGAGATTAAAACAAAAATATTTCTGATCATCCCCAGCTACCCTGAAAACTATTTTTCTAGAATCTCCCAATCCAAGTATAGTAAATGGGGTGATTAATTGTGGTGATATTTTAATTCATGCCCTTTAATTCTTAGGTAGGAAGAAAATTAACTTTTGCTATCTAGATATGAGACTAGAAGAATACTGGACAGAAAGTCAGAAGGTCTTGGTGACCTTTTAAAAGTTCAGACCCCAGTAGGCACTGTGCCTGGTACAAAGTAGGTACCCAACACATATTTGTGTAATGAACTTCAACTGCTTGTGTTTTGCTTCTCATAGAAGAGATTGGGCAGAATACATGACTTCTTAGGTTCCTTAGAGCATGAAAATATAGGTTCATGATACTCTGTAGTTCTTAGATTGTTTAGGGAACATGTAAATGTCATTTGGGAGCAAATACTAACATTTTTAGTTTGCTAAGACCAATATAGGCTATTTTTTAAAAATTGAGTCTTCCCACTTTAGCTTTATCTTATTGATTGTATATGACATGCTTTCAGATGTGAAGGGTGAACTCCTTTCTCTGCATAGATATAAAGCAAATGATTATTGTATTGCTGATGATATAGAAGAGTTTGCTCTCAATCTTGAAAGTCATACATACCATTTAATATTTTTAATATTAGGGTTAAATTAATGCACTGAATTAATTCTTGGAAACACAAGCAGTTTCTTTTCATTTAAAGGTATTTTTATGCTTGCATTTCTATAACTGCTATGTCAAAAATATAATAAATATAGGCCTGGAGAATGGAATTAATATTTATTGACTACTTTTTAAGCTAGATACTATACAATATGTTTACATATTTACATATGCTATCATTTTTATTTTTTAAAGAAATCTAAGTATGATTAATTACTTTGAGAAAAATCAAAGGTGAAGTTCAAGTGATTTACACAAGATGTGTGAGCTACTAAATGATAGAATAGTTATACAAACCTAGTCATCCTCAGAGAAAAAAGAAACGATTTCAGGAATAAGTAGTCCATTTCAAGTAGGTGGTAGTCTGTGTAACTGGGATTATTAAGAAGAAGAAGGACCCTGAAGGTGGCAATGGGCTAAGGACTCTTATGGTCTCTGAGCAAGGGTCTTCAGTGGGAGTCAGATGTGACCCCCCCTTCCCACCTTGCACTCTGAGGCAAGCTGAAAGCCTCAAATGACATTCCATTGTTTTGTGTTTTGTGTGGTTCGTGCTTGGAGACAACACTTAGCTGGATATTTATGTTTCATTAGTGTTGGATGTCATGACAAAGTCTAGATTTTCCATTTACATATAAATGAACCCAGATATTCAATAAATGTTTCTGCTTCAAATATGCAGAAGATGTCTTTAGTGGATTAAAAGTTGAAATAGTTATAACTTTTTCAAACCACGCTATAAGACAAATAAATAGTATCTGTTTTTAGAATCATACTTTATTTTTAAACTTTTTCCCCTTCTTAATGTTTAAAAAAATTCAAAACATTTGCCTCTACTTCCTACTATTTTGAACAAATCATTCCTAAAGACTGAAATTATGTCTTTAAAAGATGAATGAACATCATTTTAATATCTAGCAGAACACCTTCGTCATATAGGGACTTAATGAATACACCTAGATGATCAAGGTTAGATGAAAGCATTGAGAAGTCATCTAATTCTGGGCTTTGAATAAGGTCTCCCCCAAGGTTTCTATCAAGTGTGAAGCTTTATACTTTGATGCTATCTGAAGTTTGCCTGTGAAATGTGTGCTTTTCACATATTTTTTAAAGAAGTTTTTGTTGTCACAGTAAAAGAGCTCAGATGTCCTGTAAAATTCTGATATAAATTCAACTGGTTATATTTCTGTATTTTTAAAATAACTGACCTGCTCTTCAAGAAAAAAAAAAAGAAACTTAGCTAATAAAAAAAAATACTGTAGATCCTCACTAAGGTAGGGGGATTAAAGAGTTGAGTTTTAAAATCTCAGAAGACTTAAGTCAAATATCTCAGAAATTCCATAAAATTCAGATTTTGCCTATAAAATGATTATGAATATTGAAAACCAGTAACGACATACATTTTTTCAGTGAAGAACTATATTTTTTTCTTGATGGTTTCAATGATATGCCCCTTGTGCTCTTAAAAAAAAAGCCAAGTAGATTCTTATTGCTTACATTGTACCAGTTGTTCAAAATCATGCCTTACTTCATATTTACTCTCTCAGACTTTCCGAAATAACATTTTTCTTCCTGTTTTTAGTTCCTATTCTTTTATATACTTGAGAGTCAAAATACATTTTCACTTCACTCTAACTTTCTCCTTAATCTATACTGTGTATTTTTTGTAATCTATTTCATTTTTTTTTTCCTAGACAAGCATTGATCTTGGAGATTTCCACTAATTTCTTGTTTTAATTTTGATTGTTTTCTAGGCCTGTTACAAAGCTGAAAATTATTTTCAAGCAAATCTTGAGTTGATTCAACATTAGGTACCACTGATATCTTTTCTTTTTTGGTCTTTTTATTTCTATATTTTCTGAGTACAACTTTATGTCTCTACTTGGACATCGAACAAACATCTCAGATTTAGTTGATTTTCCCACTAGACTTTCTCTATGCATGGTCTTTCTCATCTTTGTTAACGGCAACTCCATCTTTCTGGCTGCTCAGGCCAAAAATCTTGAAACCACTCTTTCTCTCACACTTCACATCTAATCCAAGAGAAAATGCTGTAGCTTTACTGCCAATATACATCAAAATCTAACCAGACCTGTACTGTAAGCACATACATCATTGAAACGGTAGTCATATTACAGTCTTAGATTGTACATGACCAAATGACTTTATCATTGCCAAACTGGAACACTTGAGAGACTGCAGCTAGGCTAATAGAATGTATTGATAAATTTTGGGTGCATTTTGAACATGAAATTTTTTCCCCTCAAAAATCCTTGATGGCATTTGGTAGCTATTTTGCAATAACTTTGGGACTTTTAAGTAGGTGGAAATAGTAAGAAGTAATTATTGGAATTTACCACTTACCTATTATTTGTGCAGCAACTTACACTTTGTAAAGCATATCACATAATTGTATAATTTAATCTTCATAAACCTTCCAAGTGTTGGAGAAACCAAAGCTCAGAATCTAAATGATTTGACCTAACCTGCTAATGGTGATGATATCAGAATTTAAATATGATTTTTCTGTTTCTAAATTGTATATTCTTTCCATTGCTTTTCTTCTGTCTTCTAAAAGGCATCATTAGGACCAGTAGTCTGAATTTAGAGACAGAGATTCTCATTGAACAAGAATAATTAAAGGTGTCCAAATTAGAATGTGCCTGAGCAATGGTAGGTTTTCCTGCCATGATGGCAGATGTACGTCCCCCTCCCCCAGCTCTCCCACCCTGGCAGGGATACCATGGAAATCCCACATTAGTTAGCTGGCTCTTCAGGATAGTTTCACATGTTATTTCAGAGATGAAATTCTGTTATTTATAAAGCAGACGGGCATGTCTGCTTCTATAAGAACTCACGCATCAGACTGCCTCTTGCAGTCTCATTTTAATAGACCTACTAAATTTTTATTAAATTATTTAAACTGCTAAATTATTTGTCATGACTACCTCTGCATTGTCTATTAATTCTATAATATTTGTATTATTTTCTTCCATCCTATAAGGCCAGTATATTTAAAATAAAAGTTAAAGATATTCCTGACAAATAGTTGGAAAATATATGTTGTATTTCACGTTGCCAAATGTTATTAATCTATTTTTTCCATTCAGAGTACTTAAATACTTTATATTAAAATCTGGATAAAGCAAATCATTTCTGACAATTTTATGATTTATTGTTTTATGTTTTCTAATCTTTATACATTAATAATAAGCAGGCTTTCCATCAGGTTTATGATTTTTGTTGTGAATTTTTAATAGACAAGAGAACATATTTTCATGATATAGTATTTAAAATCTGATATAGAAGAAAGATTTATTTTAGTTTTAGGACCAAACATAATATATCTCTTACCTTTTATGTCATAGATTTTGTTAGTCAAGCAAAGCCGTTTTAAAATTTCTTTTCCTCAAATTGATTTATGATGTATCACCAGGCTAATGGTTGACTTTAAAGGAAATACTAAGGATTTACCTTTTCATCCACCCCTCTTTCCTCTTTTTGGACAAAGGTACATATGGATCACTTAGGCTCATCTTTCAAAATGTTGGTAAACTTTTCTCTTTTTCCTTTCGTTAGGTATTGTAGATACCTGCTTGATTTATAGCTTTTGCCCTAGAAGATAAATATTAGGATATTTTGGAAAGTAACCAAAGATATTTGAATGATTTTAGCACAATATGGTATACAGATGAAAAAAGGAAAGGAAAGAAGGAAGGAAGGAGGAAAGATAACCCTGGGTGTTACAGTGAGGACTGGCTTTTCTTTTTCAGATTGTAATATTTGGTTTTGAAAAAAAAAATCTCAAGTAGAAGGAAGCTAGTCCTCATATCAAGAGTGCTGATATTTTCCATTATTAGATATAATACTTTATATAATGTTTCCTTGATATTTTACTTCCAATTCAGCTTTCAAAGTTATCCACAAGGAGTTTTCATTTTTGATTCTGACTTTACACAGTAGAAACAGAATTACTCAGTGGCTTTCCTCTATATTTTACATTTTTAATGAATAAAAAAGAAGCCAATTTCTACAAATTGCTCATCACTACTAGAATAGAGATGTGGCCAGTGTCCAATTTCCATAGTCATATGATCACAGGAATTCTGCAATGGTTAAATATTCCACTCTTTGGATAAAGTTGGCCTAGATTCAAGCCATGGTGTACTGGAGCCAGTGCCAGTACTGACAAGATGTGACTGTGCACATTTTTTCCCCCAACTCTATGTTTACCAACATCACCTGATAGCTTGAACTCTATTGGTGAGAATAATTATACCACAGGAATCACCAAATATTACAAACTGAAACTCTTCCCTGATCCTAAAGAGCTGGTTGGTAATCATTTATGAGCATAATGCTGATGTGAGGACACTTAATCTGTATGACTTTGCTCAAGATGTTTAACCTCTTAGCCTCATTTTCCATTTCTGTAAAATGTGGGGGACTAGTACTTCAGAAACCTTTTGGAAAAAGAAATTAGATGAAATCAATGACAACACTTACATAGCAGTTAATGAAAAGCTGTAATAATAGCCATAATAATAAAAATAATTATTTCAAACACAAATAGATTGTTAGTGTTAATTTACAGGACTGGTTTACTCACTGTAAAGTAAGTAGCAAGAGGAACAAGATTGCAAAACACTGGGAGAAACTTCTGTTTTTAAGTGGACATAGTCTTGGTGAGCTCTTTCTCTTATCAGCCTTTTAACATTTCTGGTTTAATTCAGCATCTATTATCAGTATGTATCAGATGGCAAACCACTATGGTAAGTATACCAAGGATTATATTTTATATTTTGCAGCCTGTTCCCTTTTGCTACTTCTGAAATAATGAGTAAAGCAGTTCTATCAGTAAGCACCAACAACTTACCATGTGATTTTATTCATTCTATCGTCTAAGACATTCTTATTATATTTATTTATATTTATATATGCAATATTTATTATAAATATATTTATTATTGTTATATTATTGTAGCAGATTGAGGAATAAATGAGAAGCAAGAAATTGATGATAGAAAAGAAGTTAGCAATTATAGCCCAGCAAATGCATCAGAAGGAACACTGTGAATGATGGAGCTTTTCCATCCTTTATCAGTTTTTCCTTTCTCCTTGCAGCAATCAGTGATAAAAATGGGCCAGTGTGAATATTCTTAGAGTCAGCTGGATATGCTGACCTGCACATTGCTCGCTGACTTGTAGCTTGACAGGACAGAGACTCAAGGGTATAGTGGAGGGAAGTAGCTACCTAAGGAGAAAGAACTAGACTAAAACTCTAGGGCTTTGCCTATAAATCAAAAGAGAACATGGGAAGCTGATGGTCTGCAAACCGGCCCTGAGGCCGATCAGAAGAGGCAACAGTGAAGTTTCCTGACATATGGAGTGGTTGCAGAAATCTGGTGATAAAAGGAAGAAGGGTGTTTCAATAGCTTGAGGAGAAGGTAACAGGCAAGAGAAAATTAGAGATGCAGGATGTGAAATCAAATGATAGAACTTCCTTCTTAATGTAGACCATCTGGTCATCTTATCTTTAAAGCAGTGATTTCTCAGGCATTTTTCATCTTATATCACAATGACCATATGTCCCAGATTTCCTGGAATAGGCCAGATTTCAAATATTTTTGCCATTGTTAGACCATTGGTCTCAAGTCATGATTGAAAAATATAATTACTATTCTTATACCTCCCTCCACCAACTTTTAGCACCTTTATCACATTCAGTTTCCAAGCAGTTAACAGCATCATTAAGCAGCTGGCCAAAGAAGTGGTTCCCAAACCTGACTGTGTATCAGAATCATCTGGGACATTTGTTAAAAACCTGATTCCCGTGACACTTGTTCCACCCCTGAAGTCTCTCAAATTCAGATTCATTAGGATCTGGATGATATTCAGATATCTGTGTTTTTTAAAACAGGTGTCCCATGTGATCATGAGGCAGCTGGCTCGCAGACAGGGTATTGAAAACCAATAGAGCAATCAATGCCATTCACATCTAACTCCAAGCATTGCAGAGCTTCTTACAATAGGACTTCTTATGTGGGGGTCATTTGACTTATGGGGATCTTTGAATTCTTGGAATTTTATTCTTAAATTTGTGAGTATGGGTTCATAAGTAGTTTCCTAAGACTATAACTTTAATTAAGTTCTCAATGGAGTTAATGGGCAAGAAAAGTTAGAAAGCTAAGGTTTTAAAGGCCAAGAATCTGAGACCATTCAGAGGCAGAAGATACTTTTTTCAATGATCTCAGACTTAACTGCCCTCATATTTTCTGTTTTTCATTTCAGAACTAATTGCTGATTTAATCGGAGTGTCTTTTATGGGTTTAAGGAAAACATGCATAAAATGATGACTTCTCTCAGACAAGCATTTTCAATTTTGTTAGTTGGTAATGTTTAATAGGGTGTGTATGCATATGTGTGTGTTTGAGGGGCAATGGTTTGTTGGGGTGGACAATCTGATCACCTCATTAAGCTTCCCTGTATCCTCCCCTACTTGCTCTCCACCTTTCCCTGAATATCCACCAAAACAGGTTCTAGATCTGTGATCCTCTGAAACCCTGTCTGTTTTAAACCTTGGGGTTAATATTCTCCATGTGTGTTGCCTCAGCTTTAGGGAGACTTTTTCCTTAACAAGCATTTGTGTAGGGAGCCAAGCAATAGCTGGGAAACTTCAGGGCTGCGAGTTCTAACTCTGGGTCTGCCCTGACACAATGTGTGACCTTGGGCAATTCATTTGATCTCTTTCCAAACTCTCTGATGCTTGATAACAGGATTTTCTAGACATCTTCCTGCCTATAAGGCAGTAAGGGAGGCTTACACTTCATTATCCTTTAGTCTTTTAACTCTCTTTCCCCATTTGCCCATCTCCTCATGCCGTAGACTCTGGAGGTTTACTGTGGCTGTTTTCCAAAGTCTTAGAAATATTTTCTTACTTTTCTTTCCAAAAACACATCAGCAATGCTATTCTGTTTCAGCTTTCCTCGGAATTCTAAACTTTGTCCCCAAATACATACCCTACAAAATTAAGTTGCCTAGGCTACTTTGGAATAGTGTGAATTGTGCAAAACTGGACTATGTCCTAGATTTCACATGGCTACTGTAAAAATAGAAAAAAAGTTAAATTTATTTAATTTTTCTGCATTCTACAAGTACGATTTATTGTTTTATGGGCCTTCATAAATCATTTTTATATTTCCTTTACTTTTTAACATTTCCTTTTATAGAAATGATTGTTAATAAATTTTATTAAAAGCAATTCAATTCCAAGATTTTTTTTTTTTTGGTTGAAAGTATGCACTATTTTAGCTTTTGGACTTTTTTAGAAGATCATTTACTCCGATACTACATATCTTTTAAGTTTTGGGAACACACACACGTCAATGTGATATCAAGAATTTTGTGAGGTTGCGTAGGAGGAAATTATGTTTTCTAAGGAACTTTTAAATTCCTGATAGTTGCCTGTTTCTCATTTAAGAATAAAGCTGGAGCAGTAGTTCTGACTTTTCCATTCCTATTAATATTTTCTTCTGCTTTCCTTATGATACGATGTCCATTTGGACATTAAAGTCACTTTATTTTTGCTAATAGAGAATTAAAAGTGTTTGGAAGTCAAAACACTAAGAGTCAGCATGTGGTTTCATCAAATGGACTTAGGAGTTAAACAGTAGAGAAACTTTGATTGTGTGTTATGAGTCAGATACCCTCTGACTTGGAGTGGTGTAGGTACTTACTCATATAAAATAGAGAACTTTTCTTCTGCTGGATGTCTCCCTCACTCACTTTAGTCTCAGGCTGCCCAGAGTCCCGACCTCTGGCATGTCTCCCCAGCGTACCATTCTCATCTCTCTCTTTATAAAAACCTCTTTTAGGTAATTGCCAGCCTAGACATTGTTTGATAATCTAATATCTGCATGTCATTCCTATATAAAGGAAGTATTTTCAAGTAATGATAATAGTTAATATTAGACCCCAATCACAGGCAGAACAGCTCTATGGGTGAGAAGAAAGTGGTGTGTGGAGGGAGCAAGTAGACAGGGCTCTATCGCCCCTTCTCTCTTCTCTTCCCTTCCCTTCCCTTCCCTTCCCTTCCCTTCCCTTCCCTTCCCTTCCCTTCCCTTCCCTTCCCTTCCCTCTCCTTCCCTTCCCTTCCCTTCCCTTTCCTTCCTTTTCCTTCCCTTTCCTTCCCTTCTCACTTATTCCTATCTCTTCTCTTCCCTCCCTCCCTCCCTCTGTCTCTCTCTCTGACACAAACACACACACACACACACACACACACCCCATATCTGCACACACAGAGAGCTGAGCAGATATTCTTTTATATGTTTTCACAGTGGACTTCCAAGTAATGTTTCATTTGAGGAAAGTTTCTCTGTAAAATACAAATAAACTTTTAAAATTACTGCTCTACAATTCTTATCATAATGCATTCTTATCTTCCCTCTCCTCTCCCTGCTGATCTGGAAATGCTAATGTAACTCAGATGTTAGCTGAGGTCACCCTTGTCTCTGAGGTCACCCTGTCCTTTGAGATTTAAATAAAATTGTCTCAGTCCCCCATTTCATATCTCCCGGAAGTTTCCAATGCTATCCACCAGATTTCTGCACATTCTCGAACTAATTCTCATGGGAAGTTTTTCCTGGTAAACTCTTGACCTCAGCTGTGTCTTACCTCCCACAGCTGCCTTTTTCTCTGTCCTCCATGCTGACCTCTAGGGGAACTAAATTCTTTTTTCTTAACTCCCACCCCTCCTCCTCATCCCAATTCACTCCCACAAGGGACTGTTCCCTAATGAAGACGTGCAGGCAATAATAGGAGAGGGTTTATATCTCAGCAAAATGTTTAAATAGAACATTAGACTTCCCAGTTATTAAACATTCTTAAGCCATTTTGCCAGGAAGTCCTTAATGACTGTGCTCTTCTGCCATACCAGGTCCAGGCTCTCTCATTTCCTTAGTACCTCCTCTTCCTTCCTATCTCCTCTTTCTTCTCCCTTACCTCCCTCCCCTCCTCCTCCTAATCCCTTTCTTTCTCTTCCTCTTTCTTCTTGTCATCCCTCAATTCAAAATCCCTCTATATTTCTTTAGCTAGTCTTTGTTCGCTGTCTCCTCTGAACCATGTCTCCCAGAACCTCACTTTTTCTACCCAGAGCAACTTATTAAGGTATTTTTCTAAATGAAGACAGTTTCTGTCTAGGAGAAACTATGGTGCAAGTGTTGAGCTGCGTTTCTCTCAGCTACATGAACACAGTATAGCCCCACTGGAGGGATATAATTAGGCTGATTAGCAAATCCACATGAGAAGCTAACTTTAATCCTTGCTATATGACACCCAAGGGCCTGTGTGAAGGGTAGGTGCACAATGTGTCTTTTTTCTTGAACAATTAATATTAAGAGTGATTTAAAAAAATCATTTACTAAGTAAATGCTCAACATTAGAAACTGTTGAGCAACTACACTTCATATTTTTTAATTTAATTGAAATGTTACACTTTCTGAAGTACACACACACACACACACACACACACACACACACACATATAATTTCTCTTAGCTAATGAGAGAGGTTAAGCAACTTGCCCCAAAGTCACAGAGTTAGAAAGTAGTTGCAGTCTGCTTCAGACTCTGCATTGACATTCCATGCTCTTAACTATATATAGTTCTAGGCTATTCAACCATCCACTGGTCAAAAGAATATTCGTTTTCTAAATATTTCAGTCCACCTCTGGCACCCTTGCTCCCCTCTGGAAGTTCTTCAGATTACATGTCATTGTCCTGCCTCCTGAGAGACTGGCATTGTGTTTTAGAGATGCAACTATTTTCAGCTCCCTTCGGGGAATACGTGCTTTTTCTAATATAGAGCAGAGAACTGAGCTTAATCTGCAAGTCACGTTAACTCTATGTTTAGATATTTGTATTTCTAAATGAAATGTGCTGAGTAAACTTAAAAAAATTGAACCTTATGAGAGAGAGAACTTGTGGGGAAAGGGCCAGACAGTCATGGTCCTAAATCCTGGTTACATATCTTCTTGTGTGTCCTGTGGTGAGTTGCTTATCGTCCCTGAGCCTCCATTTCTGTATAACATCACAATAATACCTACTGCCCTAGCATACTGGTTGGCACTCAGAAAACATTCAATATATACTAGTTTCTGTCCTTATATATTTCTGGCCGAAATTCTAAAATCAGCATATTTACTAAGTGTTCAAAATATCGAGTGAGTCCAACATTGGAAATTGAAGGAACATGTTATCCATCTGCTACTTTTGGTGAAGATTGAAAGGCCATGTAGATGAAAAAGCAGAAGTGAAATTCAAGATCTGTGAAGCTCCTCTGCTTGGGCTTGATGGCAGATCAGCTCTCTAAATGTGTGAAGGAGTTGAGTATGGTTTTCATGTCCTCAAATTGAAATGTATCATCTGTGTTCATTTTAATATAGCAGTTCGCTGACTTTTGTATTTTGGAATTTTATGTTATCAATGTTTGCTATATTGAGTGATGTTTATATATATCCAAATTTACTGTAAATGTTTTGTTATTTAAATGGGATCATTGAAATTCAGAGTACTCATCACACCTAGGACGGGTGGTTAGCCCAAATCCAATAATCTGACAAATATCTTTTCTCAGTAACCGTAAATATGAAATATGTACATTGCATTTGTCTAGAACCACTGATCAGGCAGATATGATTCAATTATCAGAGTATACCGTTTAATTTCTCCTTAAATTGGTGGTTTCTGTCAGGTGACATGTCTATATCAAGTCTTCCGGCAACAGGTAATACACATACAGGGTTCCTGACATCTTGAATGGAGAGATTTCACCTGATAGCAAATCCTCTTTCTTCTTAATATCAATAACTATAAGCTCAAAGGAAAACTGATCTTTCTCCTTCCAGGTCCTAAAATTTTTTTGAAAGTTAATAGTAGTAAAAATTTTTAAATTTACTCTCTGTTTAAGTATACTGATTATACAGCATTGGTTCTCAAACCTTACTACCTATCATGATTACCAGATTCCTAGGTGCTACCCCTCATAGGTTCTGATTGAGTTAATTTGGGATGGAATCCAAGAATCTTGACTTTTCAAAAGTTTCTTCTTGAGTATTTCTGAAGAGTAGCTATCTGTAAAATGGCTACATTACAGACAACCAATACTTACAAATAGCTATTTCTGTTCCTTTTCAACCTCTGACATATCACTATTCTTTTATCTTCTTCTCTTCTCCACCCCAATCTCATGTAGTTCTTCATAGAAAGTTTTTTTTTTTTAATATCCTTGGGTTTCTTTGGACTCTGAAGTGGAAGAAGAAGTTCAAACAATAGTAATTAGCCTAGATAACTCTTATGCAGGGATCTCACTAAATTCGATTTGCCTGAGCAGTGACTGCACTCCTGTCCAAAGCCATATTTACTCTGCTTGCCTCTATTGGTCAGGAAGGGTTCCATTGCAGACAGCAGAATCGATTAAGTAGACAAAGATTTCATATAGGGTATTAGGTACTTCAGAATTGTTGGAGGAGCTGGAATAGAAGACTGACCTCCCAGAGACAAGCTCCCAGAATCTTTCTTCTGTTTCATAAAGGAAGTTGTGTCACCTCCGTAGGAAGCCCATGATAGGAAGCTATTGCTACCAGAGTTCTGCTTTCTCTGCTGCCCTCAGGAAAGCAACAGTGGCTACTAAGCCAGGAAGAACCTAATTTAGGAATCACACAGCCTCTGGAAGAAAATGGAATGCTCCACAATCTGCTTCTGTCTCCATATGACTCATTATTCAAACCAAATCTTTATGTAAATTTATCTGATGGTGGAAAATAGGTCTCACCTGAAATCCTACTTACAAGAGTGTTTTGGATTTTTTTCCTCCAGATTTTAACTCTCCAGTTATTTGTTAACTAGAAGGGAGCGAGACTAGATTTTGGACCAAAATATTCACAGTATCTACTAATTTTCTTGCAGGTTGCATGTTTTCACTTCATTTTATTACATTTTCAGTAGTGTCATCATTTAAAAGTTAATTTGAGTCTTAGAATTTTGTGAATACTTCATGTTAGTCATTGTTTCTAGGAGCTGAAAAAGAATATTTCTGAGATTGAAGAACATTCTTAGCAATATATTTTTAGATTGAAGCTTTTTATAATATTAAGATTGCCTCATTAAGAAGTCATCTTGTTACATATATGTATATGCATATGTATAGGTGTCTATTTCTATGCATATTCTATTAACACAAATAATCTTGAAATAATACATATGATATCATTATTATTGAAGTTTATAATATACAATTGGAGGTTCTGCCATATTCTGAAGTGCCATAATTATTATAATAAGTAACACCAGGAATCATGTTATATGTGTTTTTATATTTAATTCTTACAATTCTATGAGTTAGCTATATTATCATCCTATTTTACTAAAAAGAAAACTGAAACTAAGAGAGATTAAGAAACTTTCCCAAGATCCATAGCAGGTAAATATCATTGCCAGGACTTGAATCTAGGTCTCAAATCATTCAACAAAATTAATATTAATGTAAATTTAGTGTAGGTATTTTATTTTAATCTAATACCAAATGATGTAATTTGTTCTCTTTCTGTCTCTTCCTGCCTCTTTGCTGGTGCATGGGTATGTGTATGAGCTCAGTTTTGGACGTGTTGAGTTTGAGGTCCATGGAACATTTTTTTATCTTCTCATCTTTGTTTAGAATAAAATTTAAGGTAGGAAGTTTATTCATCTACAGCTCCAAAAGAAATACTAACACACATTTGTCAAAATGGTAAGCAGGAAGGAGAATGTATAGGTTCACAGCTTATCAAAAACTAGAACACTCTTGTGATACTTAACCATCTGGTGGTCAGAAACTCAAGTGAGCCATCTGGGCACTAAGCAAAGACCATGTTATAGAGGTACCTTCTTACTTAGCTGAGAATTCTGTGAAAACTTGGTCATTTGCCAGTTCTAAGGACTGCTAGCTAGCTGTCATGTAAAAGTAGAATTCTCAATTTATACTCCAACCCATGCAAATCTTAGCATACATAACAACTGTGTGCATTTCTGCACCCTCTGTCAGAGGGTCTGATTCTGTACTACTTTACTGAAAACCATTTTTCTCTGTGGCCACTTATGGCCCTTTAGCTGTCATATGCAATAGCATTTTGCACTCTTGACTACTTGCCCTGTCTGAATTCTATCCTCATATGATTTCTAGAAATGTGTGCTCTCTCCTAGTTTTTTTCCTATTCCTTTAGTCTTCCTTCTCAGGCACCTCCTTAAAAGTTCCTCTTGCTTTGTCAATGCCTAAAATTTAGATATTTATCAGGGTCCCATGTTTGACCTTTTGGATTCAGTGAGGGAGCTCTTGGCAACTCTCAGTAACTTCTGACTCCTGAATTCATCCCCAAGGAAGAGGGATGATTAAGTGAGATCAAGGGCAATGACATTTTTTGATCCAGGTACATGGGGTTCTTTCTCTGTTTATCTTTTTTTTTTTTTTTTATTATTACCCTTATACAATCTCTCTCTTTCTCCCATGAAACTGGGAGTAACACAGGTTTTGGGATATTACTGCTAGGGAAATATCTTGTTCTGAGAATACCTTGGTGCCTGGATTGGACAGTCTTTACTCTAGACTGCCTCTCTTGTTTACCTCAATTTGTCTCTTCTTTGACAGTTTTCCTTGACTGGAGTGGTCAGATACAGGGGACTGACACTTGTGTTTCAGTTTAGGGCAAATGGACTAAGCAGCCTTCACAGCTTACTTTAGGTGTTGTAGATCCTTTATGTTTGCTTCTGGTATTAGGTCATGAATGATCTGGTCTCACTCACCAAGGGAATTTCTATGGTGATGAAGGTATAGTGGTGAAGGTATAGTGACGAAGTGTTACAATCATAAAGCATACACTTTGATCTTGTCTTATTAATTTTATACCTGTAAGCATGTACTTCCTTGGGGAATTTGTGATGGGAGTTTTGAGGGGCAAGGATAGACCTTGGGAATTCTGTGGCAAGATTAAATTTAGGATTCTGGTTTCTGAAAATTTATTAATAGATTTCCATTATAGTCATAACTTATAAGACTTAGTTTTTATTGTATATACTCTTGTTTCTAAATAGAACTCAACTACCATGTACATATATGCTAGATTCTCCAATATTCTTGTCTTCAGCTACTTGTTTCTACTAAATTTTTCTTTGGATGCCCCGCAGGGTCTCAAATATGTCTCAAACAAAGCTTATAATCTTTCCTTTTCTCATCTTCTGAGTCTGCCCTTCCTCCTCTATCACAATAGTAACAGGCACTCAAGTCAGCAACAGAGATCACCTTGACCTGGCTCTCTTTTAACCTCCACATTTAACCTGTCAATAAACTATACACTGATAATTTTTAAAAGTAGCTCTCTTGAACCTTTCCTCTCTTCTTCACCCTTGCTGCCACTGCCTGTTTAGGCCTTCATCATTTCTGACATGTTTTTGAACAACGGTGTCTTAAGAGGTTTCCCCACTTGCAATCACCCCCTTACACCTCCAGATATACATAGGATGAAGTCACCTGCTTTCAGTTTTTCAGAACAAAGCCCAAAGCCCTCATCTTGCTCCTCTGTGATCAGTTTTTCCTCTCTCTGCCTTTGCTGTGTTCGCACTGAACAGCATCCAGTTCCAGAATCTTTGCTCTCCATTCATGTTGCAGGGATTGCCAGACCACACTGCTCCCTCTGCCCCAGGTGTTATCACCTTGAGGATGCTACTGGGGAGCCACTTCTTCCTTCCTTCCAAGCCCCTCTGTTTGGGACTTTTCTTTCCATATCTTTGCTGAGCACTTTTTGTTTCTATCACAGTACTGGCCTTGTCCTATTAAAATTTTCCATTTATTCATCTTCATAAGATCAGGAACTAAGTCCTTCTCATCTTTACGTAAGGCCAGTCAAGCACATGGGCTGACACTTACAAAGCATAATTTATATAGTTTAAATCAGTGAATGATATATTTATCCAGAAAGAAAGAACCTGTGTGCTGCCCTCCATGACAGGTAATATCCAAACAACTTAGCCAATCATTTGAAATCAGAGAATCTCTCATATAGAAAGTAGTTAAACCAAGGGTAGAGAAAAATTCTCTCTCCTGAGTGTCATTAGAGTGGTCAGGGAGAACTCCACAGAGGAAGATCCTTAAGGATAGCCTGGAAATTAGATTCTGAATTGGCCAGAGAGACAAGAGGCAGGGGGAACTTTCAAGCTACAGCTAAGAAAATGGTGTTTGTGGCCCTCCAGTAATTCTCAGTGGTTGGAATAGAGGGTAGAAGTATGGCAGGAGGAGCAGGCCGATTTTGAAGGAAGTTGAGAGGGAGAATATGTTGCCCAAGGTCACATACTCTATTAAATACTAAGTTGAGAATCAAGGTTTTTCATCTGAAAATAAGCCAGGAAAGCTATTGTTGAGAATTAGTGATCAAAGATAAAGATTACCTCAGCTATCAGAGTATGTATCAAAATATCAATCTTGTGAATCTGTATTATATATTTTAACCAAATGTAAAATTGATCTTACATGTAAAATATCAAGGGAGGAAATATTTATGACCCTTTAAAAGATCCACTAATTCACAAGAGGAGCTCCATTTTGTGAACTGCAGTTAGAATGAAAAGCTACAGAGTTTGAGAAGGAACATCTCTAAATCTGAGGCCAATTTCAGTGGGGGAATTAAAACCCCAGAATTTTAGGAGAGGAGGTTTTAAGAGTAGCCTACCTATATTCCTCATGACTTCTGACTTCCTGCTTCTTGTTTTAAATCTACTCAGGCACAGAACACCTCTTACCTCCTCTTCAGGTAGCCAGCTCAGTCCTACACTTTGTCCTTGCCATCACTTCCTCTACCTCCTTCCTCTGTGCTGTCCGGGAAACTGCTTCTCTGTCAACAGTTCCCTCGCTATTCCCCTTTGCTCCTTCAGTGGCCATTCCTTAGACCAAAGCCAGAGTCCTTTTATAACAGCTACTTACCAAGTCCCACCAAAGAAAGCCTTGTTGGTTCCATGTTGATTCTTAAGAAGTGGGGAAAGTAGACTTTTTTCTTCTTTATCCACTACTTCCTCAGATTACATTCTAAAATACCTGCTATCTGTTCACAGCTGCTTAACTCAATATCTTAGAACCTACATACTATTTCTTAGGAAATAGTAACCACAAAACAAGGATAAGCAGAAACTAGAAATAACAGACCTCTTATTATAAAACCATTTGTAGTGAAAAGATTTTTCATATGCACAATTGTAATATTGAAACTTAGGTGCAGTCTTTCTCTTCTCCTTATTTCCTATGTTAAATAGAGAAGAGGCTTCTTGTGACATGAGCACAGTTAATGTTAGAAAAACATAAAAGACATAATGTTAGAAGACATAAAATAACTCTTTTTTGAGTACCTACTCTATGCCAGGAACTTTCTGAATCCTCATGACAGAAAGATAATAAGACATGTTCTGTCCCCAAAGAGTAGAGCAGGTAAATTTATAACAAATGCTCAAAAAGTTGTACACAAGATTTAGAGCTAACTAAATTGGAATTAGTTAACTGTTTGGGGTATGTGTGTGTGTGTGTGTGTGTGTGTGTGTGTGTGTGTGTAAGAGAGAACCATCTTTGTTTACATGAAATATTTATGAGATAGTTATTAATATCTCTGCTTTATACATTAGAAAAATTGAGGCTCAGAGTGGTTGTGTAATTTCACTCAGTTCATCTAGTAAGAGGTTAACTTGACATTCACACCAAAATCTGTCTGACTCCAAAGTCCAAATTTGTTTTATTTCACTCTATTGCCTTATGTCTCCATAACCCTGTATTTTAGAATGATAGGAAAAAAGCTGTTGAGTAAAAACAGGCAATAGCATTTGTTATCATGAGCACTCTGTTGTAACATAGATGTGTTACAACATGAGCACTTTAACTTTGAATGATTCTGGATTTCTTGCAGCATTATTTTTATGTAACAAGAAATCATTTAACCTTCAACATATACTCTTGATTTATTTTTGGTAACACCTTTCCTTCCTAACTGGCTGTATATAGATGGTTATGGATTTTTAACATAATATGCATCTTGGATAAGAATTAAGATTACCATGTGACATTTGTTGTTCCTGTCACCAGCTGTTTAGATTTAGTTTTACAAATTCAACATTCAAGAGGTTGTTTTTACTCATCAAAGAACTAAATCAGCAGTTGCTCTATAAGGTGAGAAAAGAATACTTTTGTGATCTGATAGGGATAAAGTGTTAGTTTTTAGACTGTTCTTTTTTTTCAATCAGAATGGTAACACCACAGATTTCTTCTACCAGTCCCTTCCTGTAGATGTTCATCTCTTCTGAGACACATGACCAACTCCATCTCAAAACCTGGATGGATTATGGCAAACATAGCTAGAAGTCTACTGAGATGAGATTCCCTTGATCATAGACAGAGCTCTCAAAAGAGGTCGATAATATTGCTACATGGATTTGAACTTTCTCTTTTGAGAACTGTAGTCCTCCCCTGCATTTGCACTCACCTTTGGCTGTTAACCCAGTTTGGGTTCTCAAGTTACTAGATTCTTACTCAGACCTTATCTCCTGTAGAGGGTCCCAGTTCCAGAACTCTTTCTATTTTACTGGAATGCTAACTCTAAAGAAGCAGGACTTCTATCTTTGTGGCCTAGAATAGTGTCTTGCACATATTGTGCCCCCTATAAGTACATGTGGAATGAATTTGGCATCACTAGACACTCAGGATGACCTCTCCTTGCCTGAGATGTTTTCCTCCTAGAAGTCCTGGCTGATGTCAGCATCATAGTGAAGATTTTTTTTTATTTCCCAGTTTTCTTGAGATATAATTGACATACAATGTTGTATAAGTTTAAGGTGAATGACATAATGATTTGATACATGTATATATTGAAATGATGAAAACAATATGTTTAGTTAAGATTCACACCTCACATAGTTACAAATTTGTTTCCTTGTGATGAGAACTTTTAGGATCTACTATTTTAGCAACTTTCAAATATACAGTACAGTATTATTAACTATAGTTACCATGCTGTACATTACATCCTTGGAACTAATTTACCTTATAACTGGAAATTTGTACCTTTTGACCATCTTTACCCATTTCCACTATCCTCCAACTCCCACCTCCAGCAACTGATCTCTGTTTCTATGGGTTTGTTTGTTTTTGTTTCTTTTCTTTTAGAATCTACATGTAAGTGAAATCATACAGTATTTATCTTTCTATTTCTGACTTACTTCTCTTAGCATAATGCTCTCAAGGGCCATCTATGTTTTTGCATTAGCAGGATTTCTTTCTTTTTTATGACTGAATAGTATTATATGTATGTATGACATTTTCTGTATCCATTCATCTGTTGATAGACATTTAGATTGTTTTTATATCTTGACTATTGTAAATAATGACACAGTGAACATGGGAATACAGATGTCTCTTTGGGATAGTGATTTCGTTACCTTCAGATATACACCCAGAAGTGGAATTGCTGGATTATATGATAGTTCTATTTTTAATTTTTTGAGGAGCCTCCGTACTTTTTTCCATAGTGGCTGCACCATTTTACATTCCCACCAACAGTGCACAAGCGTTCCATTTTCTTCACATCCTGGCCAACACTTGATGTTTGTTGATTTATTGATGATAGTTATTCTGACAGGTTGAGGTGACAGCTCATTGTGGTTTTGATTTCCATTTCCCTGATAATTAGTGATGTTGAACACCTTTAATGTACCTATTTGACATTTAAATATCTTCTTTGGAAAAATGTCTATTAGTAAAGCCTCAATATACTACTTTGATGGATGAAAATTATGTCTTTTTATATTGGACCTGGCATAAAACTTATGGCTAGTAAACGTGAAACTTTCTCATCTGTTCTGCCTCTCAGTCTCATCGTAAGTGATCTGTCATCTTAAGTTGCTGTTCAATCATCTGTCCTTCCACACTTCACTTTCCATTTCTTAATCAGCATTAAGGTAAACTAGACATCCATGAAAAAGAAATATAGAGCCTCCCTAGCAGTTTCTTTTTTCTGACTTTTTGCTTTTCTATGCCTGAGCAAGAAGAAAAAGAATGTTATACAGCTGTTTCTATACATATATAAAATTATATTCATTCATTCAAAAAGCATTTAATGATTGTTAAATATATGTCAGTCACACAAATTTGTGACAATATCATTTATTTTTTTCTCTATCTTCAAATAAGGGAAGATTTAGAATCTCCCATTTAGAAATATTAAAAAATAATGACTAGTTTAAAGTTACCTTGACATTTAAGAACAGTTATACTCTTAAATGCCATTTGGTTACTTTGAACAACCTGTACATTTCATAAGTCTAGATACAAACTACATTATGAAGTAAGTTTTCTTCAGCTAAAAAAAATGGTAAGAAAATATCTTTGAAAACTATGAGAGAGAGAAGAGGGGGAACAGATACTGATTTAAAAGGGTTTCATCACATATCATAATACAACTGCTATATTATAAACATCATAAAATTGGCTAGAGGAATAAGTGTGTCTTATACATTCTTTGTATCACCTAATGAAGGTTCCCAGAAACTTTGCCTCTGAATTCTGACATTTTAAAATAAATCAGAAATCAAAAGTATCTGTATTGCTTTTTCTTTTAAATATATTAAATACTTAATATTAAGGACTGAAAGAACATCTCTCTCTTTTTTTAAATAAACTTTCTACAAATGATGTAATTCATATGCAGAAACTGACTGCTTTGCAGAAAGACAGGTCTGCACTGGGCTGACTCACAACAGGGTTTTTGAGCATGTTAAAGCTTGCTTGCAATGTACTGACTGACATGTAGACCAGTGTTTATATGAAGTCTATTGTCAGTGTGTATGTCAAGTCACCTGCCCTTTGAGACAGGAAAATGATACTTTTTAGCAGTCAGTGCAAAATCAGGCAATCAGAACTTGTCTTTCAAAGTCAGAAGTGTTAAAGAATCAGTTCTCACTTGACTGCTTTATGCTATGAATCTAAAGCAAAATCCAGGAATTCAAAAGATTCAAAGGTTCTCATTCTAAATGGTTGTGAATATGTACAAATGGTTCACTTCCCCTGTGAGGAAAACATGTGATTTTTTTCTTATCTTCCGCTTTTGCATAATTATATACATATATTTAAAAGTTGTATTGTTTCAGTAGTACTAGCACTGGATAAAATATTCATAAGACCCCTGTGTTACCTAGAAACACTTACTTTTATTTAAAAAAATTAGAAAAAATTACTTTTGTTTTAATTTTTGCCTTTGTGGTCAAGATGGCAGAGTGGGTACACATTGAATACAAAGGAAGAGTATCTATCCATTTGGAACACACAAAAAAAAATTGAAAAAAAAACTTTAAAAAAGATAGTTTCACTAATAAAGCAGAAATTATAATAAAAATCTCTGATGAACAAAAACAGAATGAAAATTCACATGTAAAGCAGAAGCTGAAGTACTCAGGATGTTGAGACTGGAAAGAAGGAGCGGGCCAAGTATTGCAAGCCTCATGAGGCACTAAATGTGCCCACTATGGTCAGTCACAGAGGCCCATGGCCCTTGTAATATCAGAGGTTGTATTAGAAATCACCTGGCAAGGAGAGGAAGCAAAACTACTTGCTCATTCTAGTGGATTTTCCAATAATGCCTCCATTTGTTACCACAGGGACTGGAACGATGATTTCCTCACTGAATAAGGTCCCAATCTTCTAATACAAGACCTAGTTCTGAGCTGTGAATTCTCAGGTCAGGCTGAGGCAATAGTGAAAATGCTCACTATATGGAGATGAGTTTAGAAAGAGATAAAAATGAAGAAATAAAACAAACAAAACTTCTTTGGCAAGAAGAACTCACAAGCCCAAATTTAAAAACACATGTGGAAATTCAAAACAATGAAAGATAGCCAGTATACTTCTCAAATGGAAGGAATTACACTTGAGGAATTAGAAATCATTAAGCATTGTCAAATGCTTTCAATAAAATTAATTTATAAATATTTGAAAGGATAAAGAACTAGCATTCAAATTAAACAGTAATAGGAGATTGTAAATAAAAATTAAAAATTTTGAACCTAACAGGGAAGAATGCAGCTAAGAACCTATTAGAAATCTTGCAGATGAAATTTTCATATAGATTAAAAATTGAAAAAAAAAAGACTAATAAAGAGGATTAATAATAGACTGGACACAGTTGAAGGGAAATGAAATGAAATATAGAACTGACTAGATTACACAGAATGTTGTAAGCAAGAAAGAAGGAAGGAAGGAGGAAAGAAAGAAAGAAAGAAAGAAAGAAAGAAAGAAAGAAAGAAAAAGAAAGAAAGAAAGAAAGAAAGAAAGAAAGAAAGAAAGAAAGAAAGAAAGAGAGAAAGAAAGGAAGGGAGGGAAGGAGGGAGAAAAGGAAGGAAGGAAGGAAGGAGGGAGGGAGGAGGGAGGGAGGGAGGGAGGGAGGGAAGGAAGGAAGGAAGGATGAAAAATATAAAAGAGAAGAGTTAAAGGATAAATTGAGACATTTAAATATATTTCTAATAGAATTTTCAGAGGAGAATGAAGACAATATACAACAGATGATAACAGCTAAGAATTTTCTAGAACTGAAGAAAACCATGAGTTCTCAGCCAGAAAATGTAGTGTCAATCAGATTAAATTAACATAAAATAACAAAAATCTGCTTTAAACACATTTTATTGAAGCTTTAAAGTAAGATAACATTTTGAAACATATTTTTCTTGAGGTCTTATTGTTGCCAGAACAGAGTCTGTTTGCATTATTGTTTCGTTTTCTACCAAGATCACCTATTAACTTATTTTATTGTCATTTTTTATTAAATGAAAGAGCAAATGATTAAAATAACCAAAATCTGATTTTTTATTTTATTTTTTTTAGCAAGGAGAAACCCACTTTGGTTTTGCCAGTGAATTAGACATATTTTTAAAAATTGATTGTATATGTATCATCAATAGTATTAATATATGTAATACTCAATTATTTTCTAATTTTCTTCCAAGATATGAATATTATTCCCTATTGTGCAGATACTCAGCTATAAGTAGTTGATTGGAGATTGTTGATTCCTTCCCGCCTTAACTTTGGTCTAAGTTACTATGAACTTACTTAATTGAATATCCCAAAGCCATCGTCTCCTGGATTCCCTGGAGTGGGTTTCTGATTTTTTTGCTTATTTATTTTATGGGTACATAGAAGGCTAATACTCAGCTGATATGTACCTGTGTGATGTACTGGTCAGCATTCATGCTGAATGGTTGGTATTCCAATGATTTAATAGTGCATAACAAACTACCTCAAAATTTAGTGATATAAAGTAATGACAACATTTATCTTGCTCATGAATCTGAAATTTGCGGAGATCTCAATGAGGCCATCTTGTCTCTGTTTCACTTGGTGTCAGCTGTGGTAGCTCCAAAGCCTGGGGACAGGAATTATCTAAAGGCTTGCTCAGCTGTCTGGTGGTTGATGCTGTTTTTTTGGCTGGATTCTCTGCTGGGGCTGTGGACAGAATACCTACACTTGACCTTTCCATATGGCTGCTTGGCTTCTTTTCAGTATGGTGGCTGGGTTCCAAGGCTGAGAGAGATAGAAGCCAAATGGAAGCTGTATCGTCTTTGTCACCTAGACTTGAAGTCACCAAGTGCAATTTTCACCTCATTCTATTCATTAGAAGTAAGTCACTAAGGCAGATTCATATTCAAGGGAAGAGAAATTAGACTCACCTTTTGATAAATGTGAGTATCAAAGAATTACAGATATTAAGACCACTAGAATCCTTATGTGAGGTACAGATAACAGGCAAATTCATAGAGACAGAAAATAAAGTAGGGGCTGGGAGATGAGGGAATAAGGAGTTATTTTTTAATAGGTATAGAGTTTCTGTTTGGGATGATGAAAAAGTTCTGGAAATTGATAGTGGTGATGATTGCACAACATCGTGAATGTACTTAATGCCACTAAATTGTACAGTTAAAATGATTAAAAGGGTAGATTTATGTTATGCAAATTTTGTCACAGTTATAAAAAACATCATCACATAATCTGCACTCATTCTAATTAATCTGTGCCTGACTATTTTGGTCTTGAAATATTTTAAATATTCCTTATGTATACATTTATATCCAAAAAATATTCATGAAAGTATGGACTCCTAACTCCTCTCTGTCCTGGGTAGATTTCAAAAAGGTAGAGGCCTATATTACTAATGAAAGGAGTGGTGACTTTTGCTATCTATATGCTTCTGGGACCATAAGATCTAGAAAACTTGGGAATAAGCTATTTACGATTTTATTTGGTGAGCAACCCAATAGGGGAGCTACTTTTAATATATGATGAAGCACACATTTTCCACTTATTTTTGGTGAACTCATAATTTTGCTTCACTTCAGGGAAAACTTACTAAAAGGAAAATTGGAGATTTTCAACTTGCAAACTCAGCTTCCTTTTTCTATTCAAAGGGCAAGAAAATCTAAATATTCTCAGTGACTCACAGAGGTACATTGAAACTTGGTGAAAAGTGTGTTGAGACTGACCATCTAGTGAGCAGCAGGCCCTGAACCGCTATAGTCTTGTCACACCTTTTGCCTGCTCTAAAACATTTGAATTTGGTATCTGCTATCAAGGAGAAGTGTGGCTGAGACATAGGAACCAACATTTCTGATAGGTACAAGTGTTTAATAGTAAACAGGGTACGCTCAGCCCTGGGATCATTCTGTATGGCACTAGACCCTGAGACAGTCCCATGAATAGAAACATTTTTCTAGTATATTTGTTGTTAATTTTTAACAACAGTCCTTAGCCAGCAAACTACCACAGCACATAGATCACTAGCCTTAGAAAATTGGCTGTCTCCATTCTGTGTGCTGGTCATTTATTAGAAATATCAGAACTTGGTCTCGTTATGTTTTGCCACTAATTGAGGACCCCAACAAGTGTTCTATATATTCACCTCTATGGTTTCTTAGTTTTATAACAATGATAACATCTTCATGCTAAATAAATTATTATTATGCTAATAGTGTATAATGTGCTCATTTAAGAATGTAATATGTTGATTGGAAGATCCTTTGAAAGGAAAGGGTTAGTAGGTGTAAAATTTATCACAAACAACTAATGTGGAAGAAAAGCTTTGTGCACCATATCATAGTGTTTCTCTTTTTATGGGGTATCGGAAGTATTTGATAGAATACTGTTACTTGTGGTAATACTGCTTGAATTTTTCAGAAAATGCTATGGGGTATATACTTGCACCTATGTGGTGAATTTTATCAGACCTACTCAACTTCAGATAATGTGCCATTAAAAAGCTCATGTGGGTCTCTGTTTCTGTAGCTTCCCTTTATTGAATAGTAATTTGCCTTAAAGAGTAGAAGTTAGTTTCCTTTAGAAGATTATGAGCTATTGTCTTCAAATATCTTACAGAGATTTTTGGTGGCAGGGTGTAACCACAATGCTTTAGTTGTAAAGCATAGATAATTTCTACTACTTAAGTGAAATTTTTGAATGGTTTATTTTAAAAAATTAGTGTAGATTTGAGGTTTTTACTTTTTATTGATTTGCATTCTGACTTGCTTTCTTGATGGAACAGAGTAGAAGAAGCTATGACTTGATCATCCCTATATAAGTATATCCAGCAGGCAAAGGTCATCTATCAAGTACATATTGACGAATTCTGGTTAATTTGGCACTTTGTGTTAACCTCGGCTACTTGCTTGTGTTTGCTTTTGAAAATTCTCAAGACCAAAATGACTGAACACATCTCAAAGTGGTGAAATCTGCATTAGACTGCTTCCAGAAAAATTCTGTGATGTGAAAGAACTTATGAAAGTGTGATGGAGAGAAAAGGGTCATGGCTGGGTGAAGGGAGAGGGAGTACTGGATTGCCTCAGAAATATGGATGGGACATGTGCTAGAGAGGAAGTGTTATAAAAACGTGAAATCCAAGGAAAGAAAAGTCAATTATTTTTTACTTTGTGTTTAAGAGCCTTTCTAGTTCCTCTCATTTTATTACTCTGTCTGGTGCTACTGAAATCACAGTCAACCAAAGAAAACTGATTGGATGATATCCTATTTAAGTAGAAATATCAAGATATCAAGATTGAATTGAGTGAACAGTGGGATAATTTAAAGTTTTGGGCTTGGATGTGATTATTCAGCAGATATTTTTCTGTGGCTTCTTGTGTAGTCTGAAGAATTTATACTTTTTGGCTATGTTCAGCTTGTGTTCCCTAGCATGCTCTAATACCTGTTAATAGCCCAAGCTTCACTTTTCACTACTCTTTGTATGTCTGTCTTTCTGTCTAGATTGCTAACTGTGAGGGCAGGAACACATTTATTTTATTAACTACTGCATTTCCAGTATTTTGTCAGGCAAAAAGTTGGTGCTAATTAAATATTGGCAAAAGAGGAAGTATAATATAAATGACCACATCTCAAACTAGGTGAACCTGAATTTGAATTCCATTTACTTACCAGATATCTAACTTGAGCGAGTCACAGTAATACTCTGATTTTAAGTTTCTTTGCCTTTAAAATGAGGGTAATAATGTATACCTTATAAAGATGTTGTAAAAATTAAAGATGATGTTTGTAAATGACTTCATTCAGTTTCTGGCTCTTAGTAGATTCTCAAGTAATCATTTTTATTAGTTGTAATGATAATATAAAGTCATATTTCTCTGTTTCTTGCTGGATTGGTTAAAGAAGACAACTGTAGTGAAAAAGCTATGAAGATTCAGCATCACTGTGCTTGAATATGTATATCAGTATGTGTAAACTATCCTTAACATGCTTGCTAGACACTCTTCATTTCATAAGAATATAAAACAATTCTTGCACCTTCTTAATGAAACTTTCCTTCAAACTTCTGTTGGCTGTCTCTCTCCATTAAACCCAATAAGCCAGAAACGCAAACAATAAAAACAAAAAAGCTAAAACTAACCATGGGAAATGAAGTAAATATTTACACATGGCTTCCATAAGCATGATTTCTGTTTATACCTTTAGTATGTTTTGATATGTGTATCCTACCACCTTGAGATATAAAATTCTAGCAGCTGGGATACTTATTCCAGATGTAGTTTGTTTGTTCTTTATTGTACCTAATAACTGTCAGTGTCCACCAACAAATATTCTAGACTTAGTGTATATACATACATGTATGATGTAGAGAACATGCTTATCTACAATTTTGTGTTTTTGCTTGGCTGCTGTATCAGTAGATTCTAAGACTCAGCTCCAACTGTCCTTAGAGACTAGCTATAAAAATGCAGGTGTTTGGCATTAGCAAATAGTTATTATATGGATCGACTTTTGGCAGCTAGCAATGCTGTTTCCTGAGATTGAAAAATGATTTTTCTACCTTAAACAGTGGTTTCACATTACTGGAATGCTGAATTAAAACAAAAAACACAAAACACAAAACACAAAATTCCTTTCATCAAATAGTATAGAAACTGTTTTTGTTAGTTGTATACATTTCATGATTTGTATATTTTATAGCAGAATGTAAGCTTTTCTTTTTAACTGTTGTGGTTAGGTCTAGGTCCTTTGCCAAATGAAGCAGACTATGGAGAATTAGGAAGGGTAATGCATCCTGGAGTTCTGTTCCTGGTAAAGAAGACCAGGGCCTGGCCAGATGCCAAGGAAGGACCTGGGTCTGTAGGTATTTTCAAGGCTTTAAAAATATTAGGGCATTTTTGTATTTTACTATTGGAGGCTTGTTTTTGCATTATCAGATATTAGCAGATTGCCTTTTATCCCTGTTTACAAGGAGTTCAAATGCCCTTTGTGATGTAACTCTTACTCTTCCTCTACCTTAACCTGAAGGTCACTACTGGGCAGAATTTGAGAATTTTTTTAAAATGATTTATGGGGAGTTAAGAAATGCTTTCTCTACAGTCCCTTTATTATTCATTCTCTCTCTCTCTCTCTCTCTCTCTCTCTCTCTCTCTCTCTCTCTCTCTCATTAAACCAGCAGATGAGCTGTATGTCTTTGTTTCTGTTAACTTCTAGGTCAAAAATTACAAGATTACAAAATTAAAGTATAGAGCAGAAGATTGATTGCAGAGGGTTAACAAAGCTTGCATCTAATATTTGAGCTCTTTACTGATAGCTCAGAAGTTTACTGAGGCAACAGAGAAACCAGTTTAGCTAAATAAATAACAAGACAGTGTTATTAGATGGGGTGGTGTTGGGGGACTATAATTGAATTGATTTAAAGGAAGGCTGATTCTGTTAAATAAATAATTTTCCTTACTTGGCAACACATCACTGACACTTTGGAATCTTTACAAGGCAGGTAAGACTTGATATTGAGGAAAACCAAACAAACCAACATCAATTATCGGAATTAAGCTCTACTTTAGCAGACTTGAGTTATGGCCCATGGCAGGAGAATTCAGAAATGTTCCATGTGTTAAGGTTTCCCTTTATCACCTAACCTTCTCTCTGTCCTTCAGGTCTTTGCAGCAAAGTATGTTTCAGGTTTTTGTTCAACATATGAAAGGCTCAGTTTCAAAGGCTTGGGTTTTCACATCCATGTCAATATCACAGATTGAAATGTGATATGGGTACCTAGCTGCATACTTTCTTTAAACCTGAGCCAGTAATACTGCAAAATGTTAGGAAGGCGCTCTTTCATCTTATACTTTAAAGTGAAAGGTTTGTTGATGTAACCCAATTTCTAGTCTGCAGAGGTCACCCTGTAATGTAGCACAATGATGATAAGCTCATCATTGTTGTTTGATGCTTGAATTTCCCTTTGCCTGGTTTTTACGCCACTTTGTTTTGTAAAGTAAGTTTAGTAATAGCAATATTCTGGCTTGTCAACATGTGGCAATATGATTTCTCCTGACACAGAGTGGCTTTTTAAACCATGCATGTGCTTTGCAGGGATTATACCTATATATAATTACAAGAGGGATAAGAGAAATAAATACATTCTTACATGTGTTTGATAGTGTTCTTGGGAAGGGTAAGTGATCAAAAGCCGAGATACTAGATTATGGTTCCTGGTTCTCCTGTGACCTCTGACAATAGTGAAAGTTGTTCTGTATTATAAATATTCAACAATCAGTATGAAATCAGTTGGTGGTCTCAGTGCAGTCTGTTTGATGTGGGTGTGTGGGCATGATCTGAGAGTGAGCAGAAGGAGGGGAATGTATAGAAAACCTTGTTATAGAAAGGGAAGACATGAAATAATATCTGTGATATGCTCAGTTACCCTTAGTAGAGCTATGTAACCTAAAATCTAAGGCTTCAGCATTGTTTCTGGTCCTTGTCCTAAGTTAAGAGGCAGAATTAGAGAAGAACATGGAGTAAAGCCTAGAATACTGGAAGGGCCAAGTTGGTTGGGGACCAATCAGGCCAGTGAAATACAGGTTGAAATATACAAAAGAGTCAATATTTGGCCTTTTATGATTTCCAAAAAACATGAATCAATGTTTCCGCTTCATTGGATTTCATATGATTCAGTCTAATTCTGTCTTTGATAGCCAAGTCAGTTTTATCCTTCTGGTTTAGAAACACTCCTTGTGCTACCCTTTCTCATGAAAGGTTAGGGTTATAATGAGGGCAGTACATTCTAACTAGCAGTTACCTATGGTGATGAACATGTTATTTTTGTTGACTTGTCCCTTCTGGAAAAGAGAGACAGAGAGACACCTTATTCAAATTATAGTGCTGGAGGTCACCTTGGAAGCTCTACTAGTTTATCTCTTTTCCTCTAGTTAAATCATCCTGACAATAATTATTTACTCTTTTGTAAAGATCTGTCTGAACAGGAATGACTTTAAAGGGTATTCACAGCTCTTCCTGGTGATACTTTTCAGTGTGACCTCCCAGCTAGGTACAGTGTCCTCTAAGGCCTATGGACATTACTAGATGGGGTGTATGGTAGTAGAAAAAAATGAGACCAGTCTTAATACAGTTCTCTTGCAAGTGAATTGAAACTCTGTGTTGCTTTCAAGCTCTTATCACAGTGAGAGACACTGTGATGTCCCTCTAGTATCTAGTATCTATTCTATTATCCCTGTCTCCACTGCTGAATCAGCTGTACAAGTTGGACAGTCAATAACTTCTCTGTTTAGCATTTTTCCAGCACAGTAGGACCATTTCAGAGGTTTAGAAACTAGAGTGTGAAGTCCTAATGTTCCTCTGAGTTGCCTTTGGGTGGCTGCTGGAGAGGGAGGGTCATCATCATGGGTTAAGCCTGGGCTTTCCACATCTTTTTCTTTTGCTCTTTTCAGCCAGAACAACTCTGTCTTTTGTATTTTATATTTGAAGAAAGAGTTCAACAACTAAAGGAAAAATTTTTTTTGAATACTACTGGATCAAATGATCTTTAGGCTTTCTTTTAGCTCATTGAGAAATTAGAATTCACCCTCAAAATATCAAAAAATGTACAATCTAACAGTATATGCTCTTACAAAGGAGAATAAGTTTTTTTTTTTCCTTTTCCAGGCATCCCTACTGAGGCCCATAAAATAGAAACATCTGTCCTTCTGGAAATACTGGAAAAGGAGGACATTTTAGCCTTTCTTCCAGCCCTCACCCAAGGAAAAGGGAACTTATCTGTTGCCTAATTAAAGGAAAGTAATTGACTTTGTTGACTCATCCCCCTTTGGGGTATTCTGTCAGCCAGGTAGGGCATTTTCTTTCCTCCTTGTGGTAATTAGATAGGACCAGATGTATCTCTGCCTCAGGAAAAACCTGCATTTGGGGATGGGTGCAGGGAAGTAGGTAGTCTGATTATGACCTCAGGTACCAGCTACATTCTTTGATCCAGGTTTACTAATAATAAAGCTGATTGACTGATTTCTATGTGACTCTTGCATCTATTTCTCAGTAAGTTCTGAAACTGTAGGAGTGGAGAGAGATGGAGGAAGTTTCTTTGGGAAAATGCCAATGAACTAAAATCCTTACTCCATGGCTGTTAATTCTTGTTTTCTTCAGTATAGAGAAGACCCACTCTGTTGACCTCTTGACCTGTGCCTTCTATGTTTAGGCAAAGAACTTGTCCTCTTACACATCTCTTCTTTCCTTACTGCCTCTCTTGCACTGGTCTATGCCCATGGCTGGCATGTAATGATTGCCGGTTGGAATGATGAGCCATTCTCGTTACTAATTTACACTCTCTGTCTTGGTACCTTGCTTTTCCTCATATTGCCTCTGCAGTTCAATTTCATTCACAGCCCTGTTAACTATCATAGGTAGATCTATTATGTAAAAGAAAGAATGCTATCATCTTTCTTTCTTTCTTTCTTTCTTTCTTTCTTTCTTTCTTTCTTTCTTTCTTTCTTTCTTTCTCTTTCTTTCTTTCTTTCTTTCTTTCTTTCTTTCTTTCTTTCTTTCTTTCTTTCTTTCTTTCTTTCTTTCTTTCTTTCTTTCTTTCTTTCTTTCTTTCATTTCTTAACTTCCTAGAGCCATGTTTGTTGATCAAGAAACCAGGCAGGGAGTTGGGCCCTGGGTGACAAGAGCAGGCGGCTCAACCACAGCATACTGTGCTCAGACATGCTCAACCTTTTAATCTCAGGACCCTTTCCTTTGTTTCATTGTGAGCAGAGGTGCCTGCAAGTTGCCAGCTGTCAGGGAACCTTGAAGTCTGGCATGAAGTTCGCAGGTCCAGGAGGAAGCCCCCATCATACCTTTGTCTCTTCGTATCCCTATTGAGAAGACCACATGTGCCATTTGCCCTCCTCAGACTGGTTTGAGGTGTTCACCAGTGTCCCTTTTGTGGATCCATTTATATCTCTACACCTAGGTCCAGGGGAAGGCAGATCTTATACTTTTCCTCAACTGCATGGCTGCTGTGTTTTTGTCTCAAAATTTCTCCCATGCTTATAACATGATAAATTTTACAATGCTTCTCCTGCTGTTCCCTCCTCCTGCCCCCTGCTAGTGTTCCATTTCCATTGGCATGTGAAATGTACTCCAGCTGACTGAATCAGGGGAGGCAGGGCTTTTAATCCTTTGGGAGCAGATATGGGTCAACACTGCTCTGAAAAAAATCAGGTGCTGCTGTTCTGTACTGTCAGACACTTTGTTCTTTTGCCATCTATTAGTCAGCACCTACCTTAGTGTAGAGGGATATTGCCCTGCTGGTGGCTCCTTCACAGGCTGCAGCTCAACCTTCTGCCTTCCCTCCTATTGACTGCTCTACCTAAAATACCCTCCTCCCACTCAGGGAGTTGGACAAGACCATCCATTGATCTAGAGGTCAAGCGAGAAGACAGTCCTAGAACTCTAGGGCTTCGTGCTGTTGGTTGTGGCTTCCTTCTCTCTCCTGGGTTGGTGTGTGGGGTTGGAGGGCCAAATATGCACAAGGGGGCAGAGACTAAGTGGACATGAAATAAATCTTGTCAAGGCTACCTTTCTTATGTACTTCTCAGTTCATACCACATGAGGAAATTTCTATTCAGTGAAATACAAAGAAGGCTATCTATCCCAAGAATTTTCCCACTCCTCCTCTCTGAAACACTGTAATGTAGAAAGACTTTGACTTTCTACTAAGACTCTTTGAAAATACAAGTACATGGTCCAGTACTGACTGGACTCTGATCACAGGAGGCAGATCTGTGGCCTAAAAGCCTGGCAGGAATCTCTAGGTCATTTCAATCTGGATGTCAGAGATATGAGACCCAGTGGGATCCAAGGGTAGACCTCATTCTATGGCAGGGCCTCCACCTTGGTGAGAAGTAGGTGGTAGGTCAGGCCCTCAGCCATTCAAGTTGAGGTTCAGACCAATGCTCTTGTCAAAGTGAGAACTGCCTTACCAGGTCTGGGCAGTTCAGACACTGACCAACTTATACATTTTCATCTCGAGCTCGGACCTCACGTTTCAGTTCCAGATGTGTATATCCAACTGCCTCCTTTCATCTCCATTTGGATACTAGATATCCATGTATTTCAAATATTATGATTGGAAAAGTGAACTCTTATCCCCATTTTAACTTCACCACTACTAGCCCCTCAGCAAGATTTTCTCCAAGTCTGTCCTCATCAAAATCAATGACTCTATCATTTAGCCATTCGCTCAAGCAAGAATCCTGGCAGTGACCCTTGGTCCGTTCCTCTTCATATACATGATGTAGTAGCAAGTGCCATCATTTCTTTCCCAACAGAAAACTCAAATGCATCCAGTTCTCCACCACCACACTAGTTCAAGGCCCTATTAGACTTCATCTGGAACTCTTAATAACCTTCATACCAGTCCTCCCATTTCTACTTCTTTCTATTTTCTGTTTTCCAGAAAGTATCCAATCTTATAAAAACATAATTTTACTAACTGTTGTTTCTTTGCTTAAAATCTTCTCAATGCAAGTGAACAGAATAAAAATTTATTTCTTACTGTGTCCTCCAAGACTAAGCTCTGTAGGGTCTGGCCTCTGTTTAGTTAACCAATATCTTTTCTTCCTCCCCTGTGCCACATACTGGCTTCGTTTCTGTTATTTGAATTTGTCTAGCACTTTTCCCTTCAGGACCTCCCCTCACTTGGCCCATTCTTTACTCTCCACCACCTGCCCTTTACCTAGACAGTGCCTCTTGTCTTTGAGGTGTTCAATTCATTGTTAACTTCTCCAAGAA
>CM053514.1:44946612-45056445 GCA_028627145.1 Eidolon dupreanum | reverse complement strand
GGAAGGAAGGAAGGAAGGAAGGAAGGAAGGAAGGAAGGAAGGAAGGAAGGAAGGAAGGAAGGAAGGAAAGAAGGAAGGAAGGAAGGAAGGAAGGAATTTGTACCTCTATTATAAACCATACACAAAAATCAACTCAAAATGAATTAAAGACTTAAACATAGGACCTGAAACTGTTAAACTCTTAGAAGAAAACCTAAGAGACAAGGTCTTTCACATTGGTCTTAGACATGATGTTTTTAATTTGACACCAAAAACAAAGGCTGTAACAAAAGTGAAAATAAACAATTGGGACTACATTAACCCAAAAATTTTCTCCACAGCAAATAAAACAATTAACAAAATGAAAAATCAATCTATGGAATAGGAGAAAATATTTTCAAACCAGATATCAGATAAGGCATTAACATACAAATATGTAAGGAACTCTTATGACTCAACAGCAAACAAAACAAAAGAAAACAAAAAAAAACTTAACCAAATTAAAAAGTGGATGAAGGATCTGAAAAAACATTTTTTTTCAAAGAAGACATACAAATTTCCAATAGGTACAGGAGAAAGTGCTCAACATCACTAATCACCAGGGATATGCCAGTCATAATAACGTATCACTTCACACCTTTTAGAATGTCTAAAAGACAAGAGATAACAAATGTTAGCAAGGATGTGGAGAAAAGTAAACCTTCATACACTGTTGTTGATGGTATAATCAATTGGTGTAGCCACTATGTATAGTGGTATAGAGGTTCCTCAAAAACTTAAAAACAGAAGTACCACTGGATCCAGCAATCCCACTTCTGGGTATTTATCCAAAAAAATTAAAATAAAATCCCTATCTCAAAGAAATATCAATACTCTCATGTTTGTTGCAGCATTATTCATAATAGCAAAGATATGGAAATAAGGATATGTTGAAGGATAAGTGGATAAAAAAAATGTGGTATATATAAACAATGAACTATTATTCGGCCTTTAAAAAGGACATCTTGCTGTGTGTGATAACATGAATGAACTGGGAACACATTATGCTAAGTAAATTAAGTCAAGCAGAGAAAAACAAATACTGTATGATCTCATTTCTATGTGAAATCTGAAAAGACTAAACTCATAGAAACAAAGAGAAAAATAGTGGTTGCCAGGGATGGAGGAAATAGAAGAGATTGTTAAAAGGGTACAAATTTTAGTTATAAGATAAATAAGCTTAAGGATCTATTGTACAGCATAATGGCAATGGTTAATAACACTGTATTGTGTACTTGAATTTTGCTACAAAAAAAGAAACTGTGAAGTGATTGATGTGTTAATTAACTTGACTGTGGGAAATCTTTTACGATGTATACAATATCAAATCATAGTGTTATACACATTAAATATGTTGAATTTTATTTGCCAATTATGCCTCAATAAAGGTGGGGGGGGGGACACAGGAATTACCTGGAGCAGAAATAAAATGACTTACATATTTTGATAAAGTTTTATTACTTTGCATCCAAGATATAAGAACTTGCAAATTAAAAGGCATGTGGAAGATGGTACATGCTTATGTGAACAAGACCTCACGTGTATCTCATTCCTCCCCCAGGTGAATTGTATTGCATCTACTTCTACTCCCAGGGGTAGTTTGCATTTGGATGTTAGATTTCTAAATATCTGAGCATCTTCAGATATTTGGAAATCCAAGGTCTAAGTTCCCTCAGTATCAGCCCTCTGACATGTTCCCCCAGTTTCAGTGTCAAAAAACATATTGTGGAAGGTAGTTCTACTTGTTATGCCTCATGTGTGTGAATAGCTGGTGATAAGGGCTCCTGGATATAGAGACTAAATTCAGGGAGCATGAGCAACCCCAAATGCTATTGGGACATCTCAAACTTCTCAAACTATTTTCTAAAAATGTTTTTCTGCTCCACCAAATCTAAAACATTCTCTTCCATTTACTTTTCCTCTTAATTTTTTAAATCCAAGGGCATTTTAAAAGAACGTGTTATCCATATGTTTTTTTATTCATTTATACTTAAATCATTAAAAGCCTGTTTTGTAAGAGTTTTTTGATGTCAAAAAAGTTTTATTCTAAGTCCTTCTTATAAGTCATTTAAAGTTGGTCTCTCTTCCCTTTTTCTCCTGCTCTGTCCCTCACTTGCAAAAGGAAAACAAAACAAAACAAAAAACAAAAAAACAAAAAACCAGAAAGTTGAATTTTGCTGGCAGCAGATGATTTTTGACCTCAAGGGATATTGTCTGTTAAACCTTCAGCATACACATAACAATTTATTTCTAATCTCAGATGTGTGCACAGTTGTACTTAAAAACTCAAATACTGGGTAGTTAAATATGATGCTTTTCTATGATCACATAAGTTCATGGAATTATGACACTTTTTGTTAGAAATTTTGCTGCCAAAATAAACAATACTCTTCGAAGTCTATTTACAATCCTCTCATCTCACAGAATTCACAATGCACACATCATACATAATGTGGTCATCCCTGCTCC
The DNA here is from genome assembly GCA_028627145.1 of Eidolon dupreanum. Classification (NCBI taxonomy): domain Eukaryota; kingdom Metazoa; phylum Chordata; class Mammalia; order Chiroptera; family Pteropodidae; genus Eidolon; species Eidolon dupreanum. The sequence continues at coordinate 45,053,958 of CM053514.1, read as the reverse complement.
ATCTCCTGTTCTCCAGGCACCTCAATGGCACACTGTCATGTGCAGTCTTCCAAGTATTCTTCTAAAACAGTCAATTTCCCAATATAGGTTCTAAACTCAACCTAGCTCAGATCATGTAGACATTGAAATTGTGCTTGTGAGGCACTGTAAGTAGAGAAAAACACATCATACAGACTCTTGGGGTTTCTGAGTTATTTTTTTAACTACCAAAAAAAGTATGCTTTGGGGGAATTAATTACGTGGAGAGTGTTATTTGTTCCAACCCTTGCTTTTATGTAAAAGCACTCAGACATTCAGTTTTGTAAACCAATGCCATGTGAGGCTATCACACTGGGTTTTCTTTTGTAACTTCTCATAGTAATATTGGGCAACTTATCTTCAGTCATTTTGCCCTTTAGAAGATACTACACTATGATGCTGAAAAGTTAACTAGTAGTGTTTTCTTATGAATACTTTTGGGCAACTAAAACTTGTAAACAAAACATTAATGATAGTACTAATGGAAAATGAGTTGGAAAATTATGAACTATTTAACTTAAATAATTGCGTATACAACACCATATAGCAGAAGTCAAGGAAATCTACATACCTTTTAACTTACCAGTTTAACTTGGAGGGATCTATGCAAAGTGAATAATGATAAAATAGTAGAAAGATTTAGCTGCAAGAGTTTGTTTCTAGTGTTGAAATATTTGAAATAGAAGAGAACTCACTCACTATAAATAATTAAGCGGTTGAATCAATGACGCAAAAGTGTTTCACAAAAAAAAACAAACAAACAAACAATAAAATGCAACTATTTATAATATAGGTCTAGTAGAGCATGTAATAATACAGGAATTTTGAAGTATTGAGTATAAAATGCCAATTTTATAAGAAAATTATCATGTGATTTTATTTTGAGCCTAAATAAGGGCTAAAATAACAGGAACTAAGATTAATGCTCTAAGGACAATTTAAAAATTTTTTTTATTGCTTACATTTCTAAATTGCCCTACAATGTATCTACGATATACTTTTGTAATATAGTTTTATATTTAAAACAGATTAACAGTGTCTTCTTGATGTTAAAATCAAGATTTCCAACATTAATTCTTAATGTAGGACACAGGTGCATTTTTCTGAGAGAGTTTAATATACAAATATCTTCTGATTGTATAAGCTTGTACATATCTCTATACCAAATGCTAACCTTTCACTTTCCCTAACTTTGCTGAAGATGAACTATATGGTAATAATTTCATCATTCTGTGATCCAAGAAAACAATATAAAACATTATGATGGCTTCTATTAAGACCACCTTAGAGTTGATACAGGATTTAATCTCTGACAATATGGGTAAGCACTAGAATTTGATACCAAATAAGAGCCTTAGTACGATCAGTGAATTAATGACCAGGCAAAATTCCGAACAGAAAATGCTATATTAAGTAAAATCCTCTTAGCAGACATATTTTTGGTCCTAGTAATTTTCTCCCTATGCTTTATTATAATTATATAATTTTATAATTTAAATATAAATCATTTCTCTGGCCTCAGTTCATAAAAACACTTTTACATAGAGAAATCACCTTATTGTATACCATTTGCATTAACATTTTGTTCTGTCATCAAGTTACCACCTCATCTTTATTTTTTCCTGTTACCACAAATTTCAGAAAAATCTAATCACTTCCAACAGAAGGTTAAAAGTAACTTTCTTAAGTCACACATCTCATTTAATCCTCACAAGAACCCTATGAGGTAGGCACTATTATTGTCACTATCTTACCAATGAGAAAACTGAGTTACACAGAAATAAGATAAACTGTCCAATGGAGCATGGATAGAAATTAGCAGAGGCAGAATTCAGTCTAAGTGTCATCTGAATTCAACATCCATGTTTTTAGACCATGTGCTGTCCTCCCAGCCATTCTGAAAACAACGACACATCCAAAATGCTTATCAGAGTCCCTGGTGCTCCCCTAGCCAGAAGAATGTTCCATGCTTAAGGAACATAAAGAAGGAGAAGGAAAGAATCTTCTCACAAGTTTTCAGAGTATCTCCATTAATTTCTTAAATAATTATACAAGCAAGGGTATCAGTTCCATTTCATTTCCACATCCAGTAAATTTAATATATGATTTCTGACAATATAATTATTATAAAATTCAAATGCTAATAAAACCATTTCGAGGTTCTATAATCCAATATAATGTCCATCATAATGGACTTCAGCCAACTGGAGGAAAAATTATTTGAATAACCAGTCCCACTACTGAAATCAATAAAGGCATTACATAATTTAAAATGTCTCCTTTTGTTTGTATACTTAGATTATTTTATGATAACTAAAGAAAGGTAATTTTGATAATTGTTTTAGCATACTTTCCATTTCATGACATGAAGTTTATACTAATATTAAATATAAATAATAATATAGGTCGAGTCTGTGTTTTATAGCCACTTTCTTTATTAAAATATAATGAATCAAAGAAAAAAAGTTGAGAGAATATGTTACATGATGCTACATTTGAATCATATGTGATCTCTTCTGAGTTCTAAATTCATCAGGATTAACAAAGAATCCATGAAAATTTATTTTATGAGCTAGGCTGGGTGTGGCATATATTTTAGTTTATGGCTATTACAAAAATAACAACAATAAAATTCTTCCATGCCATTATTTCAACAATTAACACTTAAATATATATATAGGTACAAAGTGCATATTTGAATTACACTAAGGTCTGAAACTTGCTTTTTAGAAGATTTTAAGAGCAGTTTTAGATTTACAACAAAATTGAAAGTAAGATTCAGAGATTACCTGCTGCCCTCACATATGCATAACCTCCCCCATCATCAATATCATTTACCAGAATGGTACTTTTTTTAACCAGAGATAAACCTGCATTGACACATTGTAATTACCCAAAGTCTATAGATTACCTTAAGGTTCATTCTTGGTGTTGTACTTTCCATGGGTTTAGACAAATGTATAATAACATACTAAATTCATAATCATAATATTAGAGTGTTTTCACCGTTCTAAAACTCTTCTGTGTTCTTCCCATTCACCTATATCCCCACACAAACCCTTGACAACTACTTATCTGTTTCCATGGTTTTACCTTTCCCAGAATATCATATGTTGGAATTATATAGTATATAGCCTTTTCACATTGGCTCCTCTCACTTAGCAATACATGCTTAAGGTTCCTCCATGTCTTTCATGGCTTCATGCCTTATTTCTTTTATGTACTATATAATATTCCATTATCTGGATATACCACAGTTTATCCATTCACCTACTGAAGGACATCTGGGTTTCTTGCAAGTTTTGGCAATTATGAATAAAGCCATAGACATCCATATGCAGTTTTTTTAGGTTATAATTTATTTAATTTTTAATTTTTTAATTCTTAATTATAGTTGACAGTCAGTATTTTTATTAGTTTCAAGTGTTCAGCATAATGGTTAGAGATTTAAATAATATTCTACTGTTGACTCCTTCTAATGTATTCTTCATTTCAGTTATTATAGTCTTCATTTATGACTAGTTCTATTTTATATTTTCTACCTACCTATTTTTCCCTAATTTGATTGAACATCTTCATAACCATTGTTTAAAACTCTGCATCTGGTAGATCGGTTGTCTGCATTTTGTTTAGTTCACTGTCTTCTCATTTTGGCTGCCTCCTTGTGTTTTGATTCTATGTATTAGATGGATCTGCTATGTTTCCCAGTCATGGTAGAATGACCTTATGTAGTAGGTGTTCTGTGAGGCCCAGAGGCACAATCTTCCTGTTCACCTGAGCTGGGTGCTCAAGAAGTGTCCCTTTTGTAGGTTGTGTGTGCTATTTTATTGCAGTTGGACCTTGATTATGGTTGGCATATCAATAATTGGGCTGACTAGCTATAAGGACTAGTTGTGACTATAGAACAGGATTTGCTTAAGCATGGCTCTGGTGCCTGCTGAATTCTCCCTTTTGGTGTGTCATTTGTGGCAACAATTGGGTGGTGCTCTAGTGTGTTCTGAAGCTGGCCACCATGTGTGTTGGTTCTGGGGCTCCTTGTGAGGGACTACAGTGCAGGTCAAAACCACTCACTGTCAACTACAGAGTAATATGCAGTTATTAGCTTCCTGTGCTGTGCTTGGAGTAGCCTGGGAGTGGTTATTCTGTGAACCACTAGTGCCAGGTTAAGGGGCCACTTAGCAAGTGGTATAGGGCATGCTGAGGCCAGCCACTGCTTATTTGGGGTTTGTGGACCTTTGAAAAATCTTAGGAATGTCTACCACAGGTGTATTAACCTCTGAGACAGGTTCAGGCCAGACAGGGTCTCAGAGAATCACAAGGTGGGGCCAGAGCTGTGTTAGCCCGATCAATGGAAACCCAGACTTGGCACCCACCTATGTCTGCAGGCTGAGTGGGGAATGACTCAACAAAGGAAAAATGATACCTACAAGCACTTCCGCCTGTGTCAGCTGGTTGTGTGGGAAGACAGTTCAGCAAAGAAAATATAACACCCACAGGCACTTTCGTCCTAGAGAGAGTGGCCCCTCCAGCCCTCACCCTGAAGCAGAGAATTCAGTTCCTTCTGGCATGTCCCTGGCACTTTTTAATCTGGTGCCCCTCCACTGGAGCATGAGTCTTTTAAGAGGACACCTGGATCTATAGCAGCTCTCTGTCTTACTGCGACTGAGTCCCTGATGATTTTCATAGCCAGCTGGGGACTTCTTTTCCCAACACTGATGCTCTTGGCTGGTGTGGGGCTGGAACCTTTCACTCCTCAGGGGTTCCTCTGAAGGGTTCCTCCTGATTCTTAACTGCCACTCATGGATAAGGGACCAGCTCATTTTTGCATGTCTGCCCCTCTACCAGTCTTTATGTGGCTTTTTTTTCACATCCTTAGGTATAAGAGTTCTGTTCAGCTAGTCTTCAGGTAGTTATCAGGGGTGGTTGTTCTATAATTTAGTTGTAATTTTGATGTGGTCATGGAAGGAAGCCAGCACAATATTTTTGAACTCCATCTTCCTAACCAGAAGGTTTTTATGTGGACAAAGGTTTTCATGTCTTTTGGGCAAATACCAAGGAGCGTGATTGCTGGATCTTATGGTAAGAGTGTGTTTGATTTTCTAAGAAACTGCCAAAATGTCTTCCAAAGTAGCTGACCATAAAAGTTGCATTTTCAGAAATCATTATGCTTACTTCCAGATTTCAGAGTTGTACTTTGCTGAGTGGATATGTTTAAATCAACAAACATTCAAACATGTTTCATAATTTTTTTTATTTCTTTTGTCACACAACATCTTTTTAATTTAGAGGGCACAACTAAATCTCCCTGAATGCAGTTCACTAAGAATAGCCACTAGGGAGTCATTAAGTCAAAAAAGCATCTACAAAAATTTACAAAGCTACTTTTTTTATTGACAACAAACTATAAAATAAATAGCCAAATTATGCTATATAAACTTTATAATTATAGTATGAAAATTTTAGATGTCTCTTTACAGGCTCTTTTGTGAATCTCTCATGATAATAATTCTGTGGTTAGAGACTGGCTACTTCCCTGGAACTCCAGTCAGACAACCACTGTCTGAAGATGTGATGCTTAGAAGCAATAATAAATACTTATCCTCCAAAGGGTTAAAGAAGTCAATTCACTTGAAAATAGGGGCTAGAAAGGCACAAAGGAATACTGTTAGGGTCTGTTGAAGATTAACAGACCACCACACAAAAGTCCCAAAGCATCCTTCAATCTTCTGAAAAACATTTACTAAACATGTTACCATGGTAACAGCCAATTAAGTAAACCAATAAAAAAGGACAACTATCTACACCACAACCAAACTACATAAACAATCAATCAAAAATGCACACCATAAATCAATTAAGTTTTAAATTTAGCTTGAAAGTGGAGGGTGGAAGAAAGAATAGGAGAGGAAAAAAAATTAAAACATTTAGCTCACATAATTAAAACAATGGTAAAATAGCACAGGTAAAATCAACAATAAGGCCCAAGATTGAAAATAGTGTTCATATTGTTAATACAAATGGACTTTTTATTTGGTGATTTTAAAAAGCTGAAGGAAAAAAAATCAGATGGGCTTATGGACATACCACATAGCTCTCTTTATGCTTTAAGATACTCTGTAATGGACTGAGAAATTTTTGTTGAATGTCAGGGACAATTCCACCCCTCCATTAGCACAGAGAACAGAGACTGAAGGCCTTATTTTTACCTAAATGGAAACCAGTTATTCATAGGCCAAGAAAGTAAATCCACTTGACCCAAAGATTTTAAGTGCTAAAAGCATCTTAAAACAGAGACTCGGGGACATGGACAATGGACTAGTAGTTACCAGAGGGTAAGGGGTGGGGGAGGAGGGAAGAGATAGACAGGGTAAAGGGAGTCAAATATAGGACAGTTGACAGAGGGTGAAGTGAGTAAAGGGGATCAAATATATGGTAGCTGATGGAAACTGAACTCTGAGTGGTAATCACACAATAGAATATATAGATGTCAAATTATAATGTACACCTGAAAATTATATAATCATATTAACCAATGTCACCTCAATAAACTTAAAAAATATAAAAGCATCTTAAGTCATGGAATCATGGGCCAAGGAAAGAAATTGTTTCTAGAGGACTAAGAGGGGAAATAGGTGGGACAATTAATTGCTTGTATGATTAACTGATTTAAAGAAAATCTTTAGAGAAAGGTTCACCTTGTCATTCTTATTTTTTTTCAATTGCTATCTCTGTCTTTAAGGCTATTCATAAAATTAATTAAATGCATACATAAATATTACTTTCAAATTAAATTTGAGAACAGAGATGCTAACAGAGAGCAATAACTACTAAGCCTCTCCAGAGAGCCACAACTATTGTGAGAATATGAAAAATATCTCTTTGCTAACAGGTATCTCTTATACTTCTTAAAGATAAAATGGAGCTCTGAAACATCAAAGACACTTGAGAACAGTTGATGTGGCAAAAAAAAAGACCCAATCCTCCTTTGTTTCCAGGAGACTTGTTATAACTAGCTTATATGAGAGGAAGCTAGTTTATGTTTGCTTTAATTTTGGTGAGTACATAGTATTGGATTCCAAAAATCATAGGTAAAGATTTTCAGTGACATTGGTTTCTGGACATAAAACATAATTTTACTGTACCATTGTCACATCATCTGGATTCTTAATAGAAAATGTGATTTAATCATTTCATACTTTTTCTTTCTTAATATCTCCCTTCCTTCCTTCCTTCCTTCCTTCCTTCCTTCCTTCCTTCCTTCCTTCCTTCCTTCCTTCCTTCCTTCCTTCCTTCCTTCCTCCTTCACTCCCTCCTTTTCTTCTTCTCCTTCCCTCTTCTCTCTCTCTCTCTCCTCCTCCTCCTCCTCCTTTTCTCCTTCCCTTCTCCCCTCCCCACTGTCTCTCTCTTCAGTTCCTACCTTAACTTAGAAATAATGCAAAATTATGATACTTAATAACTGAAAATCTCCTTTGTATTTTAAGGTCATTGGAATATTTTAGAGTATAAAAAATGTTCTACTTGCTTATTGTGCTTGGAATGAAATGTTATATATCCAGTGACATTGTTATTTTCCATTTTTGCACTATTTTAATTTCTAGGGTAAAGGAGATTTTCTTAGCAGTCTAACTTAAGCCACAGTTCAGAAAAGGACACCTGATGCACACATGACTGTTTCTGTGGAGATACCAAAGTAAATGCATCTTAACTATTTGTTAGCAACCTGTTACTTCTACACAGATGTTGTTTGAAGATCTTCAGGTTTGCAGTGTTTGTGGTAAGAGGCAAAACTATTTTGTTAAAGGGTGGAGTCTGCCTTATTTTTTTTTTTTTTTTTGTTTACCCATTATGGGATTGGAAACATTACTGGGCACTGTTCAATTAAAAATAATGGAAAACCTCACTTAATTAGAAGGGCAGTAAGCATGCTTTATGAAAGAATGGAAGAACTTGTTTGACTAAGTTTATTTGTAGTTCAAATTTCAGAATCAAATATGAATTTCTTGCTGTTTTAACTTCCTTGCAACCAATAAAATGCTGCTAACTGCTTCTAAATAAAAAGAATTTAAATTTTGAAAAGTATCCTAAAATCAAATGGTTATTAAATTATTATATTTCGATGTTGGAAATGGAAAGAATCAGAAACACAATAAATTGTGAATTTTAAAATTAAGGTAGAAATGGTTTAAAAATAAATATTTTATTTAACTGGGAAATATGCAAAATAATCATTTATAACGTTCAAAAATTCTAAGCTTGGTGTAAGTCAACCTTCATAACATTAGCTAATTTATGAAGCAATTCAGAATGTAAACTTTCCAAAGTGATGGTTTTTAGTGCCTATTCAATATCAATAGGAATCTCCAGCTTGGGGTGTGGTGAAGGAAAAACACTTTGCTCAGGGCAGACAGCTCAATATTAATACAGCGTGGCAATGGAACAACTCAATAGTATTACAGCTCAATGAAACAGCACCCTAAATTGAGGCAGCCCTCAGTCAAGGTGGCGTTGGAAATGAGGCAGCCCTGCCCCAATGTTTCACTTCCAGTTGGGAAAATGCAGTCTTTGGTAGAAAGTGAAAGTGCACTCTCTGAGTCAGAGGAAAGATGACATATATAAAGAGAAGTCTTGGCTCCTGGTTTCTACTTGGTCTATTTTCATGAAAATGAAGACTCCAAATCCTCACAGTTTGATCGAGTCAAAAAACACTGTCCTGATTGGTTGGAATGGAGCCATTCTGATTGGTCCATGAAGATGCTAATGAAGATATAGCTGTGCAGCTTTGATTGGGCAAGAGAAGTCCTATTGTTTAAAATATGATTCCATGAACGTCTTTTTTTTGTTGTTTGTTTTTCTTTAATTTTAGCCCAATTAGCCATCAGGAACCCTTCATGATAAGTATTTTCTTTCTCAGGGTTGACAAAAGTATAAAGCACAGAGATCCAGATGCATCTAAAATAGCAAATAGTGACTTTCAATATTATTTTGTATTTGTTTTACATATAAAACATAGTGGTTAGGCATTTATATAGTTTACAAAGTGATCCCCCTGATTAGTTTAGTACCCACCTGGCACTATATATAATCATTACCATATTATTGACTATATTCCCTCTACTTTACTTTACATCCTCATGACTATTTCATAATTACCAATTTGTACTTCTTAAACCCCTCCCTCTTTTTTACCCACTCCTTCAACCCCCCCTCCCATCTGGTAACCATCAATTCGTTCTGTGTATTTATGAGTTTCTTTCGGTTTTGTTTGTTCATTTATTTTATTATTTAGATTCCACATATAAGTGAGATTATATGATATTTGTCTTCCTCTGTCTGACTTATTTCATTTAGCATAATACTTTCCAGGTCCATCCATATTGTCCCAAATGGTTAAATTTCATTTTTTATGGCCAAGTAATATTCCATCGTATATGTGTACCACTTCTTCTTTATCCAGTTGTCTATCGATGGGCACTAAGGTTTTGTCCATACTGTGGCCATCGTAAATAATGCTACAATGAACATAGGAGTGCATATGTCTTTTTGAATTAGTGTTTTAGATTTCTTTGGATAAATACCCATAAGGGGAATTGCTGAGTCATTAGGTAGTTCTATTTTTAATTTTTTGAGAAGCCTCCCAACTATTTTTTGTAATGACTGCACCAATTTGCAATCCCACCAACAGTGCACGAGGGTCTCCTTTTCTCCACATCCTCACCAGCACTTGTTTGTTGATTTACTGATGATGGCCATTCTGACAGATGTGAGGTGACATCTCATTGTGGTTTTAATTTGCATTTCTCTGAAAATTAGTGACATTGAACAATTTTTTCAGGTCTATTGGCCATCTGTAGGTCCTCTTCAGGTAAATGTATATATATTCAGGTCCTCTGCCCTGAATTTTTAAATTAGGTTATTAGTGTTTTGTTTTTTTGTTTTTTTGTTTTTTTGTTTTTGGTGTTGAGTGAGTTCTTTATGAATTTTGGATATTAATCACTTATTGGTTATATCATTGGTGAATATTTTCTCCCATTCAGTAATGTACAGCATAGGGAATATAGTCAATAGTATTATGATAGCATTATATGGTGTCAGATGGTTGCTGGACTTATCTTGGAGAACACTTATTTAGATATACAAATATTGAATAATATGGTTCATAACTGAAACTAATATACACAACATTGTAGGTGTATATTAGGCTATATTTTAATAAAAATATTTTAAAATTAAATAAAGTAGTAAATAATGTAAATGTATTACCTTTACTGACAAGATGAGATACAGTCAATATAACCATCATCTTTGGTCTGATTACACTCCTTCAAGGACCTAGATAGCAGTTGGGTGAACTGCTTCCACCTTGGACTTCACTAGCACTTTTGGAAAAGTGTACTCTGCTACAATATTCTATACATATGGGATGCAACTACACATATGCACACTAACTTAAAAATCAAAAATTAACATTAATCCATTAGTAAAACAATAAATTATGTTGAATGACAATTATACCAAGCCAGTTTTAATTAAAGCATTGTTTTTAAACCAACTGAGAGTAAAGCAACAGAAAAAATATCTGTCTCTGCAAGTTCCTTACCCTTAACATTATAAATTGCATTTTAGATACTTACATATTATCCAATCTTTCTTTATGTTTTTTCTCTCTTATTCCTGGGACCTATAGTAGAAAATATAGATTGATGCAACCCACAGTACATAAGAGTAGAGTATCTGTTCTTTTCTATAACATCTGTAGTACCCAGTGAAATGCCTCAGAAAGTATATGTTGGATAAACTTGGTATGAGCAACAAACTGTTGATCTCCTTGAATATAGATGAGAAAGTGGTACTTTATAATTTGTTTAATTCTCCCTATCAATTAATTCCATATGAGCAAATTGTATCTTTAGTTGGTCCATTCATTCTACAAGTATAGTATGTGTAGGATATGCCAGTGACCTCTGTGGTCAATTTCTGCTCTGTGCCCATGTTACTCCATTGCCCTGGGTCACACCTCTAGGGAGGTGTATTTCCTCATTAGCACATGAAATGCATCAATCTGTTATTTCATATCTGTTCTTAGTTTGTAACATTCACATAAGTTAATATAAATGGAAAAAAAGAGATTTTACTATTAATTACAGAATCAAAGACTGGAAACTAGAAAAGAGATTGAATAAATAATGTATATCAGTAGCCACATTTTGTTTCCATTAAAAAATATACTTCTATAAGTACTGATATGAAACTACCCTAAAATAATATGTGAAAAATTAAAGTGCAGAACAATTATGTTATACATTAACATTTGTATTTTTAAAAGGAACATATTCACAAGTGTATTTGTATATAAACTCTCTCTCTCTCTCTCTCTCTCTCTCTCTCTCTCTCTCTCTCTCTCTCTCTTCCCAGAAATTAAAGAAACCTGTAAACCAATAGCCTGTGAATGGCAGTGGGAATTGTAAGTGAGGGTAGGAAGGATATACCCCCCTTTTAAATGATTTGATTTTATGAAGTACATACTTTAATTTTTAAAATACATTTTTGAAATTTTAGAATAATGTACATTATTTCAATACATTTGGAAATATGCTGGAATAGTTTTCTAGGAAAATAAAATTTACAAATTTATCTGAAGTAGAAGCCCTAAATACACCAATCTAGAAGAATGTAAAATGCTATCAAAAAGCACCATTTTGTAAAGCTGCACCAACATTTAGGTACTCACAATTCTCATTTAATGTTTTTTTTTATTCCAGACCATAGATGATGACAGGAAGCCACTTTATTTGATTTTATATGGCTAGCATGACTTTAATAACAAATGGGCAAAAATAGCCTCAGAAAGTTAATCTATAGGTCAGTCTTATAAACATAAATGAAAACTCCTAAATGAAAAATTAGCCACACCTATCCATTGTTATATTTTTTAAAAAATAATAAGTAATACATCATCTCCAAATAGAGTTTACTAAGGAATGCAAAGAAGTTCCAATGGTCGAAATTTATTACTGTAAAGCATTTTCTGAAGATCAATCAAGTGTTTAACATTTAAGAAAAATCTGAAAGTGTTTACATACCAAAAACACCAGCAAAAAATAAGAAATTTTTCAATTATTCCATTAAATGGTTTTAGACCAATTTATGATGAACACACTGCTTAGAAGTCAGGTTGATGGAAATTTCAAGATGCTGAGAAAATGTGCAGCTGTCTAAGAGGTGTTTCTGTCAACTGCACAGAAATGGAAAATGTCTTTGGGAGACAGGAGGAGAGGAACAGAGAGAGAGCAATAGAGTAGGACGGAGGCAGCATTACCCTGGCCAGTGTGAGTTTAGGAATGCCCATTTGCTTTCCTCTCTTTTCTCTTTCCACTTCCCTCTTGCCTTCTCTGTAGAACTTTAATTCTAAAAGATGTAAAAATATGTTTTTAGGAAAAAAAATTTCCTCTAGTTAAATACATTTGAGCAACATATTAAATTCTCTTCATTAGATGTTCATAAAACAATGGCATACAAAGCCTCTGGGGAATACATAATGAACAAATAGTCCTGCTTTTTTATAAACCAGTGTTGCTCTAAATGACCTGACCATAGAACACTCATTTTGTCCTTGTTTTTCCTTAGTATTTCTGATAACCAAAGGTCCTGTTCCATGTGTTGCAAGTTTTGGAAACACTTAGCACATAGAAAATTTTTGTTGACAAACTATGCGGAAGATTCCCAGTAACCAAACCACAGAGTTCCTCAGTGTCCTGATCTCAAGCACAGCCATGTACATGCCTTTTCTCAGCAAGGGACTTCCATATCTATGGTCTGGACCTTGTCATCATTGGGGACCTCCTGCCTCCGAAGTTCTCACATTCAATTCCTAAATTTCTGAGCACAGGCTCACACATATCTCACCTCTTTTCTCTGACTGCTCTTGTTTTTCAAGTCTTGTGAATGTTATAAGTCATATGTCTTCTGAGCCTTCTAATGTCTACTCTAAGATTTCTTAGTGCATGGTCCATAGGTCACTTGACTCATTAATACTAATGCACTTTACTGGAATTCACCGATAAATTAACCTCTCCGAGGATGGAGAACTAGCAATCATCTTCATTTTGACAAAGTTCCCTTGGGGTTACCCACTGTTCCAAGTTATCCCTTCTCCACATCCATGCTTTCTATCATGGTTCCACTTCTTTTTCAGCTGGCCTAAACTTGGACACATGGCTCTGCTCACTTCTCTGCCCATACATCAAACTTGACACCCTCCACACATTGTCTTTCTCTGATGAGTAGGAAACAATTGGAATTCAGTCATGCTGATGGTCTTTTCAACTCTGAATCTGTGCCTAACAGAGGTGCTGCAAATATTTAGGATCTCCAATGTAGCCTCTTCTTCTACACCTTTCCAAGTTCTCTGCCCACATACATCTTTCATTCTGGACACTGGCTACTTCATAATATCAACCTTTATTTTCAAGGCCTTCTGCTCCTCTCTTCAGCCCCTCTGGGTATCTCTGGCATTTTTTCTTACTTCACTAAGTATTTCTTGGCTGACACACACCCCCTAAATATTTTATTCCTTTATTAAATGTTTCTATGTTGTGTGCACCCTCACTTATTTACCTCTTTAAAGTTAATCCCTCTGGCATTGAGCTAAATCCCCTTTTATCTGGTATGACTGCAGGATAAATTTTTCAATTAATCTCATTTTTTGTTAAATCTTTAAAATGTTTTGCGCTATTAACATGAACCTCAATCTTTCCTATTTATAACACACACACGAACACACACAGACACACACATCAAACAAACAAAAAATCATCTTTCCTGGTCCATGTGTCCACTTCCATTTACAAAAAAAGTTCTTCAAAATAGAAGAAAATAATCACTGCTTTAAAAAAACTATAGACCTCTGGGACAACACCAAGTGTACCAACATTTGTATCATAGAGGTACCAGAGGAAGAGAGAGAGCAAGGAACTAAAAACCTATTTGAATAAATAATGATGGAAAACTTCCCTAATCTGGTGAAGGAAATAGATATACAAGCCTAAGAAAAACTGAGGGTCTGAACAAGATAAACTCAAAGAGACCCACACAAAGACATATCATTATGAAGATGCCAAAGGTTAAAGACAAAGAGAGACTCTTAAAAGAAGTAAAAGAAAAGTAATCAGTTGCCTATAAGGGAGCACCCATAAGACTGTCAGCTGACTTCTCAACAGAAACTTTGCAGACCAGAGGGATTAGCAGAAAGTAGTCGAAGTGATAAAAAGCAAAAACTTACAACCAAGATTCTCTACCCAACAGAGCTATCATTTGGAATCGAAGGACAGATAACGAGCTTCCCAGACAAGAAAAAATTTAAAAAGTTCATCACCACCAAACCAGTATGGTAAAAATGTTAGAAGGATTATAGAAGAAGAAGAAGGAGAAGGAGAAGAAAGATAAAAATATGAATAATAAAATGGCAATAACTATATTTCTAACAACAATTATTTTAAATGTAAATGGACTAAATACTCTAATCCAAAGAAAGAGTGGCTGAATGGACCCCTACATATGCTGGCTGTAAGAGACTCACTACACATAAAAAGACACACACAGACTGAAAATAAAAGGATGGAAAAAGACTTTATAAAAACGGAAATAAAAAGAAAAACTAGGGAAGCAATACTTATATCAGATAAAAAAATACTTTAAAACAAAGACTATAATAAAAGAGAAAGAAGGACCGACCCATCAATTCCACTCCTGGATATTTATTCAAACAAATTTAAAACACTTTGAAGGAATATTTTGCATTCATATGTTTATTACAGCATTATTTATGTTAGCCAAGATATGGAAGCAACCCAGGAGTTCATCAATAGATGAATGGATTTAAAAAAGGTGGTACAAATATACAATGGAATATTTTTCAGCCATCAGAAGAATGAAATCTTGCCATCTGCAACAATGTGTATGGAAGTAGAGGGTATTGTGCTGAGTGGAGTAAGTTAGATAAAGACAAATCCCATATGACTAAACAAACAAACAAAACAAAAACAAACTCATAGATACAAAGAACAATTTGATTGTTGCTGGATGGGAGAGAGGTTGGGGTGGTGGGTGGGTGAGTGAAAAAGGGAGAGACTGAGAAATACAAATTGGTAGTTATGAAATATTTATAGAGATATCAAGTATAGCATAAGGAATATAGTCAATAATATTGTATAATTATGGTGTCAGATGGATACTAGATGTATTGGAGTGATCACTTCATGAGATCTATAAATGTCCAATCACCATGTTGTATACCTGAAACTAATATAATAATATTGTATGCCAACTATAATTGAAAGATTAAAAAAAAAACATACAATACAAAAATCAAAGTGGAAAAATTAGAAAATTTAAAGAAGCAATCACTAAATTCATACCCGAATGTCTTTTATTTTGTCTATGTTGTTAATTTTATTGAGATCATACTCTATTTAATGACTTTTAAATATGACATATTTCTTAAAAACTACTACACTATTTTAATGCCTGAAAAATAGCATATTAAATGAGTGCAACATAAAAATTCTTCCTTTGTTGGATATAAAATTTGTTCCCAATTTCTTACTAGCATAAATAATATTGTAATATACCTTAAACATAAATCTTTGTTTGCATCTGTAATTATTTCCTATGATAGCATCTTAGAAATGGAATTCTGAGACAGAATATGAGTTCATTTAAATGTTCTGCTAAAATTCCAGAATGTATGTACCAATTGATAATTTAATATCCATTTATTAGGGTACCCATTTAATAGTAATTGAATATTATGATTCTTTTTAAAAAATAACTGCTAGCTTGACAATGACTGCTGTTACAATTGTGACTACCATCAAAACCATGGCCATTATATCTTTTAATTAATTATTTCTGATTTATATGAAGATTCTGGATTTGAAGATAATGACATGATTTTATGGAAATTCCATGGATAACCATATCAGCTTTTCTCCTTGCTTTTGGGAAACTTATAGCCACAGCGATACTTTTGGAAAGTGTATCAAAGTTCACAACATGAATTTTATTAATAAAGTAACATATAATAATTTATTAATATGTAAAATAGAGTAAGCTTTCCTGTAATTTATACCAAGGTCATAGATATGCACATATGCTATTTTAATCAATTGTAATACTTTCTGAAAAATCTTACCACTTCATTCTTCAAAAACTAGCAACAAAAATTATATTTGCCTCAATCGATATACCTACTTAAAATAGAATGTATATACTTACGAACCAAGTGTTCATTATTTTACTGGGACTGCAATAATATTTTATTTGTAAATTTTGAAGGGTAGCATTAAATTAGTGTTTTTTAAACTTCATTCATTAAGTTGTCTTCTTTATTGTGACTATATCTATGTCCAAACTGTACTCTTAATTAGTCAATATTTTAATAATCCATGTAAGTAAATTAGTAAGCATAGAGAAGAAGAAAAAGAACAGAAAGGGAAGGAAGAGATTTGGGTAAAAGAGTATAGCCAGGTCTTCCAGGTCTGCTCTTCCCACTGGTGATAAACTGAGTTTCTTTCCGTTACTTAAAATTCCTGTCACCTCTTGGGATGACTTATCACTCTTGACTAGCTGTTGTTGAGTCTAGGGCAAATCGGAGCTGCTCAGCAAAATATATGAGGAATACCGAGGCTAGATGATGCTTGTTTAGATTTTGTAAACCTTTGAGAGATTTTAGGAAAGTCTGCAGCATGAACCAAAACATACTGTTTATATGGAAAATCAACTGCAAGTGACTTAGGTGGGCCTACAGGTTGGTGGGAGGGGGTAGGTCTCAGGGAATCAACAGGGTGGGATGACCATTGTTAGCTAAGTTGAAGGAGACTCAGATATGGTGGCGACCTGGGTCTGCATGCCGGGTCAGTGAGGTCTCAGTAAAGAAACAGTGCCCTCTGCCAGAAATATCCTGTTGTCCCTCCAGCCCTCACCTTGAAGCCAGACAACTCAGTTCCTCCCCATATATCCTTGGCACTTTTTGAGCTGCTGCCCGAGAGCTAGAGCTTATAGTCAGTGGGTTCCTCACCAAGTAAATTGTGCATGAGCCCCTTAAGAATATCTGCCCTCCATCTCAGTCAGCCACAATCTCTGTTGGTTTTCACAGACAGAAGTTTTGGGGACTTTTCTTCCTAGCACTGGAACCTTGGACTGGGGAGCCCAGTGCGGGGCGAGGACCCCTTGCTCCTCCAGGGGGATCTCTGCAGCTGAGATATTTCTCCCAATTCTCAACTGCCATATGCAGATGTGGGACCAGTCTGTTTCATGTCTCCTTCCCTCCTCCCATTTTAGAAGTGGCTTCTTCTGTGTGTCCCCAGTTGTAAGATCTCTCTCTGTTCAGCTCGACTTCAGGTGATTCCCATTGATGGCTATTCTGTACTTTAGTTGTAATTTTGATGTGGTTGTGAGAGGAGGCAAACACACCATCTACTTACTCTGCCATCTTGACCACAATCCCCTACATAAATATTTTTAAACTTCACAATTAGTGTCTATTATAACTTACTGAGATCTATATCCCTCTTTAACTGCATTTAATTTGTTTCTTAACCTGGTCATTAGCTTTATTGTTATTTTAGTCACTGGAATTTTTATTTCACTTTTTAAAGTCTAGGGATTCTATTTTTTTCTAAAATTGTTGTTTTCTTAGTTATATTTCTTCCTCATATTTTTTAAATTATTTCAAAATCTACTTTTGTTGTAGTCTCTTACTTTAAATTCTTGGAATTCTAATCTTCCTATATGTTATGTTTGCTGTCTCCTTTACATGGAAGGTTGTTTCCTGTGTAGTTCATGATATTTTGTTAATGAATTTATCACACGCACGTGTGTGTGTGTGTGTGTGTGTGTGTCCAGTGCAGGGTGGAAGTTATGTTAGAGAACTTTTGTATTTGTTATATCAAGGCACTCCAAAAATATCATTTATTTGGGATGAGATTTTACATCAATTTCTTCTAAATTACATAGAAAATGAAAATTTGAACTTTACACTGTATTAGTTTTCTAGGGCTACCATAACAAATCACACAAACTAGGTAATTTAAAACAACAGAAATTTATTCTGATATAGTTTCAAAGGCCACAAAGTCTAAAATCAAGGTGCAGGCAGGGTCATTTTCACTCTGCATGTTGTGGAGAAGAATCCATCTTTGCCTCTTTATAGCTCTTGGTGTTCTTCAGTTTGTACATTTATTAGTCCAATTTCTGCCTCTGTTGTCACATATATGTTCTTTCCTCTTCATATAAGGACATTAATCATTGATTTTAGGGTCCACCCTAATTCAGCATAATCTCATCTTAACCTGATTATATCTGCAAAACACTACTTCCAAATAAGGTCATGTTCAACCTATCTTTTTGGGAGACAGAATTCACCTCACAATGTTTTATGCAAGCAATATCATATTTCCCAAAGATAAAGCTTCATGGTATTTCTCTGGGCTAGTGGTCAGGGTTTTTCTCATGCTCATTGTGTTTATTTCATTCCACAATGTGTTTCAATTATTCCAGCTAAATTCCAGTTACTGACCCCTTGCTCTGAAACGGGTAAGAGGTAAATGAATCTAACCAAAATTCGTTACATTATTCTGGTCTCTTAATGGGAAAAATCAATTAAATATTATAAATTTTATACTTGTCAAAGGTGCTTGAATAGAATCTACTTCCATCTGGAAATGACTCTTATAAATTGACACTCAAAAGTGACTAAGCATTAAGTCCTTACTAAAATAAAATCAATTTGAAATATTACTGAAGTTATAAAACATATAGGTTTTCCACTATAAAACCTGTAATTTTTCATAATATGTCAGTCATTAAAGAGTATTCCTTTTGACAATGCTATTAGAACTTATAAAAAATATTGAAATTAAAAGATTGCATGCAAGAAAAATAAAACTATTTTAAGGGAATTTAAGTATGTTTTCGGGCTTGGCCATGTCTATAAATTGTATAACTTAAAAAGTTGTGCAAAGTGAAGAAAATGAAAGATGTATTTGGTTAATTATATGTGTCTAAAATATATTACGTATTAGTGAGACAAAGATTTTTAAGTGGCAATCATTAAATTGATGAATAAAGCGTTAAAAAAAATGTTCATTTCTTACAAACACTACTTGTTTCAGAAAGGTCTTGGAATTTCTTAAGGCCAAAACCAATTTTTCTTTAAATAGACACTCTTGGGATCAGCTTGTTTTTTGAGAGAGGGCAGGAACTGGCAAGCCAGCTGCTGGATATCACTAGTATCGACTTTGATCAGAAACTCACATTCTAACTTTTTCATCTCATACCCACAATCACATTAAAAATATTGCAAAATCACACTGTTTCTATAAGAGATAAATGAGGCAGAATTGTTAGCAAATCCATTATTTCAGGCTTAACACTTAGCTCGTGGCAAAGACAGCAACTGAACAGCAGTCGAATGCTAGGATATTCTGGAAAAGGCATATGGTGTTGTGTCAAATGCTAAAGAACTGAAGATTCCATTCTTACAGATAAATCAGAATGCAGAAAAAGCAACTTCTTTATATTTAAGTAGATTACATGTCAAATGTTAGGAAATGGTTGAAAGATCAAGACTCCTGTGTGAAGCTCAGTGAGGGCTATTTCCAGGGACCCCTTCTAATATAATAAAACTCAAAGGAATAAACTATGAAAGACTTCTATTCCAAACAGGTTCATAAAAATATAACAGGAAGCTAGAGACCAGAAAGCTGCCCTAAAATGTAAAATAACAATAGCAACAACAACAACAGCAGCAAAAACATCTAGCTATGTATATTCTTGCAATCGGCATGCAACCACTGGAAACTGGGGGTATAGACAGTTCCTAGAGAAAAAGGTAGGAAGGAAATGTACTGATTTTGATAAAATAACTAGTCCAGCAGAACCCCCTGTGCTGGTGCAGCTGGTAGCTGAAACAGGATGAACACTGGCTATCAAAATTAGGACTTAACTAAGAGCAAAGTTAAGAGCTTAGATTATGGAGTCGGATTGTTTCAAACTTCAACTTCTCCTTAAGAAGCTTTTGGTGGTGTCAATAGCAGCATTTATCACTTACTATTCAGACCCTGTTCTAGGTTTATTGCATTAAATTATCACAAATAACTGGTAACTGAGCAAATCCAGGGTTCCTTTTCAAGAAGCCTGGCTCCAGGCCCCATGGTCTCACCCCTTTGCAACGTGGTTCTTGTGTAACTACTGAAAGAGAAGCCTGAAGTCCTATGTGACCTTGGGCAAGTCACCAAACCTCTCTGTCTTTATTTTAAAATAGGAATGGATTGTAATGGTACCAATTTGATAAAGTTGTTTTGAAGTTCATAGAAAATCATGCTCACATACTGTTAACACAATATCTGGCACATAATAATCCACAAAAAGATAATTATTATACTCTTCTCAATAACCATATCATTCAGATCTACCAGACCCAGATGCAATCCAGATTTCCTTAGGCCTCAGCAGTTTGTAATTACTGATGAGGTCACATTAACTATAATAATGAAATCTCACAGAATCATGACTCAGCCTCATATCAAGCCCCCATCTTTTCTTTTCTGCCACTCCTGGATTCCTAGTTGCTTCTTTAGGTCTTGGGGACTTCTCACATGTACTCACCAAGAGATCTCTGATGTTTTTTCACCTGGTCCCATAGGCAATGTCCAGCGCCCACAAAGCTACCTGAGGGCTGCTCCTTCTTCCAGCATCTGTTCTCCTGCATGCTTTGTGGATGAGAATGTACTTCTCGGTGTTAGCATCCAGGGCTCACAAATCTACAGACTAGTAAAGTCCAAATAGAAAGAAAGAATTTGTGTTTCTCTCTGAGCCTCACTGTGTCATTTTGGCTCTTAATTGGTCACATCCACCTCTTGGTATAAAAACCTCCCTCAGCCTCTTGTCTGCAGCGTCACTACATGGGGCTTAGGCCAACCCACATTGCCAGCCTTGGGAACAGACACCATCTGCAAGGCGAGACCTTGGCTGAACAAGTATGGGAATTACCAAATACTGCCCCAGACCAGGGAGTCTAAAATAGGACGACTAAATCACCAAGTTTGGCCAAGATTTTCCCATTTTTAGCGCTAAAAATTTCTTTTTACAAGAACTCCCTACTATCTTTTCCTGGGATGATTTGGTCACCCTTGTTTAAAAACACCCAGAATATTTTGGGCAGTATCACTGAAATGGTCCACCAATGTAGTGGATGGCTGATGGGAGAGCATTCTGCATCCTGAATTCACGATCACAGATGACATTAACATTGCTTCCTGGGACATGTGCCCTGGTTTATTCCCTACCAAAATGTTTGTTGTGGTGCAGACATGTGCTTTGTCTCAAGTTGCTATGTTAGAGAAGACTATTCCATCTGGTTCAGACAAGTTAAGATTATTTGAATGTCCTTTCTCAAGTCTCCCCACCCCCAATTCCTGTCTATCTATTTTCTGTGAATTTCCAATTCTCCATTTCCTTTAACATTGTCCAGAGTAGGCCTTCTGTGTGTGTGGCCTGACAGTGTCCCACACTGCTGTTAATTGGGGGCCTGTGGTTTATTCACTCAGTATCATTTCAGCAGTGTTTTTGTTTTGTTTTGTTTTGTTTTGTTTTGTTTGTTTGTTTGTTTGTTTGTTTGTTTTGGGGGGGCAAGGCAACCCTTTTACATCCCACACTTCTGATTATATGAAACTCAGACTGGATACATACAGGCTTCCTGCTCCTTTTTTTCTTTCTTTTCTTTTTTTTTTAAAAAATCATGAGGTATCATTATTGTTATGAAAAAAAGTAAAACTGTGCTCTGGTTACCCCCAAAATTAGCTATTAAAAAAGAGCTCTTCTAATAAATTCAAGAGACCGACTTAATGGGTTTGATACTTTCAACCAGGATAACAGATCTATCACAAGGTATCCTCTACACAGCTGTAGATAGATCAGCTAACCATCCCATCAGTCCAAGTTTCCCAACTCAGAGCACCCTGTATCTCATGCTTCCCCTGCTCTCTAATAACAGGAGATCTAGGGTCTACTACTCACTTATGTCTCTGCTACAACAGTTGGAGTGGGGAGGACATGTTCCTCTCAGTGTGTGCTCAATAGAGGGGATCTAGACAATGGACATAGGGCCTGCTGGATGTAAACCCTCCCTATCCTCAGCTCAGGCAGTGCTAGACACCAGGGCCTTGTTGCTTGGGCAAAAAGTGGATCAGCAACCCTAGCAAGGTTTATCTCCCATACTGCAGACTCAAGGCACTCTGACAAAAGGTGCAGGGGCTGAACTGTTCCACAGGAAGGCCAAGTAACTGACAATTAAATCAGAGTCCTGTGATTCAAGGCATGGCACTGACAGGAGAGCAGAACTCTTTCTCAGCAATTCTTTGATAGAATAAATTCAAGCCCTAGAGATATGGTCATCCCTGGGACTTCCACACCCTCCTTGGCCTAAGCCTCAAGCCATGACAGAGCCTTTAATTTCTAATCCGCAATCACGTCCCAGGGGCAGGTCCTTTCAAAAGGACCCAGAATTGCCAAATTGGGTCAAATCTGGGAGGCTGCCCCTCCAGTTTACCCTCTTGAGAGGGGTTATTTTTTTTTATCTAAGGAAATCCAATCCCCCCCAGGTTATGATTAGAAAGAAAGCCACCACAAAGTATTTCACAGTGTCTACCTCCCCCACCATCATCCCTCCAGGAAGGAAAACTCTCCTTGGTTATTCCAAGGTGAAAGAAGCCAGGACCCCAAGAGTTGTGTCTCCCAGCAGCCCCAATTTTCTTTGATATGAGTATTTGATACTTCACCATCTCATGGGAAGTGCTCTACAAATGTAATATTTAGCCTTCTAATCTTCTAACCAGATTGCAGCTTTAAATTCCTCTTTTATTCAGATTCTGAAGTTATTACTCTCTCCAGCTGAGTTTTTATTCCCACCACCCTTTTGACATTCATGCCAACTCTTCTCACTTCAGGAGCACAGAACTCTTGGGTTCAGCACCAGCAAGTTATCCTTGGGTTCCAACTCAATTCATTATATTTTGTCATCCAAGGTATTTCTTTTTTTAATTTAAAGTTATCTTTGTCTGAGATTTCTTAATTTCTTGTGTATTCATAACACTTCTGTTCTAATATGTTTTATTATAATACTCATCATCACAATAAGATTTCTAGAATTCCTAGTCTAAATATTTGTTGAATGTTTGATTGTTCCACTAAATTTTAATCACCATATAAGGAGGAAAATGTATTTTTTTGCGATGATGTATCTTTAGTTCCTTGCACATGTTTTAGAGCATAGTTTTTGTTTAATAAATATTTGTTGGATGAATTAAAAAATAAATAAATAATATAATTTCACCACAGGAGAAATGACATTTTAATGGAAACCACATCACACAATTTAAAGACAGTCTGCTAATAGATGCAGGAGAACATTTTCTTTTCTGGAGAGTTCCAGATGTTGAGGCAAACACATAAAGCAGTCAACATGTGGTTACTGGACCCAATGAGAGGTCAAGAAGAAACTTCTCTGGCATGGGTTTTGTTACTGTGTATATAAAACATAGACCAATCATAATTTTGGATCTGTAATTAGGACTTTGATTTAATCTTTATATATTTCATTTTCTTTCTAAGGAAATGAAAAGTAATAACATCATCTCTTAAGTAGAAATTTTTTATGTCATTATTTTTTTATGTCATTGGAAAGGAAAAGGAAAATGAACAAATTTGTAGAGGAAAATTTGATGGGATTTCCAAATTGAGAGGTTTGGAAATCACTTGAGCTCTATGGGCTTCTTTTCTGTTTTTCCAATATGCCAAGCATTGTGTTGCCTCAAGATCTTTGTATATGCTGTTTCTGTGGCTTGAAAAGCTCTTGCCCAAGATTTCTGTCTGATTTTCTTATTTTTCTCAGTCTCTTCTTCATGGGGACCTTACCTAACTGTCCTATAAATAGCAGAAGCTGGCCCCTTGCCCTTCTCCCACCAGACTCTCTGTTCCTCTTGCTAGTCTTTATATTTCTCCATGGCATCTATCACCAAATGACATATGAGCTTTTAATTAACAAATTAGTTAATTAATCAGTTAATTTAATTGTCTGTCTCTCCCCTTCACCCCCAACTATAAGTTTCATGAGATAAAGAACTTTGCATGTTTTACTACATAATTCTTACTTGGCACCTACAAGTGCTTTGTACAATAGTACATCACTCAATAAATATCCCAAGAATTAAAACTTGAGCAAAGTTGAAGTAATTGGGACTTTACTACATAAACTATTAGTTTAGTGTAAATGCTAACAAAGATCTTCCAGTGGTGCTTTGAATTGTCTTATAGCAGCTTCAGAGAGCTGACTGTGTACGTATCTTTCACATTCTGCATTCATTGACATCAAGCTGGTAAATTAAAATTGGCCATGGTGGGACCATTAACACCACAGAAATCAGCAAACATTATACAGCAGGACTTTTCTTTTTTTTTTCCTGGAGAATCAATTGTTAAACATTTTCTAACATACCATTTGTCTTACCCAGACATTTATCTAGAGTATGACAATGTATACGTATATAAACAACATTTATACCAAATATTCTGAATTGCTGTACTGAAATGATTGTGCTTATGAACAATTCAATCCACCTAAGGACAAGAGGAGTTTTAGGACTCTCCAATAAAAGGCAACATGGACAAAATTAGTGACAAGCAGAAAACTGAGATCTAAAAAGAAAACAATTTAAATAACTTTGAAAATAATAAAATAGACGCAAAGTGTAGAAAATCATTGACCACATGTTATGAAAAATTATGTATTATGTAAGAATGTTATTCAATATAAAGGATTTAAAATTATATCTAAGAACACAGGAAGACACTAAAGATATCTTAGGCTCAGAAGCTCAGCCTCTACCAAGGGCCTAGATATAGGATGTTTTCTGAATAACAACAGATTAAAAGATGTAAATACAAATCAGATTTGCTCTTTTCACTTGACAACTAAAACTGTCGTGTTCCTCCTTATATGATAGAAAAACATCCCTTCCTTACAGTTGGAATCACAGGAAAGTCTCTCACACTCTCTCTCTCTCACCAAATTTTCATCATCTCCCTTTACTTACTAACTTCTGGAATCTTTATATTATTTTTTAATATTTTTTTTATTTTCCAGTTATAGTTGGCATACAATATTATATTAGTTTCAGATATATAACATATAGATTACACATTTATATAACTTACAAAATGATCACCCTGATAAACCTAGTACCCATCTGACACCATACATAGTTATTACAATATTATTAACTACGTTCCCTATGCTGTATTTTACATCCCTGTGACTATTTTATAACTGACAGTTTGTATATCTTAATCCCTTCCCCTTTTCACACATTTCCCCAATCTCCCTCCCACCCAGAACCATCAAATTGATCCTATATCTATGGGCTTGTTTTTGTTTCATTTGTTCATTTATTTATTTATTTTTTTAGATTCCACATATACGTGAAATAATATCGTAGTTGTCTTTCTCTGTCTTGTTTATTTCACTTAGCAGAATACCTCCCAGGACCATTCATGTTGTCACAAATGGTAAGATTTCATTTCTTTTTATAGCTGAGTAATATTTCATTGTGCATGTGTACTACCTCTTTTTTATTCATTCATCTATTGATAGACAGTGAAGATGCTTTTGTATCTTGGCTATTGTAAACAATGCTGCAATATACATAAGGGTGCATATGTCTTTTCAAAATAATGTTTTGAATTTCTTCTGATAAATACCCAGAAGTGGAATTGCTGGGTCCTTCTTTGTCTCTCATTATAGCTTTTGTTTAAAGTTTATTTGTCTGTTATAAGTATTGCTATTCCAACTTTTTCTTTATTTATATTTGCATAAAATGTCTTTTTCGAGCACTTGCTTTTAGCCTCTATGTGTCTTTTGATCTGAAGTGAGCTTCCTGTAGTCAGCATATGTATGAGTCTTCTTTTATTATCCATGCAGCCATCTACCCTATATTTTGATTGCAGCATTTAATCCATTTTTAAGTATGTAGTTACTGCCATTTCCTTGTTCATATTTATGTTCTCCCCTGCCACTTCTTCTTCAAAAAGTGCCTTTAACATTTAATGTTGGTTTGGTGGTGTTAAACTCTTTAGCTTTTTCTTGTCTGAGAAGCTCTTTCTCTCTCCTTTGATTCTAAATGATGGACCTTACTTGATAGAATAATCTTGGCAGTAGAGTCTTGCTTTTCATTGCTTTGAATATTTGGTTCTAATTCCTTCTGGCCTACAAAGTTTCTGTTGAGAAATCAGCTGATAGTCTTATGAGAGCTCCCTTGTAGGTAACTAATTGCTTTTCTCTTGCTGCTTTTACGATTCTGTCTTTAACCGTTGCCATTTTAATTATGGTGTGTCTTGTTATGGGCTTCTTTGAGTCATCTTGTTTGGGACTCTCTGTCCTTCCTGGACTTGCATTTCTATTTCCTTCATCAGGTTAGGAAAGTTATCCATCATTATCTTCAAATAGATTTTCAATTTCTTGCTCTTTCTCTTCTTCTGGTGCACTTATGATGTGAATGTTGGTATGCTTGATGTTCCAAAGGCTCATTAAACTATTTTCATCTTTTAAATTCTTTTTTCCTGTTGCTGATCTGATTGGGTGTTTTCTGCTACCTCATCTTCCAAATCTCTAATGCAATTCAATGCTTTATCTAATCTATTTTTTATTCTATCTAGCATAGTCTTTATTTCAGTTATTGTATTCTTCATTTCTGATTGATTCCTTTTTATTTTTTTTCCTATCTCCATTTTTATTTTCTATCTCTTTGTTAAAGTTATTACTGAGTTTATCTATTCTTCTCTTAATGTCACTGATCATCCTTATAATCAATGTTTTGAACTCTGTAGTTGGTAGATGGCTTGTCTTCATTTTGTTTAGTTCTCTTTTTTGGAATTTGGTTCTGTTTTTCCATTTGAAACATGTTTATCTCAGTTTAGCTAACTCCATGTGGTTGTTTCTATGTATTAGGTAGATCTTGGTACTTCTTCTGGGCTTGGTAGAGCAGTCTTATGTAGTAGATGTCTTGTGGGGGTTCAGCAGCACAGTATTCTTGGTCTCCTGAACTGGGTGCTCCAGGTGTGCCCCTTGTGTGGGTTGTGTGTGCCATCTTCACCAGAAGTCAACATTTTTATAGTCTACTAATTTAAGATGTACTACTGGTGTCTAAATGTGCTTCATGGTAAGGAGCCCAGGCTCTGGGCTGGACTCACAGGAAAATTTTGGCTCTGCCCCTTAGGGCTATGACCCTGTACTGCATTTCCCTTTTGCCCTGATTTGTACAAGGGGAATATATTGTAGCATTCATTAACATAATTAGCACCTAACAAGCTGCCATTACCTCTGCCTAAAGTACAGATTCCTCCAAAATGAATTTTTTCTCATTCTTCAAGACGAGATCCACTTAGAATCCTTACTTGACTTTGGAAATCAAAGAAGTGTTTCCCATTCTAAAAATATTTACAGTATATTTATAAATACCAAATAAGAAAAAAGAGAGAAATGAATGATGTAAAGAAATGCATTTATAGTATGTGGTATCCATAAAGCACATCAAAGTCCTCCCTTTCCATAGAAAGTGGATGTTTGTGCCTGTTTCTTTATGTCTTATCCAACTTATCATAAAATGCATGAGCTGTGGTCAGATACTTTAATTTTTTAAGTGAAATCAGTCCACGAACATAACTAATTATAAAAATTTAACCAATACAGAAATATATTGAATTAAAATTGAAAGATTTCTTTCACATATCCTAATTCAACTCCATTTCCCATAGGTAATCTCATAAAACAGGTTTGGTGGACCCTTCTAGTTAGTGCACATGTGGGGATTTGTATGTGTGATTTCATTTTTTGTTTTTGTTTTTTTATTTATTTTAAAATAGAATCATATTATAGAAGTGTATCATTCTGTTAACTATTATTTTACTTCATAGAGTACCTTGGGAACTTTGCATCAGTACCTCGTGCAAAGAGTTAAATAATGTTTACTATTTTAGAAGCCCCTTGTTAATGGATATCTAGTTGTTTCTAATATTTGACCACTTCATACAAAGTTGCAAAATATGCACTTAGACACATATATTTGGGTACATGTACACAAATACTACAGAGTAGATTTCTGAAAGTGGAATCGTTGGGTCAAAATATAACATATTTCATATTCTGGAAAGTATTGACAGAGTGCTATATAAATAAGGTTCTCCAAACTGAATTCCTAATATCAATATATAAGAGAAACCACTTCTCCTCATCTTGCTAATAATAGATATTATCAGCTTTTTAACAGCACGATCATTTTAAGAACTGATAACTCAATTGTTCTATGTTTGAGGCTAAAAGTCAAACCTGAGTTTTAGTTTTATGTGTGTGTATGTATACATGTGTTTGTAAGGACTTCTAATCCATAATTTCTGTGTAACTGTAGTTGTTTTCTGTTGGATGTCTGGTAGTATCTCCTGCTCTTTAGACAGACAGCAGCTCTTGAAACCAGCTGTCCAAGGTTATCACTGGGGGCTCTGGTGCTTCTACACACTGGTGATGTAGGTCATGTCTTTGAGATATTCCCTCACAAGGAGCAGGTATCCAGGGTACATGGCACTAACATCAGCAGAGGTCATTACAAAGAACAGAGCCTATGAATGGGTGAAAAAGGGTCTGGTGGTGGCAGTCCAGCTCTCCTCACTTGCTTGGCTATTTATTCTGAGAGAATATGTGGGGCAGGCACAGATACAGTGGCAGCCCTTTGCATTACTCCAGGCACACTCATTTATCAGGACTAGGGATGATTAAGTGTAAAGAGAAAGGATGTCAGGGGTCAGGTAACATTGTGTGTACTGCATTTCACCTCTGAGGCATGAGGGTCAAGTATCAGCCCTGAACACTCCCCAAGGCTTTTTCAAGAGGATTAGAGACTTCTTATTTGGGAACAGAGAAATTTTGTGAACACACACACACACACACACACACACACACACACACAAAATGTCAGCTAGTCTTTACAGAGTCTGCTAAGGCAGGGCATGTTCTACATAAAACTTCCTAGGTGGTATACAGAGAGATATAAATGTAGGTAATGTGTAATACATATAGATATGGGCAAACTTATTTATAGCCATGTGGATATCTAAATTGTTGCAATTGATGAACCTACATTGATATATCATTATCGTCCCAAACCCATGGTAGATTTTGTCGAGTGTACACAGATTCCATGTCATTTGTTTAGGCTGTATTGCCATGCTGAACATAAATTAAATAAAGGTGTGCTTGGGTAATTTTATCCCCATAGATTAAGTAGAAGCTAGAAACAGAGAAGTAGAATTGACAGCCCAAAAGAGTGGGGCATTGAAAGTCTTGTTTAGTGTCTCAAATTGTGCTGCCTTTGTTTATTTGTTTCATTTTGTTTTTGTTTTATTTTTACCTAAGACAAAAGTACAAAGCACTTTGTTCTGGATTTTTGTTAAGCCCTCTTTTTATTTTTTTCACTGAGAATCTAAATAAGAAAATGCTTCTGAACACTCTACTAAGGAAGAGCTTCACACCTTTCAAATTGGTTCTAAGGCCTGGAGAAGGAGAAATGATCATTTAGAAGCGAGGAAGTTGACAGGGTCTCAGATCTTATGGTACATCCCTGCTGTCATCATCACATTCTCCTAATTGCTCTCCTTGCCTTACTATTACCCCATGTGTTCCCTGACATGTCAATAGTGTTATCTTTAAGGAAAAAAAATTATCATGTAATTCCCCTACTTGCTATAGGATGAAATCCAACTGACTCTATCGCCTACAATATAAAATCCAAATTTCCTGACAAACAGGCCTTCATCTGGCTGTCAGTCCCCTTAGTGTTCCTTAAATGTTGCATCACTGAATCGCACCATTGCTCAGCAATGCTGAAAGGCCTCCCCGTGCATATAGATCTTTGTACACATTCTTCCTGTGCAGCACTCCTTCCTCTGGAGAATTCCAAATTCTTCTTCCTCCCTGCTGAAGACTTGCACAATTACCCAAGCAGAAATATCTTGCTGCCTTATATCCAACCTCAGCATTATTTGATCTTTCCCTCTGATTAGAACAAACCATATTTTTCCTTATTTTTTGTACATATGTCAGTATCTTCACTAGACTACAAGTTTTCAATGGCAGGCATCACTTTTTCCTTATTTCTATAAGACCATCATCTAGATTTCAGCACCTACAGGAGCTCAATAAACAAGTAAAGAAATAAATGTTCATCCTACAGAATTAAGATCCTGAAGTCTGTTAAGTTAAAAAAAAATAGTCCCAGTTGCAGATTATGGTGATTGCGTTGACTATAAATTAAATTTTTCTCATTCAAGATACACCTGGGGCATTAGTTAAATAAACATATCCCCAGGGCTGTCCCTGGATACTCTGATTCAGGACATCTGTGGTAGAGCTCTGGCACTCATGTTTATCATTTGTCCAAGTGGTCCTTGTGATTATAACATAGACACAAAGCAAAACACCCAGGTGGGGCAGGCGGTATTGCTGTCTGCTCCTGAGTCATCTAAAACACATTAAGCACATATTTACTAAGTGTCTACTATAGGTCAGGCTCTATCCTGGTGTTGGAAATAGCCCTAATCATTGGAAGTTGTGGTTGATCCACCAATAGTAGGTGGGTCAATCTTCTCACAGCAATGCTTCCCCAATGAGTGAATTCAGAGCAAACTGATTAACCATATCTCTCTTTCATAACTTGAATATCTAATGTTTCCCTTTTATGTTAAATATAATTGCTGCATAATTACAGTCCATCATTGACAATGAAAATGTTAAATATTTTTCTGAATCCCCACATTCCCAGCACAAATTAAAAAAATGCACACCCCACCACCCAAACTTAGAATCCATTTTATCCCGAAGGGGAGCAATACCCTACCATAGTTAAGAACCTCTGGTCTGACACCAGATTCTGGCTGCATCTCATCTGTTACGTCCTGCAAGAAGTGATTCCCCATGTCCTGTCAAGGTTGAGATGTGGCAAATGCTCATTTACACTGGTTTATTAATACATTATAAACTCTATTAAAACAGCATCCATAGTCTCTGGATATCAATAGCTACTTCTGAGCAGCAAAAGAAATCACTCTTAAACACCACACCTACCTTCCACTTGCATAGAAAAATGGAATCATATATCTCAGAGAGGCTGCTGACATCACTCTTTCCCAGGTCCTGGAGGGAAAAGTGCAACATTTTGTCCAATCTGGGTCTGCAGTGTCAGCCAGGACAGCCCTCAGACAATAGAGCCCAGTCTCTTGAAGACTAATGGGTGAGCTCGGAGTCAATTGTTTGTTCAAAATTTGTTTATTAAAACACCTATGATATGTCCATAGGCTGAGTCGTATGGTTTCCTCTTAACTATTGCTTAATAACATTTATTGTTTGATCTTATAGAGGTTTTATCTATTTGGAATTATTGGATCATAGCTCTAATACCATCTCTTGTTCACTCATCTATTTAGTTTTCATGTATTTAAACAAAATTCTTTCAGGAATTAAAAGCATTTGATTATCTTCCAGGGAAAAAGAATAAAAGTGTCTTTATTGAGTCTATACATAGAAACCAGTTCTTACAGGGGCCACAAGTGTCATTCTGATATGGTCAGAATGCCCTGGGCTTGCAGAGCTCATATGAAACAAATGGAAATGCATAGTGGACCAGAAATGAGGCCAGATGCATCACGGAGTTTGAAGTGGAGCTGATGGAATGGACTTGCTTGCTTTATGTAGACATTTGGTAGATTTGAGGTCTAAGGAGAGATTTGAATGTTACATGAGAATGATGGTATAATGCAAAGACTGCTGAAAGAAGTAATCCACTAGTATATTTGATTACATTACTATATTAGATTTGTGAGCTGTCATTTAATTGATAAAGAAATCCCCAAAGAAAGCAGTCATTGGCATAGACAAATTCTGGTAAAAGATTAGGTGGAGAAATCTTAGGAGCTTGGATTAAGGTTTGGGTGACAGGGGTGAATCAGGGGGCTGTTTCAGGCAGCCAGGATATAGTTCTCAGGCTCTGTATGTCAAAGAGTTGGCACAAAAATTATGAAGGAAACCTAAGTATCAGAAACCAGGCTGACTTCATCAATTCAAAAATTACAACTTTATTATGGTCTGGTTATTTCATGTAGACAGCATTTAGAAAACTTCATTGGGATTATTTGTAATTAGAATTTTTTTTTGAAAGTTCCCTTAAAAAAGATGGAAGACAACCCACTAAAGTGGTTAGGATAGATTCTGAAGACAGACTATTTGAGTTTAAATTCCACTCCTGCCATTTGCCACCTGGGTGATCTTGTGCAAGTAGCTTAATCTAAGTATATTAGTATAGAATCATAAAGCAATTGTAGCTACACTATAGGATTGTTGTTAACTGTTAAATAAGGTAATCCTTGTAGAGAATTTAGTACAATGCCTAGCATAAAAGTAGTCTCCAATAAATGTTAGCTCTGACAAGAGTTGCTATCATTTCTGCCACATACTATGGAATTTTTATTTCCCTCTTTTCCAAAGAGATTAATTTCCTCACTCACTTATTGGTTCATTCATCCATCAACCAAATAGTACTCTCCCTGATGTAAGAAAGGGCACAGTTTTAAAAAAACTAATAAGCTAGAACACTGAGTTCAAAAGCAGCTTCTGGTAAAATATGGAGCTTGAGCACAAAATGGATGCCACAAGTTGAAGAGGAAATGTAATTTCTTTAGCTTCCTGCTTCCCTCTCCATTTTTCTTGCATCTTTGGTGGGGTTCAATTACCTATAAAATAGAAAAGCTGAAACTTAAATCTGAATTTTTTCTCTTCGTCTTTTGAAGAACACAGTCCAAAAGGGCTCATGAAAATTAAAAGTCATAAAATTATGATATACGTTTTTCTAATACACTTATTGGGAATTATTTAGAATGAGAGGTTGGAATTTTGTGAGCATTTGCATGTTTCTCACATCTTTAAAAACTAATTTATATTGATTTCTCCAGTTCCTTTTTTTTCTTTTTTCATATAAAGATAGTCGAGTGACGGGAAGGACACTGTTTCCGAGGGAAATGCTTCCTGTTGAACCATATTAACTTCCCTCTTTTAAAAGGATCAAGGGAGATCTACTTCTTAATGCACATCATGATTTTTGATGATTTGTCAAATGCAGTGGCAACTATTACCATGGTCTTTTAGGGAATGCACGGTACATGGGAGGCAAACAAACAGGTATGCATGAAGGTTTTCAGAGAGAATGGCAACCAAGAGCAAAGGGAGGAAATTGGTGGAGGAAAGAAATTCCAAATCATTAGTCAACTAATAAAACACATTTATAATCTTCAGTTAAATTAAACCAATTATCTGGTTTTTTACAAGGACAGGCAGAAGAGCCTTCAGGCCATGTTCTGATGTTCTTGTCTGAAGGGGATACCCTCTGTAAATCAAAAATCAAGAAATTTCATGCTTATAATTATTTGATTTCATGCCTACTTACAAATGTTTTATTGACCTGGGATACCCAGAGGCTTCCTCAAAATTCTTTGTGCTGTTGTTGGGTTCTACATGATTTCTCAGGCTGCTTGAGTCACAGCTATGGGAAAATGCTATTTAAAATGTTTTCTAGTCATTTTTAACTTTATTTTAAAATCAACTTTGATACTGTTCACCTTGTGACACATTCTGTTGCATATACTTTTCCAGGCACTGTGATGCAATGGTAATGATCCAATTAATGTCTCAGTCTCCTCCAGTAAAATTCCTGTATTCCAAAGACTCATGAGACCCCTCCCTTATGAGTCAAAAGGCTCCATGGGATTTCCTGCATACCTTGATGAACGTCCAGAATATTCTGGTCTATTTTTTCTACCTCTTGGTATCTAGTATTTTCTTCATGGTCTTCCAGACACACTCTCTGTCCCCCAATGAAATCCATTGCTCCTATCCCTTTGAATTTTGAGATTTTGGGGTACTCTGGTGATAAACTAACTTAATTTCGTTATCATTGTTAGTAGGCACTATTTTGTTCTGCTACAAATATCACAACTATGATCAGGGGACTAACCTTAGCTACTATCATATTCTCTAGTGCTAACAGAACGAAGTAGAGCATTTTGCCCCCATTTCATCTCCATTTATTATGGAGACTTGCTCTTTTTGCAGGACAGCAACTGGAAGTCTATCTAAGTTTCACATGTCTAGCAGTATCTAATTGTTCCTCCTCTTCAATAGTCAGTCATCAAACCTCTTTCTTTTCAAGGTGAGAGTCTTATCTTTTAGAAATGCTGCTGGGGATATTAAGATGTGGCTATTTTCCCAGTGGCATCTTAGAATAGATTCTGGGGAGGAGCACATGAGTCTTTCCCAGAAGTCTGGCTTATAGGTCAGTATTGCAGATTAGTTCTAGGTATAAACCTGTCTTCCAGATACATCTGGCTAGAACTAAGTGCAGAGGTTCAGAACTTAGAGAACTCAAACTGCTTCCCATTTGAGTTATGCCAACCCAACAAATTTTCTTAGGTATAGATGATGATGTTTAAATTTTTAAAAATTATATTCGGACATCTTTCAATTATAATTTACTGGGATATGTCTTGCAATTTGCCACAAGTCCCACTATTCTCTATTGTTTACATTTCTTCTGTACCTGGCATGATTTAACTGACATTCCTCTGGTTCTTGAAGTCATTTTGTTTCCAACTCTAACCTAGATCCCTGCTCTGAGACCCTGCTAATCAGTATAACAAATATAGGCTAAGAAAGAGCACAGTGTTTAGTGCTTATAAAGTATTTAATGCATATTAGTT
Organism: Eidolon dupreanum; assembly: GCA_028627145.1. NCBI lineage: Eukaryota > Metazoa > Chordata > Mammalia > Chiroptera > Pteropodidae > Eidolon > Eidolon dupreanum. The sequence goes on along the minus strand of CM053514.1, from coordinate 45,019,038 downwards.
GATTGAATTAATAAGACATTCTTTTAGGATATGCAGAGACAGAGAGAGAGAGATTATCAGAAAATAAAATGTGTTCATTTTCTATTGTTAACATGAGCCAGAAGAAAAATATTGTAATCAAATTCTCATGCTATTTTTAATGTTACCTAGAGATCCAGCAGAAAGAAGCTAATTGCCTAAGTGTGGAAAGGATTCTAAGCTATAAACAAAAACAAAAATGATAGATTTCCTAAAAGTAGAGATCCAAAGACTTTTACATAGATCGTAAACATAAGAGAAATACACAGGGTCTGAGGTGCTGAACAAAATGAGCTAATAAGAGAGGCTCGGCACTGCCTTTTCCTTGTCGGGCCACACATTCTGCAGGTAATGCTCACTTAGCAGTGTCTTCAGACCTGGGGACCATGGGACTCCATATTGTGTAAGAAGCCACTTCACTGATCAGATGACGAATGCTTCCTGAGCCTAGGACGTCAATGGTAGTGATAGTGGTGACAGCACAGGGCCACTATCTGGTTCTGAGTATTCTACCTGTTAGTTTTGACTTTACAGCTTAGAACAGCATGGTAGGAGGATGAGGAGGGCCAAGGAAAAGAAGATTATAAGACAAGACAAGACAAGACGAGACAAGACAAGAAAAGAACTTTCTTATGAAGAACCCTAAAATGATAGAAAAGTTTCAACAAAAGTGGACATGATGCTATAAAATAAGTTTATTTTGTGAAATTATTGATCAGATACTTATATAGTACTTAATGTGTGCCACACACTGCTCTAAGCTCTTAAAAATATTAACCTTAATTATCACAATGACCCTGTGAGGTAGGTGTATTATTACTCCTATTTTCCAGATGAGGAGAATGAAGAACAGAAATGTAATATAACTCACCCAAGTTAAACAGCTCTAATTGATTGAGCCAGAAAATGAATCAATGCAGTCTGTATGTTTAACCAACACCTTATGGTTTTTTCCTGGTGATTTACAAGAGGTGGGGTTAGTTACACTCAGGAGGTGCCGTTCTCCAGAATAGGATCTAATGACTTGTGCCCATGCTGCTCCATTGTTGTGGCACATTTCTCATTACAATGAGATAAGAAAGTTTGCCGAACTCTTTACCCTACCTCCTCATAGGTTCCTCCTCCGTCCTTGGCTGGGGGTGCAGCCATTTGGTACCAAAGTATAAATATTTATATCAAAAATATTTCAAGAGTTCTCCAGGAAGAAAACTGGATTAAGAATTATTAAAATTGGATTCTAGCAATTACTGTGCCTCTAACCAGCTGTGCAATCTTGGTATTATAACTTGCGATATTTTACCTGTAAAGAGAAGAGACCAGACTAGAATGAAGCTAAACTTTAATAGAGCTCAGATTTTCCATGATTCTATGATATAAACAAACAAAGTATTTTAGCAAATGGTCCTAAAATGTTGATAAAACAGCTTAAGTTGACAACTTAAATTTTAAGTCTATGCATTTCAAAAACAGAATCTTCCCTTGTTTTTGTTTTTGCTCTTGTTTTTTTGTTTATATAAATTTTCTTACTTGTTAAAAAGGACGTAAATAAAACCTCATACTGCCTGACCAAGTTTTACTTTATTTTATTGTTTTATAGTAAGTGGTATTATTTTATCACAGTTTGAATGTCATAATATAAATCAGAATAGTCCAAAATAGTGCAGAGCCTGTCAAGATTTTCTTGAGGAAATTCACAGGAACTTCCTGTATTTTCACAACCATTTAGCATGTGCCAGATGGAGAAAATAATGCATTGCTTCCCAAGGAAGTGGGACATTTAGTAAGTCAGGTTTTCACACATAAAAATGCTATTTTTTTTATCTCTAAACAGCCAATGAATTTATGAGGGGAGAAATGACCAAGGATCTGCATGGCTTTTATGATAGAAAGAAGTTGCTATACAAATGGAAGAAGAATTTATTTAAGCTCTTTTATGTGTAAGTGCTTTTGTAGTATGGTGGGGATTTGAAGAAGAAACAGGCTGCCTACTGAGCTTAAAGAGATTAGGCTTTTAGAAGGCAAAGCAAAGACCTAAATTGTGTGGTGATAGGGAAGTTGAAAGTGTCCAGGCCAGATCAGTAGCTTTGAGGGCTCCTCAAGACCTGTGTCTGAAGCCACTGGCACCTTATAAAAGCCCAGGAACCAGACTGCTTGGATCAGAACTCCTATGGGGTCTGGCCACTACCTGCTTTGGTTTTTGATCTTCTTGTTAACATCTCACTGCCTGAGATATGATTCTACCTCCCTTCCCAGCCCCCTGCGTGACACCACCTGAAGGTTGTCAAACCTCTATATGGACCTTTGAGGTTCCTTTCTGGGTGGTCTTTTCTCATTCCATTGCCAGATGGTACCTCCAGTCATCCTAACTCCTATTCCTGTCACAGCTCACAACCAAACCTCAGAAAATCCTCTGCTTTCAAGACACATGGGAATCTGATCACTTCTCTCCATTTCCGTGCTTCTTCTGTGACCAAAGCCATCATCATCCCCTGAACCGGTTTCTCTGCTTCTGTCCTTGATGTCTGTTCCAGTAATCTGCTGCAGCATGACAAGCCTCCCCTAAACTTAGTATTAAAACAACACCTGTTGTGTTCTTGCTCAGCTAGATGGTCTTCCTGTTGGTCTCCCTCAGGTTTTCCCATTTAGCTACATCAGGTATGGAACAGTGGAGATGGCTTTCAACACTTTTGGCTCCTTAGCCAGCACAGCTTGTCTGGGTTTCACTGGGCTCAGCTGTGACATCTTGTGTAAGTGCTTTTGTAGTATGATGGGGATTTGAAGAAAGACATCTCTGTCTTTCTTTATGTAATCTCAGGGCCTCTCCCTCTCCACATGGACTTTTCACATGGGCTTTCCATCCTTGGAGCTGAACTTATAACATGGAGTCTCAGGGCTCCTAAATTAGCTAAAGACTAAGGCACCAGGCCTTCAAGTACAGTTTTACTTCCACCGAATTCTTTTGTGAAAGCCAGTCACAGGGTCTGCCCAGATTGCTTATGGGAGGGGACTTTGAAAGGATATGAGTGCTGGGGGTTGTGGTTCCTTGGGGGCTACCTATGAATTCTAGAGACCACATCCTCTACAATCTATTTTATGTACAACAGTGAGAAAGATCTTATTGAACGTGTCAGACCATATGCCTCTGCTCAAAACTTCAGTAGTCTCTGGTGGCACTCAAAGTGAAAGTCAAAATCTTGACAATGGCATCCAAGGTGCACACAATCTGCCCCCTTAGCTTCAACCTCACACCTTCATACCTTTCTCATCTCTCATTCTGTTCCAGCCATCCTGGACTCTAACTTCTCTAGAATTTGGCAGGCTCTGCCAGATATCTCTGAATTCCTCCCTTCCATCCTTTAAATTTTCACTCAAACATCTCCATCTCAAGACATCTTCCCTGGCTCCCATATCTAAAATTATAATGTCACCCTTTCTATTCCCTGTACCCTTTCCTAGTTTTATTTTTCTTTTATTGACCATAACCATTTAACATAGTATATATTTTAATTTTATTCTTTTGTTGTTTTTCCCATGGCAGAATGGCAGGTAAAAAAAAAAAAGAAAGAAAGAAAGAAAGAAAAAAAAAAGAAAGTGACTGCATAACAGCAAGGTTTCCACCAGTTTAATTCATTTTGTATCCCCAGTACCTAGAACAGTGCCTGGCAAATAGTAAAATTCACACATATGTATTGAATAAATGAATGAGTGAATGAATGCTGGCTCCTATCTCCACTTTAGACCTCTGTTTGGTGCCCCTCTGAGCACTTTGGTTTCTGTTTGTATAGGAGTGTAAAGATTACTGCTCAGGGGAACCCTCCTTAAGTGGGCCTTGAAAGACAGGGAGATGAATTTCAAATATTGAGAGGCAGGCAACATCCTGAATGTGCTTTGATGCTATACAGGGTATAAATGATGGGCAGAGAATCATCTTGCAATGGTGAGCCTTATCTGACGGGAACCAAGGACTCAATAGGAAAAGATACAGAAAAATCACACTGCCTACATTAGAGATTTCCACATTAAAAAGGGCTATGAAAATCAGACTTTCTCAAACAGAAAAAAAACGGCACTCTAAAGCTGTGAGTTTAGAAAATGGATTACCTACAGTACTGAATATCAATTGTTGGATGCCTACGAATCAGGCATTACGGTTGGTGCTTTCTATAGATTATCACAAACCCTCATGACAATGCTCCAGGAAGATAGTACTACTCTCACTTTCCAGACGGAGAAAATTTAAGTCATGCAGCCAAGTCAAGATCCAGAGTAAAATGGAATTTAATTTATATCTGCCAGTGTTCTTTATTTTACAGAATCTTCACATCACTGCTTAACTGCCTTCTTACACTCTTCAAAAGAAATACTTAATTCTAACTCTTAGAGACCGAGGAGGAAGTACACAAATGGTTTTTGAATGAAATAATGAAATAATTTATTATATTTTAATTCATATATGTACTAAGCTTCGGAAAGTTATTATCTGAAGATAAATGAATAATCTTAAGTTAATCAGGAAAGTAGAATTTATTTTTTACGTAATAGTTCATCATTTGCTGCTTTGCTAACTACTAAAGTTTTTAGAGATTTTCTATCCTGACTTCTAGTTTGTAAATGTTGTATTTGGCAAGTATGGAAATGAGTTCTTTCATACAATCATAATGCACCAATTTTTTATTCCCTTTGGTCTACTTATATTTTTAATCTTTCTGAGGGTAAGCCCATGGATTTCCTGAGAAGTGGTGTGCTCCATGTAACCAAAAATATTTATCAGAGAGCTGAGGATGTGCAGGTGCTTACATTGCATGGAGGCAGGGTGACTTGACCTACATTGTCATTTCCAGCTTAAAAATTTTACATTTCTCTTTAAGATCTCTCTCAAGTGTGAAAGACTTGTAAAGGAAATTATAAATAATTTAGTTTATTTAAATCATAAAAATATATGAAGCAGAGTAGTAAAAGAAAAGACTGAAAAAGCAAATGGAAGACTGTAAAATGCTATATATTATATATTTAAGTAAGAAAAAAACTATTGAAGACTTCAAATAGAAAGCAATTTTAAAAAATAAGAGGTTGTTAAAGAACAAGGGAGATATAATAGGATTAGGGTTTAGAAAGACTGTTAGAATGACTAGAAATTCCTGATATAAAAAAAGGGTGAGTTATAATTGTGTAATTTGGTATTTGATTTTAACAGATTTCTGAGTCTACATCTTGTGCGGGAATACTGGAGAAGACTTTTAGGGCTTTATGATCACATGTCATATGTGAGGAGATACAAGGTCTTAGCAAAATTTTCAAAGTATCTGTTGAAGTGCTATAAAATAAGGTCTCATATGGCCTGAAGAAGGAAAGATGATAATTTTGACTTATTTTCTACCCTTAGCGAGTGTGAATGGGTAGCAATAATGCCCTGTTAGAAAACTAAATATTCACATGTAAGTTAATGTAATTGACTCCTTGCCATATACCACTCACAAAAATTAACTCAAAATTGATTAAAGACTTAAATGTAAGATCTAAAACCATAAAACTCCTAGAAGTCGACATAGGGAGAAAGTTCCCTGACATTGGTCTTGACAGTAATTTTTTAGATATAACATCAAAAGCATAAGCAACAAAAGCAAAAATCAACAAGTGAAACTAATAAAATAAAAGCTTCTGAATAGCAAAGAAAATAATCAACAGAATAAAGAGGCAACCTATGTGGCACTACTAAGATGACTTTTTGCAAATTATAAAAATGTCTAACCACTATGCTGTACACCTGAAATTAATATAAAATAATATTGAATGTCAACTATAATTGAAAATAAATAAATTTTTAAAAGAGGAAACCTATGAAATGGGAGAAAATATTTGCAACCCATATATCAGATAATGGGTTAATATCCAAAATATATAAGGAACTCCTACAAGTCAATAGCAAACCAAAAAAGAGGAAAAAAAAAACAGATAATCCAGTTAGAAATGGACAGAGCACCTGAATGAACATTTTTCCAAAGAAGACATATGAAAGGCCAATGGCTACATGAAAAGGTGCTCAACATCACTAATCACCAAGAAAATGCAAATCAAAATCATAATGAGATATCACCGCACACCTGCTAGGTAGGCTATTATCAAAAAGACAAGAGATAATAAGTATTGGTGAGGGTGTATAGAATAGGGAATCCTTGTACACTGTTGCTAGAAATGTAAATTAATACAGCCACTATGGAAAACAATGGGGAAGCTTATTAAAAAATTAAAAATAGAACTATTATAGACAATCCAGCAATCCTACTTCTGAGTACATATATCCAAAGGAAATAAAATCACTATCTTGAAGAGATATCTGCACTCACATGTTTATTGCCACATTATTCACAATAGCCAAGGCATAGAAACAGCCTAAGTGTTCACTGGCAGATAAATAGATAAAGAAAATGTGATTTTATACACACACACACACACACACACACACATACACACACACTCAATGGACTATTATTCAGCCATAAAAAGAGGAAAATCCTGCCATTTGGGGACATGGATGGATCTCTTCGATGGCATTTTACTAAATAAAATAATTCAGACAGGGAAAGACAAATATTGTATAATCTCACTTATACATGAATAACTCTTAAAAAATAATCTCATAGAAATAAAAAGTAAAATGGTGGTTGCCAGGGACTGGGAGATGAGAAAAATGAGAAGATGTTGACCAAAGGTACAAACTTCCAGTTATAAGATAGATAAGTTCTGGGGATCTAATATTTAGCATGATGACTACAGTTAACAATACTGTATTATATACTTGAAAGTTTCTATGAATAGATCTTAAATATTCTTACAGCACACACAAAAATTATAATTATGTGAGGTGATGAATATGTTAACTAACTTTATTGTGGTAATCATTTCACAATATATACAAATCATCATAATGTACACCTTAAACTTACACAGTTATATGTCAATTGCATCTCAATATAGCTGGAAAAAATGCCATGTTACACACATAAGTTGGAGTATTAATTGCTATGTATTCCCTCAATTCTTTTTTTAAAAAACAGTTACATTGAGATATAATTTAAACACCATAAAATTCATCCACTTTAAATCTATAGTTTAATGAATTTTCATAAATTTACACATATATGCAACTATTATCACAATCCAGTTTTAGCACATTTCTACCACTGCCCTTCCCCCCAGATTTTCTCAGTTTATCCCAGCTCCCACCATTGGCCCTTTGCAATCACACATCACTTACTATTATTTGAAATGCACTGATAGCATGGTAGGTATTTCACAAACCATGTGAGATTTTGTGTGTCTTAGTGTGTGTAAGAGAGTAACACTAAGAGATATACACATACATAGTCACACTCACACAATCAAGAAGAGAGAAAACTAGAAATTATAGACAGCTAAAATATGAGACAACAAAATAATTCTATATATTTAAGTATTTTTAGAATGTGTGCCTGCTAATATTCTCTCAAAAGCTTCTACTTTTTCAAATGTTTCTTTTTAATTTTTGTTTGTTTGTTTGTTTTTTGATGCATGTGCTGACTGAGTTGGTTGAGAAGTGTTTCAAAGTTATTTGTTTGCAGTTAGCATTGGGACCTAACTTTTCAAACAAAATCTTATATTAGACCCCAATATATATAAGAGATTAGCCTGAACAGCCATCATGAAGAAGGAAAAATTTGGAACGCCAATTCTTTGGACTCTCACCCCCAAATCCTGTGTTTTTCCCCTTTGGCTCTCATCCTGCTTGCAGGAGGCAAAGTGGTACCTACGAGAATATCATTCAATAGAGTCTTGTAAAAGGTACACATTCACCTTAGAGACAGACATCTCCCTTCTGGCTGGATCACATAGATGACTCAAAAGGCAGGGTGAGGGACATGCCCCAGGCAAACTATCCCCTCTAGAAAACACAAAATCCTCTATTTGTTAGTCATGGGTGAGGAATGTCCTCACAACCTTTGTTCACATATTTGCAGATAATCCCTTGTTTTACTTCCTCAAAGGGGTAAACACATCCATATTAGTGGTTTTGACTTGTTTATTTCCCCAATACACAAATTCCTAATGAGCATCTTTGTCACTTTTAGGTACTATTGATGTGATATTTCATCTCTCTCTCTCTCTCTCTCTCTCTCTCTCTCTCTCTCTCTCTCTCTCTCTCTCGTGTGTGTGTGTGTGTGTGTGTGTGTGTGTGTGTGTGTGTGTGAGTGTGATCTTGATGACCTTTTTAAATTTTATTGGGTTTTACTCCTTTGATCTTTATATGATATATTTTATTAGTTGATTAAATAATGTTCATACATTCTTGTTTTCTGACAGAAACACCACTTGGTTATAAGGAGCTGTTCATTTAATCCATTATTAAATTTTATTTCTGATCATTTTATTACTATGTGTCTATCTGTGTTGGCATTGTTCTGTTGTTTTTTTTAGAAACGTGTTTCTCAGCTTTCAATGTATTTATACTCACCAAGAATTGAAAAGCTTTCTCACTTTTTTTTCATGGAGTTAAAAAGTGTAGAAATTACCTCTTGCTTGAAAGTCTGAAAGAATATCCCAGTAAAACTGTCTGGACCCAGAGTTGCTTTTAGAGATAATTTCTTGAGAACTTTTTTTTCCCATTCTTATTGGCCCCATTAATATTCTGTTTCTTCAGTTTCTGTTTAGTGACTTAATTTCCCCAGAAAATTATTCTTTCAATAAAATTTTTAAATGGAATAAATTTCACTTTGTATTATTTTATTTTAAAAATATTATTCACATATAGAGTATATATTCTTTTTTATTCCTTATTATGGGTGCTTCAGTGTCTTTCTCTTTTTCCCCTTGATAAAACTTGTCCAAACTGTGTCTTCTTTCGTTTTTATTTAATAAAAAGCTAGTTTCTAGAACTATCAGTTGGCTATTTTCCATTACCTATTTCACTAATTACTTTTTTTTTATCCATTATTTTCTAGGTCCAATTTGCTTTATGTTTATTTTGTTATGTACTTTTAAAGATCTTAAATTTAATATTCAGTTAATTTATTTTATTCTCTGTCATTTTTAGTAATGTTACTATTTTTTTTTTTACCTCTCAAAAGAGTTTTGGCACATTCCCAAAGTTTCTTGTGTGGTGTTTTTATTTCATTTTGTTCTCTAAATAGTGGACGATTCTGTTTAAGAAGTTAACATTATTAATTTTATTAAACATGTTGATTTTGTTTTAATTAACAGAGTAAATACTGTTATCCCATCTTCCCCCCTCCCAGTTCTGCAGAACTTTTCCCCTCAACCTCCTGAGAGTCAACACTGTGGGCAGTCCCAGGCAAACCTGATATATATTAAGCAGCCCTTAAAAGTTGTAGAGTCACGGTCCATGCCCCTCTGCTAAAATAACAATAATCTGCTGTTGCCATAGCTTTACCTTGTCACTTTGATTAAAGAATGTGTGCCTTCACACCAGAGAGCAGTGGATGAGTTCGCTATAAAAGGTAGATAAAACTTCAGTTTCCTGAGTGTGCTCCTCTGTGGTTCTTCCTGTACCTACCTGCGCCTCACTAATCTTCATACGCCATGAAGCAATGTTCCCTTCCTCATTCTGCCCCTCCTCATTCTGACATTTTGTATTAACGGGGGTTGTAATCTTCAGATGGGTATGGAAGGAAATATACTGGTGGACAGGGGCTGGGGACAAAGAATTGTTGCTGTCTGCCCCCCCAAAAAATAGTTCTCTCATAAATTAGAGTGTTTCTGGGGGCTCTTTGATCCAGTAATGTTTCATGTCCATGAGATGCGGCAATGCGGATATGAGCGCCTCTCTGTCTGGTTCACATCGTGTTGTATTATGTTTTCTCTTTCAAAAGGAACATGTGGCAGCTTCAGAAAGTTTCTCAATCCCATCCATCACTCATATAAATCTTTGTGTTGCTTTCAGATGAAGTAAAATTATAAATGTGTTTCCTCAGGGACTCTGTTTTGGCAACTTTCTATCTCCCCATAGGTTTCATGAACATCTTAATGGAGAGCTGGGGGAGAATGAATTAGAACAATTAGCTAGCTGGCATCACAACTCTCAAATCATAAAGAGTCTATAAAGGCATATATATATATATATATATACATGATAAACCCTTGAACTAACTTTATAGGTTTTACGCCCTCATTGGTAACTCACATCACATGTTCAGAGTACCTTAGTGCCTGAACTAACCATAATTCTGCCAAAACCCCCTCCTTGAAAATTCTGGACTGGTGAGTCTGTTCCCATTGGCTTTTCCTCAAATAATTGGTTCATTTATTAAAGAGAAATGGTTGCCCTAATATAATTAAGTAGCCTATGAAAAAAAAACTTTAAAAAAATTCTATCACTAATAAAGAAAACAATTATTGACATGTCAAAACTTCTGTTATTTTATAGTAATACTTCCCCCCACATGCTAGGATAAAAAGTATTACTTCTTTGTATTTTAAATATTAACCTAAAATATTATCATTCCCAAATTTATACCTTAGGGTAGAATGTTGACATCAAAAGTTTCATAAATAATATTTTGACTCAGTATTCCAACAGTCTATAGTCAACCACAGAATAAAAGATCAAAAACAGACTAAAACCAATCCATTTTGCCTTGTGATTTTAGCATCAGAGCTCTAATAAATCTAATTCTTGGTTTGACCAGTGCAGGAACAGCTTGAAATGAATGGATAAAGGAGAATGCTCATTTGTAAGATTAAAGTATGAGCACAAGTTGTTGATCCCTTTCTTTCCATTTGTTACTCAATCTTTTATACTAGGTCTTCTAGCCCCAAACTCTCCCTCCCACTGCTTTACTCAGTATGGTCTTTAATATTCTACATCTTAATTTAATTTTTAAATATGATTTTTATTTAATATTCTAAATATAGCAGCCAGATGATTACTGTTGATAAAACTTAAGCCCAATAATATCTTTCCTTTACTAAAAACCCTCTACTTGAGAATCAACTCATTCAGGTGAAAGCTAAAGACCTTACAATGGCTTATGTAGCCCTACACCTTCTGCTCCCTCTAACTTTATGTTTCATTTCATATTGATCTCCCTGTTATTACCTCCACCCCAGCCACACAGGTCTCATTGCCATCCTTTGTTTACAGTAGACAGACAGTTGCTTTGCAGCCTTTGCTCTTGTTTTACCCTCTACTGAAATGCTTTTTTCTTGGGATTAACTGATTTTGCTTCTTTATCAATTTGGGGTCTTCATTCAATGTTATCATCTTACTATATTCTTTCCTGAATATTTTTCTTAAAATTTAAACTGTCTTCCCTCAAAACTATCCCTCTACTTTTTGTCTATAGTTCTTACCATGATCTGATGTGCTCTGCACTTTAATTACTGATCTTGTTTGCGTGAAGCTCTTCCCCAGAATATAAACTCCATGAGGAAAGGGGTTTTGTTTCTTTTCACTTCTCTACATTCAGTGCCTAGAAGGCTGGATGGTACACATAACTGCTTAATACATATGTGTTGAATACTTAGAGAATGTAGCCACAAAGCTATTAAATAATTGACATCACACTGGAAACAATCCATAATTTTATTTGTTTCTTATCTTGACCTAGACAGTTTTCCACAGGATTTATAGATATATAAATGTATCTATCACTTTATTAAACTCTATCTTTATCCCATTTAAAAAACAGAAATATGTATAGATGATTTATTTCTTCTAGATCCTGAAAGTCAAAAGCCAGCCTTCACAATCTTGAGATAGATCAAAAGCCAACTCAGAAAGACAACTTGGCTCTCTCTTTTACAACATGACTCCTACTCAATCAGCACATACTTCTTAGACATATCACAATAGTTGGGATTCCAAAGGAAGCCTCAGTCTTCAAGGACCTTTAAAATGGTGTGTCTATCATTCAAGAGTTAATATGAAATCATTACAAATTATTGTTATGATGTTAAAATGTCATATTAATATTTCCCACCAAAATTTCACAAGATTGATCAAATACCTAAATTCCTAATCATGAAATTCTAGTGTGAAGTGAAGACAAGATAGTTGGGGAAAGAGAAACCCTAAGAAACTGTCATTAGGGTGAGAAGTGGAGCTGTCAATTACTTTGAGTCACTAAAAATTTGACCTTTCTGTATGTCAGCCAACCATTAGACTACTACAGGAATTCAGCAAGAGGGGAGAAAACAATGGATTAATGTTGTTTAAATATTTTCCAGGAAAAGGCAGATTTTTTGGATATTAAAGAAAGAGCATAATTTACAGAGGTAAGGAAAAAAGCATAGGGTGTCATGACATGGAAAAAAACTACAAAAAGAATGTAGAAGCATGATCTAATTAGGTAACCATGAAGGTATTTGTTCAGCTTAAATTATAGGTTGATAATAGGAAGCATGATGAAATAATTTTGGAAAGGAGTTTTTCGATTGTTTCAGGTGCAATTACAAGAAGTTTAAAGTAGGCCGACTCATTGAGACTTGAATTCATAAATAAGAGAGAGTTCTACAGAAACTAGACAAAGGAATGTCATGAATTATATTCCAGAGAATTGAAAGAAAATTATTTGCCATCACAGTAACATCTAGACTAAAGAAAGAAGATAAAGTGGAGAGTCAAATTCAAGCAGTAAATTAGGAGTTTTGTAAATCTGAACTCCACTTTTTACTATAGTAAACAAAGTGTATTTGACATGACTTAGATGATAATCATAAAATGTTATGATTTTATGCATAACAATTTATTTTTAATTCAAAAAATATTTTAAAATGTAGTCATTGAATTTGCTTTTATATCTTTTTAATTTTTTATATATGAACATTTACGCTACTAAATTAATTTCCCCTAAGCCAAATTATAAGAAACATATATTGAAGAGAATAAACCATTCACATTATTAGTAACATAAGGAAATGTATTTTGTTTTCTGGTTTTAGTGTTCTACACTATGTATGCAATGAATTTCGGAAAGAATCTGGGCAGGGGGGTGGGAGGAAGGGAAACAAAGACCTAGCCTGGGTAAAGCATAGAACACATGGAATTTTGTCTAATGAATCTTATTTGCTTAGTAATAATTATTATCAGTTCATGGTTCTTCTGATGTTTCATTTGTATGTGAATTTCTGGAAAATAAGAGTTCGTTTAGATATTCTCTTTCACGTTTGTTTATTTTTTAATTCGGTGTGAATACTTGCAGATTAAGACCATATTCTTTAATCTGTTGTCAGAAATAACCCTAAAATGATAAGATGCAAGAATGTTTTGTGATGAGCATTGCAGGCTGGTCAAGAGTGGGATATCTGTATCCTGGCAGCCTGGGTATGAATTCAGTCTCCATTTACCTCTCGGCCTGAGCTACAACTTTTCAACTGTCAAATAAGAACATACCATCCATATCTTGTAGGGTTGTTGTGAGAATTAATTGAGACAATCCATATAAACCCCTAGTCCAGCTCCTGACATGATTTTGGCAGTTGCAGTTATATGCTCAGAAGAACTCCAGACCACTCTTAGATATGGACTTCATTCTGTAAGATAGAAATAACTTTTCTATGCAGTCTTTAAGTGTACTTCCTATTCTGCAATCAGCTTTTTTTTTCAAATGAAAATGTTATTTATCTTTACGTTTCTGCTTTTGAATCTATTTAGCAGTTACTAATATGATATTTTGTTTCAGTGTCTTTCTTACTCATAAATTAAAATCTAGTTTGTCTGAAACAACCAAACACAGACAGAATGGTCAGTTCATTTTATTAAAGCAATTAGTAAAGAAGGCCTCCTATAGGGGGCTCTCTGGTATTCAGATGACACAAGCAGTTTTATTAGTGTTTACTTTGTTACGATCTTCTTGCTTCAATAAGGAAACAGTTGTTACAAGAGTAAATTTCATCTATTTTTGGTGAATTTTTTTCTTCTTTCATAGATCTGTTGGGAAACAAGCCCTTTTAATATATTGGAGAAGATTTAATTGCCTTATAATAAGGTACAGCTCCCTGTCCACTGAGAAATTACTTTAATTCTATTCACCATCAGTAAACAAACACAGATTTTTTTTCTGCTGTTGGTGGACTGATATACCCTATAATGAATTTTCTCTATCCTATTTTATGCCACGTAAAGATCCATTCTTATGAAATTGTTTAATTCTGTCCCTCTGAGATGTTGTCTGTCTAACCATAAATCTGGCATTTACAGCAGTGCTGTTTTTATTCTTCTTTTTACCCACATCACTGTGCATTCATATTCAAATTCTCTATGGGTAATACTGTTTCCTTGCCTCAATATTGAAACATTTCCTGTCAGCTTTGACAAAGACAAGCACAAGAGAGTAGAGACGCTTGTAAAATGTTTGTTTGTCCCTATCTTCAGGTATCATCTTGTCTACAAATGTAGTTATTGCAGTCCTTTTTCTAGTGTACAGTTGCTTGCAACATGTGGTTATTTGAGGATAATTGAGCAATCCTTTATGATGAGGCTAGTCATACATAGGCAGCTGCTGAAAAAGGTCCTCCTGTCTGTCTGGAGCAGTGACTGGGGGACAAGCTTACAAGCTTCTTATACTTTTTCATCCTTCTCATTTGCAGCCATGACAGGTTAAAAACAAACAAACAAATAAACATCTGTAAGACACTTTTGACACACAAGGATGTGTTTAAACATAGTAGTAGCATTTGGAAATGCCTATTTCATTTGACAGAATTTGCAAATCACATTTTTCCCCCTCAGAATAACTTGCAGTGTGGAAATGCTTCCATATGCTACAAGTTGTTCTCATCATTTTGCTGAAGGGAAAACAAAAAGAAGAGAACCACAGCTGAGCCTGTGACTTGCATAAACCACCAAGCTACAGTGGGAACACGCTTCATGGTGGCTCCCGTTGGGTCTAACACCAAACACATTGGACTTATAATTGGAACTCCCTGCTAAATCCTGGTAGGTAACTTCTCTCTTTAAAAGATCACCTTAGTATAAATTCATTAATAATTCTGCATGTTATTACTATATGCAAATATTTCTCAGTTCATTTATCAGTAAAAAAAATGTTTCAGCTCTTTTGTATATCACAGAGTCAGAATGCTTCATGTTTCAATGGCCTTGTTTTTCTAAAACCTGGCAAAGAAAAACTCTTTGTTTATATCCTTGAGTCCATTTCACTAATTGTCATGACCTAGCAGCTTCTGGGTTCAGAGTCAACAAGAGCCTCGGTTAAATGAAAGTTCTGTGTCACCTTGCTTTCACTTCAGAAAATGGCCATGATCTGTTGAGACAAGATGAAGAAAGAGTTATAACATGCAAACATGATTAACAATAGTATGTCAAAGCAGGGATATAGGATTAAAGCATGATAAAGATTTGATTCTGCCCTTGGTGATCAGGATTCCAAAATACTGATCATTCATTACCATTTCAACACAGATTTATTGAGCATCCACTATGTGCTACAGATGAAGTCATGGTCCCCCATATTGAAGAGCATATATTTAAAAGAAAAAAGTAGAAAAGCAAATAGATTATGACATTCAAATTAAAAACAGAAACTACTCTACAAGATAAAGGATGGAGTGACTAATTCTGCTAAAGGAATCAAGAAAGGTTCATGGAGAGAGTTACATCTGGGCTGAGTTTGAAGGAGCAAAGACATTTTTCCAGGTGCAACATTGAGTATAAATATTTTGGTCAGAGGAAGAACACAAGTATAGATGTGTGAGGCATGGTGTTTTCAGGGAGCAGGGAAAAAAGTCCAAGTCAGAGCAGAAAGCCACCTGACTGGTGAACAGGGAAGTCTGCTACACTAAGAACTGTTCATCAAGAAGGAGCAGTAGAGACCACTATTCATAAAAGCAACATCATCAGGATTTTTATTGTAGAAAAGTGACTACAGAAGCAATGCAAAGGATGAAACAGAAGAAAGAGATAGTAGTGGATAGCTTAGCTGTTAGGAAATGATGTAAACCAGAATTGTCTTCCATAGATTAGGATATCCCAACTATGCGTGGTATTTGTGTTTAAAGAATATGGTAACGCTGTCAGATAATCTAAATGCTTTATTAGGAACCGTCAAATTGAAAAAATCCAAATATATTTCGATTGTAAGTAAGAATTCATTTTCAATATTTAATTCCCTTCTACTGCAATAAAACACAAATTAACAAAGTAGATTTTAAAATAGCTTCTTCTAGATCTTAAAAAATAAAAATCTTGCTACTAAATGTTTAGTAGATTTACTTATTTGGATTGTTTATTTGTTTGAGTTTACTATTTCTATTTTTTAATACTGTGAACCAGCAGTTGGGAATTTAGAAATCCTACTCCTGGCCCCAAGAGCTGTAGCTATGGTTCTTGAATCTGTTGCTTCACTCTGGAGACTCAATTCACTGGGTTGGTCATTAAGCATCATTGTGTCCAGTGAGCAGTTTAAAAAGTTTTCTTTTAGGTTTTGGCCTATCCTTTATACATTTTCAGAACCTTGCATCTTTCCTACATTTTTGACTTTGTGAAATAGATCATGAATATAAGAAATTTTTAAAAGGAAAAAGGAAAGAACAACTGGACTTTTTATTTCTTAACCAAATTTCATAAATCACATCTGCATTGATGAGTTTTAAAACAAATAAAATAAAGTACATATCACTGAACATTTTGGCATTTGAATAATGCGTTGTCTGACTATTGCCTTAACTTATGCTAAAAACAAAACCAAGCCAAAGAAAAACCTTGGCTATAACTTCTGAAACTGAGGTGAACTTGATGGGGAAAAGAAAGCACTTCAGACCCTGAGAAGGCATTTTCTACTTGTTTTTGAGCCAGGTCCCAGCATTTGTGATGAGATTAAATTCTCTGAAACTTTTTGTGCTATTGAGCAGAGCCCTTCCCCATTGTTGCTTGGCTGGGTGTGCCCATGTGAGAAGTGCAACATGAGGCATCAGAACGATGAGAGATACGAACTTTAAGGGAAGGAGAAAGAGCTAAATAGCACTCTTTGTTTTCAAAGTACATGGTACCAAGACAAGCCCTTTCATAGGCACCATCCTCTGGGCCCTCTCAATGCTCTAACCCCAGATTTCGAATGAAAGCTCACAGGTAGGCAGGCAGTATGGTTTATCCTGTGCCTTGAGCCACACCCTTGAACTCTTCTTAATGCCTCCTTACAAAGGAATTCTTTGACAGAGGCTGTATTCTCATGACAACCTAGTTCAGATGCTGAAAAGGATAGCAATTTAATTCTGTAATACCGTAAAGCCCAATTTAAATGGGTCTTCCTATGAAAGACAACAATGTACAAGTGACAGTGGATCTAATAAAACTGACATCCATCCTTAACTTATATTCTTCTTTTGCCCTTTGCCCTTCCCACTTGTGGCTCAGAAATAACCTGAAGGATATAAAGCAAGATAAAAGGAAAGCTACATATTGCCATAAATAGGACAAAAAGAAAATGGACAAGCATATGGTACCTGGAAAAAAGCATGCCAACTCAATTCGCTCTGTGGACTTCCAAAGCTAGCACAGTGAGAACACTTCAGGCTATGTTCTCAGCAGATGTGACAAGATTAATGGTCCTGGGAATCTTACAATGGAAACCTCAGCGTTATACTGAGAATTCTCTCTATTGTTTTATATCCCCCAAAGTAATAAACAGTTGTTATGTAAATGTTGTAACTCCCAGTGTACATTTATTTTCTCTAATCTTCTGTTAAACAATATGTACACGTTAGATATACATCCAACTCTTGCAGATCTTGCTCACAAGTAAAGCACACAAACAGTGCTAAGAGAGCTATGAAGGTTAATATCTATTTATGTCCCCTGATGCTTAGGGAGGTTAGGAAAGTTGGTTAGTCCATTAGCACTTGTGCATGCTGCTGAGTCAGAGTGGCCTGCCACAGTTTACTTCTGCAAACCAGTATTACTCAGAATTGCCTTTCTAATAAAAGCATCACTGAAAAGGGCAAAGAGGGAGATATAAAAGCAAGTTTACAAAACTTTTTTAATACAATGTTCCCAAAGAAATGAATATGGCATTGCTAAAAAATGATGTCAAACAAATAAAAAAATGAATTCTACCTGCTATAAGCTACCTTATTCTTAAATTTAGATCAGCCATCGAAGATCCAAGAACTGACCACTATTACCAGATTGCAGTCCAGTCAGGTGTTTCAGCGTTTAAAACACTCTTCCGTGACTTCTCCATGTGTGTGAAAGGGTATTGTTGCAAAGAGGCAAAGATACATCCTGGAAGTGTTAGCTGAGAAATTTGGGGAACTAGATACCTGTTGATGGTAATAAGTAAGCCATCCAGGCAGTTTTCCATCTTTTTTAAAGAGTTGGAGTTAAATTTGATTTGAGATTATTGGAGGTGGTGGGGTTGAGGACAAATGCAAAATCTGCCCTATCTCCTCCAAAAATATACAACAATAAATCATGATGATAAACCTAACAAGAGCCTGTTTCTTGTTACAGAAAGTCCAAGCTGGAAAGAGTCCTAAATATTATATAGTTCCAACCCTCATTTTGTAGGTGGGAAATAGAATCTAGAGATAATAAGTGACATACACGAAAATGTACAGCATTATGGGCAAGGCAGAAATGCAACCATGGTCTGTTGGTTCATACTTCAGTATTCTTTAAAATAACTTAACACAAAAATTTTTCAATGCCTCTTATTAACTCATAATTGACCAATGTAATTCTCAAGTTGTAAAACTACTTTTGTACAACCATAATTTTATTTTATCTTATTTTCAGATCATTAAATTGGTATATTTCAGAATCAATCATTTGGATTTCTTTTTCTCTCTTTTATTTTTTTTTATGAACAGATTTTAATCCTTACAAAGTGAAATAATATAGGTTAACTTTCATATAATAAGCATGTTTCCATTTTTCAAAAAGTAGTTTAACTTTTAAAAGAAACTTAATTCTATTAATTCAAAATACTTTGAACTCCCTGTGATGTGTTTTTGCAGAATTTGGCCTGCATTAGGCTATGAGAAGGCAGTAATTATACTTGAAAGCCAAGGCTTTGGAGTCAGAAGAACTTGGGTTCAAGTCTCTGCTGTCATTATAAATATGTGATCTTGACTGAGTTCTTTCATTTTGTTGGAGTTTCTGTGGCTTTTGCTATAAAATGAAAATGTTAATATTACCTGCCTCTCCAGTTGTTATGAAGAATAATTGAGATGACATAAATAAAAGGCATGGAAAATACTATAGTATCTAGGTGCTCAGTAAATGTTGGCGACTTTCAAATACTAATAGAAATGAGCTATGCAGTCATACCTTCAAAAAAAAAAAAGGCAAGATTTTTCCCAAGAGACTTCTGGCTTTGATCAATTTATCATATATTTGCCATTCTCACATGCTTCTGTACTCAGACACCACCTCACACACACACATACATGAACACACACACACTCAGATAACACAATTTTCCCAAAGGTCTATAAGTAGGTACTTGTTTCAAGAACAGAGGAAGACAAGGCAGAGGGGACCAGTATGATTCAGGCTTAGGACTTTTCCCTCTGTTCTTTTGCTCTTTTTCTCTTTTGTCATGTGCAACCTAAGAAATAAATAATGACCTTTCTTTCTAAAGCTAAAAAAGGAGAGAAATTTCATTATTCTATTGTAAGAGTGATATAGCAGAGCATTTGAGTGACTTTTTGGGGATTTTTAGACAGGAGAGAAATATAGCATCTATAATAATGCCTTGTAGTCATTAATAATAATCAATTCATATTTGCTTATTTTGTTTGTTGGCTAGTCTCAGCCAAGCCATAGTTTTATCTTCAGGCATGCCAGCTTCCAAGAGCCATGGAAAGGGTGATATCCAAATGATAGGCATGAGAGGTATCCTTTTGCCTGATGAAGAGCCTCTTATTGGTTCCCAACAGTCTCCTTTGTTCTTTCAAATCTCACTTTATAAGGGCTGAATTACTGTTTCATTAATGATGACTCAGCAACCCAAACTACAAGTGCAATCATTAAGGGATGACTCAGGCTTTGAATATTCTTACTGCCTAACGTAGCAGTCTTTTTTATTTTCTTTCTCCTCCTCCTTGTCCT
The DNA here is from genome assembly GCA_028627145.1 of Eidolon dupreanum. Taxonomy (NCBI): domain Eukaryota; kingdom Metazoa; phylum Chordata; class Mammalia; order Chiroptera; family Pteropodidae; genus Eidolon; species Eidolon dupreanum. The sequence goes on along the minus strand of CM053514.1, from coordinate 44,998,961 downwards.
CCTCTTCTTCTTCTTCCACTTCTCCTTCTTCTCTTTCTTCTTCCTTTTCTCCTTCTTTCTCCTTCTCCTTCTCCTCCTCTTCCTTCTTCTTCTCTTTTTATAACCTATCCTTCTAAAATCTTCTTCCCTCCATTTATGCCCACTCTCTGACTCAATAAAAGCCAACACTTATAATAGATTCTGAGTTGATGAATTTTTCAAAATTGGTGTTATTTGTCCTTGATTTACTTTACAAATCATACCCAATTAATTAAAAATTTTGAAGCCACTTCAAAAGCATACACATTAGGTAGATTCAGCTGAATAAAGCAACACTACATATGATTTTTATCATCTCGAGTATTGTATAGGTTATTTTTCTTTTGCTCCAAACCTTACCACAATATAGTTAAAAATTCTTTCTCTTTTTTTATTATACATCTCTGCATTCATCTGGTTAAAGGCTCTATCTGCTTATCCATATTAAAAAAAAAATTTCAATTTATGCCCCCATCACATAAAAAAACATATTCAAATTGGGTCATAGACATATATGTTAAACACACAACTATAAAATTACTAGAAGAAAACATAGTAAAAAATTTTATAACCTTGAGTTACACAAAGATTTCTTAGCTACATTACCTAATGACTATTCAAAAAATTAAAAACTGATAAATTAGAATTCATCAAAATTAACAAGTCTTGCTCTGCTGAAGACACAGTTAAGAGAATGAAAAGGCAAGACACAGACTGGTAGAAAATTGTTGAAAATCATATATCTGATAAAAGATTTATATCCAGAATATATAAAGAAATTTCAAAATTCAGTGAGAAAACAATCTGCTTTCCAAAGATATAGCAAAAGTTTTGAACAAATATTTTACCAAAGAAGATATATCAATGCAGGTAAGCACATAAAAAATGTTCAATATCATTAATCAATAGGGAAATGCATATAAAATTAAAATTACATACCACTATACAGCTATTAGAATGGTGAAATTTATTTTTAATTAAATATATTGCAATGGCATTGGTTAATAAAATTATATAGGTTTCAAATATATAATTCAATAATATGTCATCTGTATATTGCATTGTGTGTTCACAACTCAAAGTCATATTTCCTTCTATCACCATATATTTGACCCCCTTTACCCTTATCTATCTCTCCCCTCTCTTCTTTTCCTAGAATGGCTGAAATTTTAAAAAATGATCATACCAAAGTGTGAAGATATGGAGCAACTAGAACTTTCACATCCTTCTGGTGAGAATGTAAAATGGTACAACCATATTAGAAAACAGTTAGCAATTTCTTAAAAAGTTAACCATGCACCTACCATATAATCAAGTCATTATACTCTTAGGTATTTACCCAAAAGAAATGAAAGCGAATGTCTATTCAAAATCTTGTACATGAATGTTTCTAGAAGCTTTATTAAAAATAGAACAAAATTAAAAATCCGAATGTTCATTGACAAGTAAATAGTTAAACCAAGTGTTGTATATTCATATAATAGAATACTAATCAACACTAAAAAGGAATGAACTGTTGAAACACACAACAGCATGAATGAATCTCAATTATGCCCAGTAAAAGATGCCATGCCAAAAGAGTATATACCACATGATTCCAATTATATACAATTCCAGAAAATGTAAACTGACCTGTAGTGATAGGAACAGGTAATGAGAAGGAACAGGAAGAAGAGATTACAAAGGAGCATGAGAATTTTTTTAGAATGATGAATACTTTCATAGTTTTAATTGTAGTGAAGTTTTCATAGGTGTATACCGATGTCAAAAACTTATCAAATTAATACTTCAAGTGTGAGTAATTTTATTGCATGTTAATTATACCATAAAATCTTCCAAAAATAAAAATAAGGAAAAAGTATTCTATCAGCTCAGGAGACAAACCTGATAAAAGAATGTATGAGGAAATATTAGCCAAAAGCAGTTGCTTATCTCTGTTGCTTTGGCCTTGCATGACTCTTATAGAGATAAGTGAAAATCCGAGAACAGGGGAGACTTGTCCCAGGTTCCTAGACCCTTACTGAGATCCTCTAAATCCAAGTTCAGGGGTCACTTTAAAAAATTGGTTACTCTAGAAAATTGTTTAGAAGTGATGGATAAAGTGTAAAATCATAAAGTAGAATTCTTTTCTCTCACTGTTCTTTGTGCCTCACCCTTCAGTTTAAGCCAATCATCTTTTCTGGGGGTTGAACTAACTCTTTCACTCTGCTGGAGTTTCTTTCATCACTTTTCAAGCTGTGACTTGGCTATCAGTAAATCAGTCCATATCAGGTTAACGAGCAAAAAGCCACCCCATTGGCTCTCAAGTGCTTGCTAGCCCTCCTTATCTTTAAAAGCCTTTTAAACTTCATGTAGACACACAATCCCAAAGCAGGAGGGAAACGGTTTGGATTAAACAATCCAGAATGGTTTGTAAACACTTGCCTTATATAGTTCCTGGTATTATGCATGGAGTACAGGTTACCCCTTTGTCCTATTTAAAGAGACACACAATACACCCGAGATCAGAATAGCTTTAAAAGTTCATCAGTTTCTCAGTTGTTTTCTTTCTTTCTTTTTCTTTTTTCTTTCTTTTTTTTTTTAGTACTTTAAATGTTTTCTTAGTATAATTTGATTTTTACCTTCTGTTGACTCTAAAGAGTACACTTTTGTATTTTTATGTAATTTTCACTATCCTTATCATCTTCTCTGGCAAGATTTGTTTTACAATAAAAACTTTTCTATGACCATGACCATGAAAGAAAAAATAATACCCTGAATAGTACTTGAGTGTTAAGGTTACTATCAGAAAATGTGAAAACATTTATTTCTGCTGGGAACAAAGAATCAGCAACCTCTGCTAGTGCTTCTGTGATGGACCAGTATGTGCTATTAGTGTGACAGAAGAGCTTTAAAGAGGTGATCATGCTGTTGCTGGCACATAACAGCAATGCTACTGGGTTACAATTAGAGCAAATATGCCTTGAACTATTTTCCCAGTAGTAGGAAGACCTTGGCTCCTTGGGATCTGTGTCCCCATCCTGAGGAGTGACTCCATTCTGAGTGTTACCTGTGTAGTTCAGAAGACCTAAGAGGCTCACAACGAATCAGATCTCCCTCCACCTATCTCAAGTGGCTTTGACAACTTGAACCGACCATCCACAAGCAAAGTGAAGCATGACGACACTGGCTACAATTCAGCCTGTCAGATTATAACAGAACATAGGAACTAACTGTGTCTTTGACAATAGCACTTGTGGGAGACTTCTGACTGCAACAATTTGTTTTACTTGTACTGTGCTTGATTTAATAAGTACAATATTTTTACATAGTCAGTTTATCCAAATTAGTAATAATGAAAAGATACATTTAAGATACCCCTTTTTTAAATTTCTAAAACATTGTTCGGGGTCTGGGGATAATTTGATTAGTCTACTTCTGGCATTTAGCAACAGTTCTGCAGGTCCAGACTGCTCTCAGATTTTCTTGTGTGCAGCTTTTCAGAGAACAATGTCTTTACACTTAGTCTTACTTTTGAAACAGTAGGATTTGGGCTCTGTTCCAGATATATGCAAGCATTTATTATTAGTTCTTGTAATCATAATGACTATAAACATTAATGCATTTTAACAATCTGGCAGCCAGTATTTTAAATCCCCAGGAATCTTAGTTGAATCCCAAAGAAAACTTTGTAACAGTTGTTTGGGGGCATAAGGGGTAGCATTTATAAGCAAGGAAAGACCAGTTTTCCAATTTACAGAAAAGCCTGATTGATGGTTCAGGTTTGAACCAGTGTTTTGGTTCTCTCGGCCTTTGGACTATTGCATCATAGGAGCACAAAAGAAGATGTAATTGCGGCACTATAATCCAAATGCCTCCCAGCAGTATTTTTGATGAAGGGCCATAACCTGGAAAAGAAACATGTGGTTTCACCAAAGTCAACATGTTTGAGTTTGTTGCAGGGTCTGCCAAGCTTACAGGCTATTTGAATTTCATGGATTCACAGTATTGAGCCTTCAATGACTTTTTTCTGCTATCGGAGATCATTCTCTCTTGGTTCAATTAACTTCCTGTTGAAAAAAAAAAAAGAAAGAAAGAAAAAAGAAAAGAAGAGAAAAAAAGAAAAGAAAAGAAAAGAAAGAAAAGAAAAGATGAAAAGAAAAGCCCACAGGCTTCTTGGACCTTAATAGCTCTTACAAAACAAAATTATGATGATTTAAGTATGAATGATTCAGAAACATATGGATTAAATATCCTTTCACATACATGTGAGTTTAAATATTAAAGGGGAAAATGCTTTGGAAACTTTTGTTTGGGGTTTTATCCATTCTCATATATTTGAACTGTAGTTTTAAACATCCTGAGTAGGTAAGTTATTCTTGAAACCACCAGGCAGGCAAAAGCAGGCACTTCTCAGCTTCTATTACAAGTGGAGATGTTTCATTATGGCAATTAGCTATCACTTAGAGTTGACTCTTTTTCTAAGACACAGACTTCTCAAGGGCAAGGACTTAGACTTTTTCTATTTGAATCCCTTGAGCACAATAAACATAGTGCTAACTGCATGTTGGGAGAGCAAAAAATCTTTGTGGTATGGATGAATGGACACATGAATTAATTAATTAATCAACTTGAATCCACTTAGCCTGCCTTTCTCTATGTGAGCTTTTGTTGCAGGTTGATTCAATCTCAATAAGCTGTAGGTGGCCATACCACAGGGTTTCAAAACTTTCAAAAAAACGCATCTAGGATTGAATTTCTGGTGGGCAACTCTCACTATGTTTTCAGTTGTCAATTATCTGAGACTATTTTTTCTTCCCAAAAGTTTAAGTTTGGTAAAACTCAGAACATGTTTTCCCAAAAACATCCCTCTACAATCTAAATCCATGTATATTTTAGGGGAAATTTAATGTGCCCCTCAGATCATTTGCATGAATCATCAACATACTTTTAGTAAGAGCTATTGTAAGACTTTTGTCTAAATATTTTTTGTCATGTAACTATAAAGTTGCATTTTTCCAGTGATATCTGAGGCAGGCTATTCTGATTGCTTAACCAGTAGTCCCCATTCTGCCTTCCTAATTGAACTTCAATTCTATTCTGATATTGGGCAGCTTTATGTTTCAGGGATGTCCTTTCTAGGCTGGGCCAGGGTACAGGTATGATGGGTTGAGGGGTTGGTATTTATTAGGCTAAGAAATGATGTACATTTTTTCTCCTTGCTAGTGATCAATATGAACATGGGCATGTGATCTTCTCCTGACCAGTGTGATCTACTGGACAGACTTCTAGCAACATTTCTTTTATTCTTAAACAATAACCCAGTGCAGCCATTGGGTTCTTCTTGCCTTTGAATTTAGTCATTGAGGACATGGTCCTTGAACCTAAAGTAGCCATAATGAAACCAAAAGAGGAAGGACAAGGAAACTGCAGAGAATTCAACCTAAAACCCTGGCATTCTAGAACTTCTGAATCTATGAACTCTGGAACAAACCTCTTCCAGATGCCTTGACATGTAAAATAATAAATGCCATACCTTTTAAGCCATTATTAATTGAATATTCTATTGCTCACTGATAAATGTATTTCAACTAAATACATCTTAACTATGATTTTAGAATTTCTGAATTGATATAAAAAACATTAGAACCCACATGATATGAAATTGTTCACTCAGTGGCAAAACTTGAGTTTTTAACTTCATGGTTAACAGCCTTGTGAGATTTATTGATAATAAAAATTAATCTTAAATATGGAAAATTATGTGTGTTAATCTCCTCATTTGTATGTGTCAATTGCTGTTTTTATTTTTTTTAAATAAAAGAAAATTTTTGAATAGTGTAACAAAAGCAACCAAAAGTACAAAATTCTTTAATTCCCCCATCCCAACTCTTTCCTGAACTTGAATCTGCCTGCTATATTCATAAACAAGAAATTGATGGAGTAAGCTGAGCTATTTAAAGTATATTAAATTACTTAAAATTATAAAAAAATAAGAAAACAATCTCTCCAGCCCTACCATGGCCTTCTTTTACATTTTCTCTTTAAACCATTCCCAAATGCTCAGAATTTTCAGTATCTCCTTCAACTTGCTATTGACTCACAGTTAAGATAGATTCATTTGAAATAGTGGTACAAAATTTGTGAAAACAAAAATCAAGATTTGTTTAGCTACATTTTTCCTTGATTAAATTATCAATTGCACAGCACACACATCTAAATTCAATTATTTCCCATACCACAAAAGGCATAGGACATTATAGGACAGTGATTAATATAACGTAAAGATACAGTTATTAGATGGCTAGTTTTCAAAGTAAAGTTTTAGACTGTAAGAAGTAGAAAGACCAATGGAGATCAATTCAACTCATCTAGTGGTTTTCAAAATGTGCTCCTCTGTGCTTTAGGCCTTAACTGAGGTCTCCTTGGTGTATTGACAATTTTATTTGTGATGCAAAGTTTGCACACGACACTGCTAGTAAATGATATAAACAATGCCGCCATGTGTGACTTAGGTAACACATAGAAGAAGAAATACAGTACTGGGATTCCTTTCAAATCTTAAAGCAATCAGTCCTTGAAAAGCGAGACTTGATTATGTGGCAGAAAGGAGTAGGGAACATCAGGCAGGGTAGAATAACATGAAAGAAGCCACTTATGCAAAAGCAGTCTTATATGTGAGCAGAGGCCTGCTCCAGTAAAGGAATGATTCACCCTGAGAAACAGTAATGGTTGGAAGATTGGACATGGCTAAATTCTAAAGCAGATTAACCTTGAAGAGCTCTACTAAATGTCAGCCTTTTGGGGAAACCTGTGAAACCATGGATCCTTTAATTGAATATGAATGACCTGGAAATCCTATTAAAGTGCAAATCCTGATTCTTTGTTTCTGGGACCTAAAGTCTGCATTTCTAGGAAGCCCACAGGTAAGGTCTATTGCTGACAGTCCATAAACTCACTAAGTGGCTAAAATTGGGTCATTGTCACAGATCTGGACAAGAGTGAGAGATGCTCTTAGATTATAGTGACAATAAAAAGGGAGAAAATTTTGAAAGAACCAGAGAATGAGAATATCGGTATTGGTTAAAAAAAATGATAGCAGTTGTGTTCCTAAATTCGCAATTTGTTCCCTGTTCCTGGAGTGAATTTGTGTTGCATGTTGAGTAGTTGAGGCCATATAGTCCTGAAGTAGAATCCTGTTTCTACTATGTCCAGTTTAGTGCTTCTCATTTTTCTAATCTCCTGATTACAACTAATAATTTCATCATTGTATGGCTGTGGGATGATTATATCAATTTATGTGTCCACCAGGCACCCACCAAAGAGCACTCTTATTATTGTAACTGTTGTTATTGTTATCAATCCTAAGAATCAGGTAACTACATTCCTCAAGATAACTTTATTTCCCAGAGGAAGCAAATTAGCCTCTGCCGATCATCTTGGGGAAAACATTAGGTGATGCTATCAAACAGGGTTTCCTTGTAATTGGATGAATCTAATTACTTCTATGTGTAGGTCTGATGAGGTGAAAAAATTATTATGTCTCTGAACCACTTGTGAATTGTCAAGTTTGTAATACCTAATTCCCACCAGTAACTACCTGGCATGAAACTTACAAATCATGAAGCTTTGAGTCATTTATAAGGCCCCACTGCTCAGAGGGGACAAAAATGTCTTTTAACAGTCATATAAATGAGTTATATAATCCATTTCTCCTTTCTTTGAAAACCGTATGCTTCATGTTCCTCTGAATCACACACCAACCTCCCTCATGCAGCACACATTCCCAGCCACATACACATGCTTAAGTTGCTTTTATAGCCAACAAATGGAATTGTAGAGCTGGAAAGAACCTCAGAAATTGTTATTGCAACAACTTCATTTCATAAATGAGAAGACCAAGACTTTTAGATTTAAAGTGCTCACCCAGCTCACACAGAAGGTTACTAGTGTCCTCATGTTTCCAAGGTAAGAAATCTAAGGAATGGTATTAAAAAAGGAAATTACAACATCTCTTATGATTGCTCTTAGAAAATCAAAACCCAATTTTTCTGGTGTGTATTTTCAGTCATATGATCAAGTAGGTAGTAAGGGACAGTGTTTAGGTTATGAATTCTGGCTGAGGCTACTGGTTTCACATCCAGCTCTATCTCTTAGTGTCCATATAATCCAGGACAAGTTATTTAATCATTGCAACTCATTTCCCTCATCTTTAAAAATAGGATTCATAATAATAACTCCATTTTACAGGATGTTAACTGTAATTAAGTTAGTTGGCAGGTAAAGAGTGCTTGGAGTAATACCTGGCCTAATATGGTCTTTCTTTCTAAATCTGGACAGTTCTTTGGTTTAAGCAATCTGAACTCACTTTTTCATTGAGGTCTGGCTATCATTCCAGTGATTGTTGACAACTTTTTCCAATATGTGGTTAAAACAACAAATATCACCACATGATAAAAGTTCTTGGAGCATTCTTCAAATGACCAGAAAATAAAAATGCAGCCATAATGTAAATAATAGGTAAACTTTTTGTTGGGAAACATTCGACAGAGGATAGACTTTCAAATGGCAAATATTATATTTAAGGAAATAGTTTGAAGGGAAAATGCTTTTAGATACTATCGACAAAACTAATTTGTATAATTCCACTTGTTTGCTTCATTATATTCCTATTGTTAGTCCTAGATCAAAAGCTAGATCTGATATATATATGTATGTGTGTGTGTGTGTGTGTGTGTGTGTGTGTATATATATATATATATATATATATATATATATATACACATACACACACATATATATATGTATGTGTGTGTATATATATATATATATATATATATATATATACATACATATATATATTTTAGTGTTTCCCAAGTCTACTTTCCATTATTCCCAGAAAAATCTGTTTCAGTATTCAAAATTCATGAAAACAGTGAAAAGAAAAATGTCAGCATAATCTACTCTAACAAAAGGTGCTTGAGAAGTTTGTGGCACCTCCTTGCTAAGAAAATTGCATAGGTACCGAGCTCCTCTATTTTGCATTTTTAACCACCTGAAAAGTACCCTGCACTTTAGTTTGGAGCTCATACTGGACAGGGTGAATTTCCACAGAAGAGAGAGATTTCCAAAGCTGAGTTCATTTGCAGCTACCTTTCCCACTTGGGGTATCAGCTATGTTGTAGGTGGGAAAGAAAGCAAGAAGTTGAGTTGATAACTAGGAAAGCTGGTGATCAAAAGGCTGCATGATTATTCAAAAACACTTTCTTCTTCATAAATTTCTACCATCTGGTATTCAGTACAGTAGAATGAAAAGAGTTTTTAGAGCAAAAGTTGAATAATTAAAAAAAATCTCCCTCCTTCTCCCCAAGATCAGTGGAAAAATCCTCCCAAAGTTTAAGTCTAATTTTCATGCAAAGGCTATTCTGCTTTGTTTTGACTTCAGATCAGTTTCTGATACTATTTCTTAAATCAGATTTTTAAATATTTTTAATAAAGTCCAAAGAATTTATAAAAAAAATACAAGTGAAGACTCTTGTAGTTATATATTCTCTTAACCCCAAAAGGACAACTGACCAGGACTAGAGATCTGTCTTGCAAGGACATATCTTTTTTCATTCAAGTAGGACCTATAGGGCTCATGGGAATCTAGCAATTTGGGGGAAAACTAGGAGGCACAAAATTCTGCTATCTCTCAGAAGCCAAGGATCTAATACTTCTCACAGAGGAAGACCGTTTTTAGACTTCCCTTAATAACTGATTTTTTCTGCTGTAAAGGTTAATCTGCCAGCCCCATTCTCTAAGGCTGCTGGAAAGAGGGCATTTCATTTATTCACTTATTCATTGGCTCTGAGTGAAACAAAGATGGTATCTACTTCAGAATGTTTCAAACCTAATAGGAAAATGGATAATAACCACAAAATACACAAAAATATTATTTAGTTATAAGTGTGATAAAACCTGCAAAAAGGAAGTACATTATAATACAAGAATTTTAAGCAATGTGATTTCATTTAGATGTGGCAAAGAGAGGCATTGGAAGAAATATTTACCCCTGCCCACCTGCCCTTACCTTGTTACTTACAAAACTTTTTGCAATGAATTCTGTCTTTCAGGAATTCTATAGACATATTCCTTAAAAATATGTATCACTTATGTAAAGATTATAAAAATAGAAGCTTATTCAACAAATATTCATCATTCAACAAATATTTTGAACATCTCTATTTGTCAGGAATTATTCTAGGTGCTAAGGATGAAACAATCACCCACACAGAGAAAACTTCTCACTCTTTTGCAGCTTACATTCAGGGAGGAGAGACAGAAATGAACAAAATAAAGAAATAAAATATAAAGTAGGTCAGAAGGTGAAGCATACCAAGGAGAAAAATAAAGCAGAAAAAGAAAATAGAAATTGAGCGGGGTACAAGGTGGGGAGGGAAGTGTTGCAACTTTAGGTGAGATGTCCAGAGAATGACTCACTGAGTAGGTGACATTTAAATAAAAATATAAAAGTTAGGAGGGGGAACTTTGTTTGTATCTGGGATTGGGACATAATACTGGTAGAAATTTGGCAGATGCCGGATTAGAAAAGTCCTGAATCCATTGAGAAAGACACAGACATCTATTATAAGAAGACTGTTCTGGCTATTGTGTAGGGAGTGGATAGGAAGGTGATAGAAAGAACTTGAGAGAGATAGAGTTCTAGAAATATTATAGAAAGCAAAGGTAGTAATTTGGGCTAGATTATAGCAGTGGAGATGAACAGACAAAAATGAATTTGAGAGGTTTTAGAGGGAGAATCCATATGATGTGGTATAGGGGATGATGGGCAGAGCACACTGGCTTCTTGTGTTTGCTCCTGCCTAGTGCTGGGATAGCTCTGTCTGGCCTTAGTCTTTTTCCATATGGTATGTATGGTGCTTAAAGCTGGCCAACATATATACATGTATATTATTACACTTTAGCTAAAACTTATTGCAAGTGGTTTTCAGCCAAATACATACTCCACAGGCAGATGTTGGCATGCCTGGTTTGGTTACAACGAAAAGGTTTATAAGCATGTCTTCAGAACTGTTAAAGGCATTGAGTCTCTGTAAGGGCTAGAGCCTCACACCAGCCATTAGATATTCACAACATGCAAGGTGGTAACAATCTAGAATCTCTGGATTAATTGGAAGAGGCAGGAGGCACAAGTGTATGTGTAGAGAAGCCTGCCAATAGTTTACTGAAATTAAAAGAACTCAACTTTCCCCTGCTCTAACTGGAACTCTTAATGTACAGACTTTTTGGTTTTTTTTTTTTTTTGCAGTTTTAAATATGTGATTATAAGGCTCACAATAACTAAAGGTAAAGTTAAGCTGCTTGGTTTGGACAAAATCTTTTACATACTAGGAGCTCGAAGAACTGCTATAGTCCATATGTCCTGGGATTAAATGTCAGAAAGGCTATTTATATTGAGATAGTAGCAGCCTGAATAAAGCTACAGCTTGTTATTAAACTCAGCTGGTGTGACTTTGGTTCAATCTCCAGGAGAAAAGGCATACACAATCCCAAGCACCCAACATGAGGCCTGTGGGCCCCTTAGTGGTCACCTGTGATAGTTTAGCAAAACATGCTACAGTCAATTGTCTGATTCAACTGAACTAAATTGGTAAGGACTGACCACTTGTATGTGGTGGTATGAGCACCTTTGCAGGTAGGCTTAATTAAGCAGCTAAAATTGAAGGAACAGAATAGTCATTATGTAATAACCATCACTTAAAATTAACTCCACTAAAATCAAGAGAACAGAATAAATTGTGATATATTTATAAGATGGAATTTGAGACTACCATTAAAAATAAGTAAAAATAAAAAAAAATAGTAACCTGCCAGAAAAAAAATCAGGTTAGTATCTATGGTATTGGCCCATTTTAAATAAAATCACACATTAATACACACATGCACACGCACATGCACACACAGAGAAAGAGGCAGAGAAAAACAGAGACACACAGAAAGAGACTGCAACAAAGAGACAAAGGAAAAGAAATGACTAGAAGAATATATATTTAAGTAGCTATTTCTACTTTGAAGAATTTGGGTAAATTTTCTCCTTTTTAATCTGTATTTTCTGAAGTTTCTACATTGAAATATTGCCTTATAATAATAAATATATGAATAAAATTTGGCCATTATAAAAGATAATTAAAATTTAAAAAGAAATATGCTTATATGCATCAACCCATTCAATATTCAGACCTCAAGCACAAACACTTTTAACTCACACTTTTGTTAATAAATAAAACATAAACATAGTCCATTCATGACTGTTTTCTGTTCATGTGCCCAACCACTGAAAAACAAACACCTCTCCCTCAGAAGAGGAATCTATTGCTCCCTTAGGACCAGTCTCCCTAGTGATCATCAAAAGATTATTACTCTTTATCTAAAGTCATGGGGGAAAGTTTGCTGAGATTAAAAAAATCCCGAATATCAAAGGAGACTATCTCAGGTGGTCCATCTCTGAAATGTAAAAGTCAACACAGACACATCCCAGCTTCCTATAAATGAGTCCTGTGCCATCCCATAGGAATGGATGGCTGCCAAGGGAGACCAGGATTTCTACACTGAAAAAAACCAGAGGACAGACTCAACATTTGAAAGGTTGAACTGGCAAGATCTCGCTTATGACTTTTTCTAATCCTAAAATGAACTTGCATCCAGATTATAACTTGTGAGATGCTAGAATCAGAGAGAGGATCGATCATAAAGCAAAATGGTCTAGTCAGATCTCTTCATTTTAAAAATGAGGAAATATGAACTCAGTAAGGTTAGGTCACTTTCCTATGGTCCCATTACTGACAATTGTCAGCAGAAGCAAAATCCAAGTCTTACACATTATCTTTTTTAAAACTGACAACTATACATACATGGAGTTTAAGATGTTTACAGCCAACATTCTCACAAAGTATTCAAGGGATAAAAGCTTCCAAAGTGAATAAATGAGTGGAATGCAAGGAGAGGCTGGTTTAAATATGGTTTAAAAAGAGAGAAAAGTTTAGGATAAGTCAGAGAATTACCCTCTGGTTGTCCATGGTGGGAGATTTTTTATTTCTTTTGGGAAGATTTTTGGCCATATCAGAATACATAATGCACACCGTGATTACCTGAAATTCTGTTTATGTAGGGTACTATCTGAGGTGCATAATTCAGTGTTTCTCGAGTTTTCTTTTTCTGATCATTTAATTAATAATCACCAGGTATATGTGAAAACATTATTGACTCTTGGAACCCATCAAAGACCTTCTGAATTAGAATCCCTAGGAGTTATTTTTGAGTATGTGGAATTTTCTCCAGCTCCTTGGGTGATTTTCATGAGCATGGAGCTTGAGAGCCTATGACATAATCTACATACAATGTTTTATTCTTCTCATTTTATTTATATTCAAAAATGAAAAATCAGGTGTCCTGAAGATGAATGGTTTCAATCCTTGCATCTTTTTTTTTAATTAAACTTATTGGGGTAACATTGGTTAACACAATTATATAATTTTAAGGTGAACATTATAATTTGACATCTGTATATTCTATTGCGTGTTTACCACCCACAGTCCAGTTTCCTTCAGCTACCATATATTTGATCCCCTTTACTCACTTTAAACTCCTACTACCCCCCTATATTTGACCCTCTTTAACTGTCTGCCTACCCCCTTGTACCCCACCCTCTACCCTCTGGTAACCACTAGTCTATATTCCATGTCCATGAGTCTCTGTTTGTCCTACTCATTTGTTCCTTTTATATTCCATATATAAGTGATATTGTGTGATTTTCACCTTTTTTTGTCTGGCTTATTTTGCTTAGCATATTTATCTCGAGGTCCATCGAGGTTGTCGCAAATGGCAGTATTTCATTTCTTCTTATGGCTGAGTAATATTCCATTGTATATATGTACCACAGCTTCTTTAGCCAATCATCTATTGTAGGACAATTCAGTTGCTTCCATATCCTAGACACAATGAATAATGCTGCTATAAATATCGGTGTGCAAATATCCTTTTGGATATGGGTTTTCAAGTCCTTAGGGTAAATAGCCAATAGAGAGATTACTGGATCATATGGTACATCAATTCTTAGTTTTTTGAGGAACTTCCATACTATTTTCCATAGTGGCTGTACCAATTTGCAGTCCCACAAGCAGTGTATGAGGTTTCCTTTTTCTCTACATCCTCTCCAACATTTGTTATTACTTGTCCTGTTGATTTTAGTTATTCTAACAGATGTGAGATGGTATCTCATTGTGGTTTTGATTTGCATTTCCCTAATAGGTAGTGATGTTGAGTATCTTTTCATATATTTATTGGCCATTTATATGTCCTCTAGGGAGAAGTGTCTGGTCAGGTCCTCTGTCTATTTTTTGATTGGATCATTTGTTTTTTTTGTTGTTGTTGTTATTGAGTCGTATGAGTTCTTTGTATATTTTGGATATTAGGCCCTTATCGGAGACTTTGCTTGCAAATATTTTTTCCCATTCAGATGGTTCTCTCTTTAGTTTGTTGATGATTTCTTTTGCTGAGCAGAAGCTTTCTAGTTTGATGTAATCCCATTTATTTATTTTAGTTTTTACTCCCCTGGCTTTTGAAGTCAAATTCATAAAATTCTCCTAAAGTCTAAGGTCCTCGAGTTTAGTTCCTGTGTTTTCTTCTGTGAATTTCATTGATTCCAATCTTATATTCCTGTCCTTAATCCATTTTGAGTTAATTTGGGTGTGTGATGATAAACAACAGTCTAGTTTCATTCTTTTGCAGATGGCTTTCCAGTTTTCCCAGTACCATTTATTGAAGAGGCTTTTCTTTCTTCACTGTATATTTTTGGCATTTTTGTTGAAAATTATTTGCCTGTATAAATATGGGTTTATTTCTGGACTCTCGATTCTGTTCCACTTGTCTGTGTGTCTGATTTTCTGCCAATACCATGCCGTTTTGATTACTGCCTCTTTGTAGTATAATTTGAAGTCAGGCAGAGTGATGCCTCCAGCCTCGTTCTTTTTTCACAGGATAGCTTTGGCAATTCAGGGTCTTTTGTGCTTCCATACAAATCTGATGATTTTTTGTTCTATTTCTTTCAAAAATGCTGATGGGATTTTGATGGGGATTGCATTAAATCTATATAATGCTTTAGGTAATATGGTGATTTTAACTATGTTGATTCTTCCAATCCATGAACATGGAATATCTTTCCATTTTTTTGCATCTTTTGCATTTTTTAAGAGGGTCTTGTAGCTTTCATTGTATAGGTCCTTTACATGTTTCATTAAATTTATTCCTAGGCTTTTTGTTGTTGTTGTTGTTGCAATTGCAAAGGGAATTATTTTTTCCACTTCTTCTTCTGACATTTCATTATTAGACTATAGGAATGCTATGGATTTTTGTACGTTGATTTTGTATCCAAAGACTTTACTGTATTTGCTTATTGTTTCTTGTAGTATTCTTGTGGAGTCTTTAGGGTTTTGTATATAGAGAATCATGTCATCCACAAATAGTGACAGTTTGACTTCTTCATTTCTGATTTGGATGCCTTTTATATCTTTCTCTTGTTTGACTGCACTTGCTAGGACCTCCAATATTATATTGAAGAAGAGTGGTGATAATGGACAGCCTTGCCTTGTTCTTGATCTTAGAGGGAAAGTTTTTAGTTTTTCACCACTAAGTATAATGTTGGCTGAGGCTTTGTCATATATAGCCTTTATTATGTTAAGGTGCTTTCCTTTTATACCGATTTCGTGAGTTATTTTTATCATAAATGGATGCTGTATCTTGTCGAAGGCTTTTTCTGCATCTATTGATATGATCATATGACTCTCATTTTTTAATGTGTTTATGAGGTGTATCACATTAATTGATTTGCATATGTTGAACCATCCCTGTGCCTCTGGGATGAAGCTGACTTGATCATAGTATACAATCTTTTTTAATATGTTGCTGTATTTGGTTTACTAATATCTTATTTAGGATTTTTGCATGTGTGTTCATGAGAGACATTGGTCTATAGTTTTCCTTTTTTGTGCTGTCTTTACCAGGTTTTGGTATCAAAGTAACATTGGCATCATAAAATGAGTTGGGAAGTATTGCCTCCTCTTCAATTTTTTTTGTAAGAGTTTGAAGAGAATACGTATGAAACAAATTTTTGCATTTCAACTCATCACTTTATCCCATATTTATTACCGGACAGGGGCTATCATTCATTGAATCAGTTCCCAGCCAAAGCCATCACTAGGACTCACATCATATTTCCATATCTGTTATCTGACTTATAGTTCTGTGCTAACTTTAAAAGTTTTTATCTTTTCCTCATTTATAGGCAAGTTACAAGTCCACTGCAACACCTTTACTCCCTCCTTTTTATTATCATTGTCACTAACCTAATTCAAATCCTCAATCTTCCCACCTAAACAATTAATAGCCTTATCGCCTCTCTCCATCTCTTTTCCAATGAAGACATTTGCCAGTTTAGTTTCCCAAAGGTCTACTCCAGTCATGTTTCTCCCTCTCTCATTAGCTTTTGATGGTTCATTCCTGCAAGAGCAGCCAACTAAGTTAAGACTAAAACCACTGACCTGGCTTTCAGGCCTTTTGCTTCACCCCAATCTAAATTTACAGGCTTGATTTTCCTGTTTTTCTTTTTGTGTTCACATTGAACTCGTCCTGGCCTGCTGATGTACCTTTACTTCTACCATTGGAATAACAAGAACTTATCCTCTCATTTCTACTAGTCAAAAGTTCAGCCATTGTTTTTGCCTTCTTTCCAAAGACATCTCACCTGTAATGCCTTTATTATTTCCCATTTAATATTCTCCTGCAGTCCTCTGTACAGCCTCTGCTTTGTGTATGCCTCTTATTTCTATAATTGTCCTATCATCTGTAACAACTGAATCAGCATGCTTGCTACATAAATTTATCTGAATAAATCTGTTTTTTAAAGTAATGTTTCTGAGTTTTTCTTTCCAAGCATATCTGGGAACTTATGAAACTTGGGATGTTTATCTTTCTCCAATAACATAAGATATTTTATAGACAGAAAATATAACACAATATATAACATACCCATTTAACATTAGGGTATATTGAACAAACTAGCCCAGCCTTTAAAATGTATTCATCACATTTATTTACAAAACTTGGAAATATCTGTAGCCTTGAAATTTAAGAAATAACATTCTTTGGAAGTCCACTGCAGAACTGGCTTTGGTTCGTTCTAAGACTTATTTTAGACACACATCCAGATGAGTTGTTGAGCTCTCACCCCAATCACTCCTCTGAAACTTCTCTTATCAGGGTGACCAATGACTTCTACTTTGTTAAATCCAATCAATTGTCCTCTTTCATTCTCATTTTACATGACCCATAAGCAGAATTTGACTTAGTTGATGATACTCCTTGAAACTCGATCTTTGCTTGGCTTCCAGAATGTGCTCTTTGCCTGGTTTTCCTTGTTCCTCTCAGGCCCTTCTCCCCTGTTTTCTTTGTCTGTTCTTCATTATCTTTTTGTTGGAGTGCTCAGATCTTTGCCCTTCCCTTCTCTGTGTATAACTCCTCTCATGCTTATCTCATTTGTGTGTGCCCATTACTCCAAAATTTATACCTTCACCTCAGACGTCTCTCCTAAATTCTGGATACCTATATGCAACTACCTACCTGATAGCTTCTTTGGTTATTTAATGACATTTCAAACTCAATATGCCCCAGAGTGAACTGCTGATCCACTCTCTCAAACCTGTTCCTCCCTTGGACTTCTCAATCTCAATAAAAAAACAATCCCATCCTCCAGTTGCTTGGGCCAAAATGTTTAGTCATCTTCGATGTCTCTCTTCTTTCATATCCTACATCAAAAACATCAGCACATTCCTTTGTTTCTTCTTTTATAGGAATTTCCAGAATCCAAACTCTTGGTACTCAGTCTTTCTCCTCACTCCTCTCCCTTCACTTGCTTTATTTTTTTGTTAAGCACTTACAACCTTCTCATAGCATGTATAATACACTTGTTTTATGTACTGATTTTCTTCCCAACTAGTCTTAATTTGTTAGGGTCTCTTGTCATAACCAGAGATGTTGTTTGCTTCTTTTATTGTACTTTGTTACTCCAGTGTCCTGTCTCTGTTGAGAACAAACTTATACAGTGTAGATGTTCACCGGATGTTTGCCAAATGTCTGTACAGTGAATGTGTGCTTTCCATTTATTTCCTTTGTGCCCTTCCCAGTGATGCCCAACATAATGCCAACATTTGTGTATGGCTTCAATACACAAGTCAGTGAATTTAAGAAAAAGTTTATTTTTCTTAAAATTCTTTCTCTGGCTTAAAGCCAATAGTTCAGTATTTATGAGTCAAGTTTAGATGACTTTTCTCTATTCATTTCTTTCCATTTGCCCATAATGAAGCATATTTAGTTGTATTTCTTCCATCCATGTAGCTTTATAGTGTGATCATTACTGGCTTGGTAATGTGATGTGACTTTTTCCTCAAATTTTGTACTCTTATACAATTAATAAAAGAACTTGCCTATAGCTTTACCTAATATGAGTAAATAAAGTACTTTTTGGGAGTAGAAGGAAAAAATTTAGAAGTTAAGAAAATGTATTTACATGATTGATCTCATAGAATTTCTACTTCTTGCATCACATTTGTTCTTATATATTGTGATTTTCAACTTCATTAATAACCAATGAGTTGAAAATTACAGCAAAAGTCACATCTGCAAAATTAGCAAATTTTTCATATAATAATGCCTTTTGTAGATGAAGGTTTTATAAAAAAAAAATACTACATCAGTGCTGTAGCAGTGTTAATTCTTACAAGATTTCTTTTTTTGCAATTTTATAAAAAACCTTAAAACATTTATTTTCTCTGACCAAGTCATTCTATTTTTAGAACATATATCAAGGAAATTCTTCACAAACAGCAAACAAAAATTAATGCATGATTATTTCATCACAATATTATTACATTAATGACTGAAAATAATTCAAAATTCTAATATAGGAATAATGTAGTAAATTATGGGTTACCCATATAATGCAATATTATGCTGATTTTAATGATGTTTATGAAGAATTTTCCATAGCATGAGGAAGTTTAAATAATATGTTAGTTAGAAAAAAGAAGACAGAAAATCGAATATGCAATATGATCTCAACTTTAAAAAATCCATGACATAAAAGAAACTTGGAAATTTTTAAATAAAATGTTAACATTGTTACTTCCAGGTAGAAAAAGTAACTTCTCAAAGTTTTAATATTTTTTTCAAAGTTTATCAGAATTTTTCAAAGTTCATTCAAAATAATGAATATGCATACTTTTTATTTTAAAAGTTTCTTGCTCTTTTCTTCATGAGACATAGTGTCTCCTGCCCTCCCATCCCCTAGATACCCTTCTGCATGTGTTAACAAGTTTGGAATTTGCCCCAGTTGATTTCACAGAAAGTATACATTCCAATGCTGTCTTCTGGTCATGACTCACTTCCAAAAATTATTTGTGATAGGTCAAATTGACTCCAGTCTCCAATTCACTTTATTCTTCACTCATGTTCCATGCTGTTCATGCACTGTCCCCTACTTTAGTCATCATTAGCTGGATGTAAATCTTTCCTTTCGCTTGGGCTCATACAACTCATCTGCAAAATGAGCATGTCAACCTTTAAGGTGTTCTCCTGCTACCTGTAGTTTCCCCTGAGGTTTTCACATTGTTTCTGAAAACCACATCCCCCACTTACATGTACACACCTTAAGGAATGAATGCATCAGCCTCTAGATTCATCCTTCTTCCCAGGCTTTGTGATCTCTGCTTCCTAGGAAGAGACATTACTCTAGTGCAAGCTTTACTTTTGGTGACTTTAGAAAAGAAAACTAAGATTTGTCATATTTTACATTAACAGAAAGGAGAACTTTCTAAAAATTAAAGCTGTGGTAAATGGACAATTTAGTATACAGGAGTTGAGAAAGAAGAGCAGAAGATAAGGGAATTTCTGCATCAAATGGGAGGATGGAATTAACACATTTTAAGGTTCATTCTCTAAGTGGGTTGCCTCTCCTGCCTACCTCAGTTACTCAAAGGGGATCAAGTGAAGTGTCCTATGAGAAAAAGACTTTGTCAATGTGTGGTCAATTATTATTGTCACTAAGTGGGGGAACAACGCCTCAGGGTATCCTGCAGGGAAGGAGGAGATAAAGAGAAGATATTCATACATATTCACCCGGCAGCTACTATCAGAAGGGTCAGACTGTGAGGTTCTGAAGAGAGAGAATTTGCAAAAGGAGTCCAGTGACCAGAAGCACAAATATTTATCAGGCTTTTTAAGCTCACAAAGAGGAGAGAGAGTCAAGCTTTTCTAATTAGTAGGATCCTATGTGAGAAGTGAAGAGAAATGAGAAAGACCAGAATTCAGCCAAACTGAGGATTTTTCAGTGGTGAAACTGAGAACATTCTGGACATCTAGGATAGTTGGTCATCTACTCAGGACTCAGACAGAAACAGTAATTACTACACAGTCCATGAGGCATAATTGAAGAACCCGAAGAGTTTTCTAGATCTACTGACTGAAATAATCTGGTTATCTTCTCCCCAGCCAGTTGCCACTAGTAACATATCAATATATGCATATACATTCATACTCATATATGTACATGTATACATACATATATATAGATACATATATACATTTGTGTATGTGTATTATACTTTAGGGCAGTGGAGTATAATATGAGATTGGATTCTAGAGCTAGATTATTTGGGTGTTATTATTTAACTTAGCTATGCCACTTTCTGTCAGTGTTACCCTGACAAATTAACCTCTCTGTTCTTCCATTTCCTCATCTGGAAGTTGGAGAAAATAATTTTACCCCTTCGAGTAGTTGTGATTTAAGTGAGATAATTGATATAAAGTACACTTAGCATAGTGCCTGGCATATAAACAATAAATTTTAGCTATCATTATAGTCATTCTTGATTTCTTTTTTATGCTCTCCCATTAGATTGGCCTAGCAAATGTCTGGCTGATGCTTTTCCCTGTGTGTCTCTCAGCCTCTGCCCTTACCATTAGCAGTTGACACTCTCTACAGGTCAAATTCTTATCCAGTTGATCATCACCATATTTGCTGGGCAGAGCTTTGGCACCAGATCACCTCATAGAGCAACTGCTTAGTCCATAAATTGAGCACACTTTTTGCCTAACCAGCCATGTTAGTAATAATTGCTAAAATATATAAAGCGTGCTAGCAAGAGTAACAGGGTCAGGCAGTATTAGCTGAATGACCTCAAATGTTTTACGATGAACCTGCATGTCATTACATTTGTAATTAAGGAAAAAGTTATTTTAAAAATAGGTTATTTTAAAAATAGTGTGAATAGGCCATGACCCTGTCTATTAAGAAAGCTCTGGATTCAGGAGTTTCACAAGTAATGTCTAATATTTTCTGATAGCAGAAATGAGAGCCTATTGATGAAAAACAATCTCCTTATGGCTGATCTGCTCAGTGTCCAGCTAGACCCACATGACCTGCTCTGTAATTCTAGCCCTCTCTTCCATTTTGGCCTCTAAAATCCAATGCTAGAGCTATTTGTGTATCTTTTGCCCTTAAGAGGTAATTGGCCTCTCAAATACAGGAGCTCAGAACAGGGCCTGGCATACAGGAGGCACATGATACCCGTATACTCAGTCAATAGCCAAATATGAAGGTTCCAGGAAACATTTCTCAAGGTGAGCTTTGCGATCATCCACTTTACTCTTCTATTCATTGTTATTTATTCCAATATTACTGCTTGATACCCATTCCTGGGTATACAAAGGAGTTTTGTATTTTGTTCTCAAGGAATTTACTGACTGTATGCCTATAAATTTAATTCAAAAGAGGATAGGGGAGATTGAAATCTAAGTGCCCTGTTACCCAACTAAACCTCAGCACTCACCTAACCATCATGGGTTGTTGACTTGATAGCAATTTTACAAAGCTGAGACCTTGAAATAAAAAAAAAGAAAGAAAGAAAGAAATCTGTTATCATTCATTAAATGACCCCGAGAAAAAATTACCCACTGCAATTTAGAGGTTGCTGGAGAAAAGAGCAGAGATACACAGAGGACCAGCAGTGGCAAGACGGATTCTCCATTAGAATTTCAGCTTAGAGATAACACACCACCCATCAGAATCCAGCAGAAGTTTAACCAGTACTAAAATGTGATTGGCTAAGACAAAGTTTTTGCTCTTGCCATTTAATTAGAGCAGAATCTCCCTAATAAGTTAGTGTAATTGACACTTCCTTCCTAAATGCTTGTCCACTGAAACAACTGTGCTAAGAGCAATAAACTATTAATGAAAAGGGAAACAAAAAGTGTTACTGCCCTTAGCAAGGCTTTGACTAAAATATTTACACTGCATTGTACATTTTTTACTTCCAATATTCTAAAAACATTTCTATAGTTTTGCTGACATATGCCAAACCAGGTTTTTACATTTTGCAAGTATACAAATAGCAAATGGAATAAGAAATCCATGCAGATACTTTCCCATATTTGCAAATGCAGAATGTTGTGTCATACTGGTTCTAGAAGTTATAATTGCACTAAAAGTTCTGCCCTAGTGTGGCATTCAGGGACTTTGGGGATTCTGTACACTAATTCATGTCTGACTTTTACAGCTCTGTAATCAGCCCTATTCATAAGAACTGGCTTATAGAAAGCACAGTTCTTCTCTAGAGGGAGAAGCAGTGATTAATGATGACTCCAAGTGCTTTCTGAGCCCTGTAGAAACCCAGTAAATAGATAGCACTGTAGCCAACCATTCACTGGAACTTCTGCCATAGCCCCAACTCACCCTCTTGCTTTCTGAGGACTCTGCCCTGTGTTCATGGGCAGAAGACAGTGTCTTCTCAGTGTCAGCACCTATTGTCCATGCCTCCCTCTCTTCTTCTGTCTGTGGAATCTCTTAGTAATCTATCCAAAGTGGCAAACTTTCAGGAATGCCCACTTTAGGAGACTCACAAAATGTGTAAGCTTGTATCATTCCTTTCTCCTTAGGAATAAAGGAAAGCTCTTTATAGAACTAGAACTATTTCCTTTCAAACAAAAGCAATCCAGTACTCCCCAGGGCTGGCGCAGAGAGATTCATTCCTCATTCTCCTGAGACCAAAATGGTGAAAGGCATGAGTGTCTCCCCTTCCAAAAGTTCCAAGAACCTTGCTCTGAGGGACACTCCCTCCAGAATGTCTGTACACAACCAGGCAGACAGTAGCTACAGCTCTTGTGTCATTCTGATTAATCCAGGACATCTGGCCACCCTATGTGAGAACTATATTCTGTGTGCTCTCCAGTGCAAACAGGAGAGCATGTCCTTTGTGTGGGAGATCTGACTGCCCAGGAAATAAAACCAATGAGAAATAACTATAGTGGTAAATCTTGTTCATGAGTTGTGTTTGCTTTGGGTCGTAATTATAGGCAAAGTCTTCTGTCTATATAAAATAATCTTCAAGATGGCAAACATTCAACCTAAACTTTTAGATGTTTCTCTCTTGCTTTATTATTACTTATTTAACCTAGTAGTCATTAATCTAGAAATTCTGGACAACCCATTGTGCTGATTTACAATTACTGCAGCAGTATTTTGGAGAAGCAAGACATGTTACCTTGAATCCCTGGAGAAAATGGTAGTTCCAGGAATCATCACTGTGGCACAAGGTGAGTGTTGACAACCTATCGCCTAGAGTGGTAGTTTTAAAATATTTCTAACCTGGAGAGATAAGCCTGGATTCTCGTTCTCCATGTGAACTGGCTCTGAAATTTTAACTAAGCTACCTAACTTTTTAACTTCCTTAAAAATAAAATGAAATCATAGAATTTTAGAAATTAGAAAGGACTTTGTTGGGGATGGAGTTGGGAATAACCTAGTTTAGTTTCTGCTACCACAGATGAGAAAACTAATACCTGCCTTATCTAACTCCCAAGCTATCTGAGAAAGCCTGACCAAATTTCAAATGAAATTTCAGCATACTTTGAAAAGTTTGCAGTTGTACAAACTGTTATACAAATGAAAGAAACAATAATTATTATTATTCACAGTTTAAATGAGAAAATCTTTCAAGATTAATCCAAGCACATATGATTAAACAATATTTTTTATTATTGTTAATAATACCCACATTTAGCCAGACATGGATATTTTCACTGCCCCTAAATTTCCAAAAGCTTAGCAAAGGGATAATTTTCTTTTCTCTCTGCCTAGTAAATTTGTTACATGGACTCTCAAACCAACATCAGATTGCCTAAACAGTGCTCTAAACTGGTACAGAGCATTACTTCCAACGCATTTAAACCACTTAAGTCAAAGGATAGCAATCACATAGTTTCGCAAAAGGCAATCACAACTATTCTTATTTCTATGGTTTGGTTTTGCAATGCACATAAGTGTTCCATACAGACTTCCTGAAGCAAAATCCTCACCTCTCAATACAACTTTTGCTTTGGGTTGAAACTTAGCCTGGACTCCTACTAAGACAGGTAGTTTATTTGACAGTATTTTATTTGAGAATATAATTCCAGGGAACAGGAATGACAATCCAGAGAGTGTAATAGAAGGAGGAAAAGCCAAATCAGGGATGCATGATCAAGTTGGTCACCTCTAGGGGCTGGTGTTCAGTCTCAGGGGGAATTTCTAAGGAACCTTATGAAATAAGAATCCAAGGATAAAGGAGAAAGTTTATCCACTGAATCTCTGAACTTCAGAGTTGTATAGTCATGAGTACAAGATAAGATCCCGTAGGCACCCTTCGTCAAAGCTCTGGGACAAGAAGAATCAGGATTTGTCACATTGCTTCTGAACAAAGCTGGTTGATGCCTGCACAAAACTGGTCACTGCAGCAATGGCTAGATTAAGAAGTGGGGCTGAGAAGATTTAAAGTGAATACATGAAGTATCTGATACAGATTAAATGCCATCCAAGCTATATACATGGTCATTTATACACTAAGAACTAGTCTTTGGAAGTCTGATTTATTTGTCCACCAAACTTCCCTTAATTACTCAAATAACACAAAGATAGTACTGGAACTTTGAACAACCTGAGACATAAGAAAAGTATATATTTATTCAGGATGATCAAAAGAGTGATTCAGTGCAATGTTACATCCGGGAGGTTTGAAGAGCTTTTGCATAAACTATGTAAATTTCTCTTACACATATTTTTGTGTCGCTTTGCCAAAAAAAAGGGAGGGGGGCTGGCCATATGGATGGATATCTGGTGTCACTCTATAAGATCAAATCACCTTTGCACAACTTTATTTAGTTCATATTTGAAACATCTCCAAGTTTTAGGATCGACCAAATAGGCATAAAGTAGAGGTGGATGGACAATGAGAATGATTTACTACAGAAAGTTTCTAGGGCAGTAATTCTCAATGTGTAGTCCTTGGACCAACAGCTTCAATATGACCTGAGAACTTGTTAAAAATAAAAATTCTCAATCTCCTTACTTAAGACCCACTGAATCAGAAACTTCTATCCAAATTTTAACAAGTCTTCTGGGTAATTCTGATGCATACTAATATTTGAAACCACAGTACCAGGTGAATCATTTAAGAGCACTGGACTACTTCAGGAGAGAAAAAAACATTGTGGCAGAGTAACTCAATGGTCAGGTATGCACCAAATTGGTGCACCAGATTGGTGCATACTGTTCAAGAACTTGCTAGGAACTAGTTACCCTTAAGGGGTCAAAGGATACAAAGGTGAACAAATCACAGAGCCCTTGAGCTCAACAAGTTTACAGTCTAGTGGAAGAGACAGACAAGTAGACCAACAATAGTAACACACTGGCAAGAAAAACACCTAAGTGGAACCCAATCTAAACTTGGGTAGAGAGTCAAGAAAAGGTGTGACTTCAAATTAAGGTGTGGAAAATCAAAAATGCATTGGAGTGGAATGAAAGGACACTTCCAACAGACAAAACAGGTAATTCAGAGTCTTAGGGGAAAGCTGAGCCAGTTTAGGCAAGGGTTTGCAAGGAGTTAAAGCATCCAGAATTCAAGTTACAGTAAGGAAATAGAGAGAAAAAAGGTTGGAAAGATACCAAGGGACAGATCATAAATTGTTTAACATATAAAGAAGCTTAGATTTTATTCTAAGAGCCAGAAGGAACCATTGAAGTATTTCAGCAGAAACCACTTCTTTGTCTGTCTGTCAGATCCTCCTTCTCTCCCTGGACACAAATGTGGGTATGCCAAGAGCTCAGTCTAGTTATCTCATCCAACTCTATGGCTTAAAATACCAACCAACTGCTGATGGCCTCCAAATCTATCTATTGAAACCTGCCTCTGCCCCACATTTCCAAAGCAGCATCTTCATGGGAATGTCCAAAAGATATTTCAAACTTAACTTGACATATTTGAGTTTTCCCCTCAATCTTGTGTCTCATTCAATCTTTTCTCAGTTTAGTAAATGTCAACACCCTCTACCCAATTTTTCAGCCAAAATTTTAAGACATATTCAAAAATCCTCCCTTCTCTTATCACCTGCATCCAAGCCATAAGTATATTTTGTCAAATTTTGCTGACTATACTTCCAGAAAACATTTTGAAACTTTCCACTTCATTTTAGTCCTAGTTCACCCTTGATGGCAAGATGGCTTTCTGGAAGCTCAAATCTTGTAATATGATCAATTCTCTCAGCATCTCTTAGTCTTTTCCACAGAAGCCTGTTTTAAGTTTGATTTGCTTTGACTGGGTTTCATATGTATACATAAACCAATGACTATGGCCAGTGGGATGAACACTCTTTTTGCTCAGTCCTGGGTCACAAGCTCATCTTGGTGGACAGAGGTGGAAACAGGTTTCCTCCAATCACATAGTGGTAAGAGGTGGGAGGGGCTGTGGAGAGAGTGGTGGGGAGGATTGCCGGGGTAGATAGGCCCCTAAGGAAAATGGAAGATGTTACCAAAAGAAGGGTAATTGATACTGAGCAAGTAGACAAGAGATTTCCAGTAGAGTGGTGAACCAAGAAACCACTGAATGAAGAAAAGTAAAGGAGTTTCTTTTTGAAATGTACTTGAATATTACTTTTTCTTTAAGCATTGGCATTTCATTTCTAAGAGTTTAAATTTAAATCAAAATTATTTTACATACCCTGGGAATTCATTCACCAGCATTGTAATTAGTGCCTGACTGCTTATGACATTGAGCTAGAAAGTGGATACCAGTGGCTGTGATTTGCAGCTTCTAGTAAACTCTAAATCATGTGCTAAGTGCTTAATTTAAGTATCTGAACAAACGTAACCCAGTTCATACACCAAAAGACTTATTTTCTATTCTCCATATGACCATACAGGGCATATATATAATTACTCTACAGGGCATGTATAATAATAATTTTTAGAGACAGTTTTAGAGGGGTGTGTGGCATATGGGCAAAGCCAAAGACCTTAAAAGTATAGTCTATATAGGAAATGACAGAAACAGTATATACAAAAACAGAATTCTATTTTTTTCCTCTTTAGTGATTTCAGAACTCCCTAGGGAATGACAAACATAATGCTGGTATGGAGTAAGAATGTCAACAGGCCATGTATGCTGTCCTCTCTCAGCAGCCAGCACATGTAGCCACATGTGCTTTCTAAGCAGAAGGATCTGGCATATTTCCTTGTCTTATAAGCAGAAGGAAAAGGAAAAGAAAACTTCTTCACAAAAGAACTCCCTTCTTTCTCCATAATCCTCAACCTTGTCCCCAAATAAAGACTTGATTTTGAGATCTCTATTCCTATGCTTGTTGGCATCATGGTATTTGATCCCTGCATTTCTGACCTAGCACCTTCCTTCCCCACGTTGATGTGCCAGCTGCAACTCATAGGCAAATATGTTCTCTTTGTATGGTGAGACTTAAGTTGGAGGTGGAATGAAACCTTATTTTAAGAAATGTCCATAGCTCGCTCGCTCGCTCTCTCTCTCTCTCTCTCTCTCTCTCTCTCCCTCTCTCTCTCTCTCTCTCACACACACACACACACACACACACACACACACACACACACACAAAAGATAGGTTGCTGTGGTCCTAGCATAAAATACTTTGGGGAGCAAATAGAAAAGACACACTTACAGGCTGAGGAGAGAGTTAAAGAAAGATAATAGGTGTTCTCTTCCCTGATAGTCCTATCTGCAGAAATGTGTATAAACTATAACTACATTCTTTGCTTAAATACTGAAAAAATGGCTATATTTAAGTGGAAAAGAAAAAAACTAATTTGTCACAACAAAAAAGGGCATCTAAAATACTGAAGGTATAAACTAATCCAAAAGTAAACAAACTGATATCTCTTCAACCATAGAGCACTTAGTACAGAATCTCTCTAACTTTATTGAATTTTCCTACAAAGATCACAATAATTTTACTTGCAATTAGTTTTCTAAATTAACTTGGAGCACTCTATACTTTAGAAGTTGGCTTCATAAGTAAGTATCGTGTTTTTCTTTTTGTTACCCCATTCTCTTTGAACCCTCTCTTATTTGGATTTCTGCTTTCTCCTTCTCCTTATTCTTCTTTTAATTTAAAGCACACTACTTTTATCACATCTCAGGATGTCAGAATCCCAAACACTGTGGAAGATTCTATTGACAATGAAGCTCACTAATGTGACAAAAGTACCAATACAAGGATGTTGAGGATACAAAAGAATTCCACTAGATAAATGCTTAAGCCTCTTTTGTTTTGTTTCACTACTTTTCCAAGGCAAGACTCCTGGGCTCTTCTTTCACAAAAAATGTAAGAAAAGCAGACTTGACCTTTTCAGACTATCTTAAATTTTAGGCTCTGTTTGTCAGCTGTTAGAGGCCTTACCAAAGCAGTGAATTGAGAAACAAAGAGAGTGAAATTGCAAATGCTGCCTGAGAAGGAAGCATTTATCCTATCACAATAGTTCTTTGTCTTTACCAAATTCCGATTGGATATCTGGTTTAGTGTCCAGATACACTAAGCATGGGCACCTCACTTTCTCAAGAACAAAATGGGAAAAAATTGCAAGATTATTTTAGAGTACAAGCATGGTCAGATGGAATTGCTACAATGACTTTTTGCCATGGAAATCTGGGCAAACAAGGACTAGTATTTCTTCATCAAGAAAGCTTCAAGCTTCCACTCATATGGTGACTCAGTCTCCCCTTTAAATCCCATCCAAATGATTCTTTAACCTAAATACATACAGCATAGACTTTCCAAAAAAAAAAAAAAAAAAAAAACTTATGAAAAGATGCAATGTACTGTGCACGGGCCTTGAAAAGAAGTTTATAATCATGACTTATAGCAAAAGACACAGGTGCTGTCTTCATTTTCCTTTTTCATTTACAAGCCCCCCAAAACTACAGAATTGAAACAATTGAAACAATTAGCTTCCTTCTGTTTATTATTATAGAAGCATCATCATAATCCTTTGGCCATGGTATGCATGACTGTTTTCTTGAGTAGTATATCCCGGAGTGAGGCCTAACTACTGTATAAGACTGAAATCTGAAAACTACTTAGAATAACATTTTAGGGTTTCACTGCTGTTTGATCTGTTCCTTTTAGCTTGTCCTAGAAAGAGTGAGGTACTGACACATTTTGAAGGTGGGGCAATAGTAGGAGAGATGACATCTAAATTCCTTGTGTATCTCAGAAACCTAAATTAAAACATCGAGGAAGGAGTTACTTGGTTATTCTGACAAAGATAACAAGGCTGTGAGAATTAGATTTAGAAATGAACATTGCAGGGCTCTCTAGGTTGTATCCAATCTGGAATGTCACATTCCAACATACAAATAAGTTAGGATGAACTTAAATAGTCAGGACTCCATAAAAGAAAAAAAGAAAAGTCACATTGCACATTATTATGAGCTGTAGGGCTTGGTACCATTATTATAGAATACTGTCTCATTTTGTTTCAATTAAAGAACACAAATAAATC
This sequence comes from Eidolon dupreanum, assembly GCA_028627145.1. Classification (NCBI taxonomy): domain Eukaryota; kingdom Metazoa; phylum Chordata; class Mammalia; order Chiroptera; family Pteropodidae; genus Eidolon; species Eidolon dupreanum. The sequence goes on along the minus strand of CM053514.1, from coordinate 44,969,017 downwards.
ACAATAAAAAAATTGTTCAAGAGGTTTGGAATCACTCTATATAGTCATAACAAAGCTACAACATTGTTTAGATTGCTTGTTGGGAACAATTTGATAATGACTAACAGAGAAAGGGACTTAAGGCTTCTCTCCCAATGTTCTGAAAACCACTTGGAGTTCCATTCTCTTCTGAATCCCCCTAACAGGAGGATGATCAAGAAGGGACAGAAGGATGACAGGATCATAGACAGAGATGTGCTGCAGAGGGCCAAAAGACCAAGGCCATGAAATTCATCCTATTGCTACTCTGGAGAACCAATGTCAAGCTAAATGAGTCTCAGTTCTTCTGTCCTTGTGGCTCTAGTCCACTACCCTATCCTTATTCTGCAGTCTGTGTGGAGAAGGAGTGTGGACCAGGAGTCTCTTCAGTGGTCTGTCCATCCAGCAGGTTGGTTAGCTAACAGAGGCCTTGAGGGCTGGGAGAGCCCTTTGCTTTGGAAGACTAATCAGGAAACCCCACTCCTCACCCCAATTCTAGGCAGAGTTGATCAGACATATCCTGAAATTTCCATTACAGTATATCATAGGTGTTAGAACAAAGCATGGAATATTCATCTGTTTTGCAGAACTTATTTGCATTGCTCATTCTGCCTTTATTAAGCAGGCTGCATGAATGGGTGAGCATATTCCCAGGAAATAGTTCCCTGATAATTTAGGAGCCTTCACATCTGCAGTGTGTTGTTCTAGTTTTCCTTAACAAAGAAATAAGTGTTGTTGCTTCAAATAAAAGCTATTTTTTGCCCTCCTATAATTGAGGCTGAGTACATTTCCAATGCTTATTTTCTTTTTTTTTTAAAGATGGTTTTGCTCATTTTCTTCTCTCTAATGTGACTGTAAATAATTTTTGTGAGATTCCTCTTGTTCACTTTTCTCTCTAACTTCCCATGCTGAGGATTATAAAATCCCCCAGATTTGTTTTATCACTGTGAGCATAAAAAGCAGCACGTTTGCATTTTGAACAGAGAAGAGATTAAGGCACTGGCAGCCTTGAAATAGCTCTTTCTCAACTTCCATTCCCATGAGGTTATCCACATTAAGTTCCTGTTACTACAGGGTCAATGTGATGAAATGTATTTGTTGAGTCTCTTTGGTGCCAAAATTTTTGCCAACAATCTGATCTACCTGATAGTGGTACTATTTCAGAAATGTTTAGTCAGTAGAGCAAATACAGTGCCTGTGGATCTTCAAGCACAGCTGTGATAATTGAAACTATAGCAAACGAGATCTGTTTTTTTTTTCTTTAGAAATAGGCACACAAGAATGAGGAAATAATCAGAGTTTATAAAGTGGGATTTTTAATTTTAATATTAAGCTCTAGCTAGACAAATTTAAAATCCCACTATGGTTATCATAATCTTGTCACAAACTTTTGGCACTTTCTCAGATCTGCATTATCAGGAATCACTATAAGGGAATTTTAACAAGAATATAGTAAGCAAAAATGTGCAAAAAGAGAGCATCATGTTAAACAGGTTTTCAAAACAGTGTGTCAACAAAATTTACCATGTTAAGAATGGATACAACAATAATAAAGTGACCAAAGTGTAAATGTTAGGAAGATAATCATAATTTACTTGAAAATTATTTGTTATGTTAGGAAATCAAAAAATTCTTTCTTTTCTTTTTATTCTCCAATTTAAAATTCCCTGATTCAAAGATTTATGTTTAAGTCTAAAACATACTAAAACTAAATCAGCATTTATTTAGATTGCTAGGCCCATAACCTTTTATAGCATTGCTCAGATCCCATGCCAATTTTATTGAATTAAAACATACTCTTCCAGAGGTCTTGAATTGAGATGACAGGGATGGGAGGCAAGTTAAAAAGCTGATGATGGAACTTCTTGACCTTTGAGATTAGAACAGAGAGAACTGTCCGATATCAATAGGTGGGTCATGAAGGATGTATATGTGTATACATGTGTGTGTACAGGAAGAGGCAATGAGGATAGTGTGGGGAGACAAGTGAACCAAGACTTATGTGGCTACCTCACCTTGCCCAGCTAGGAACTTTGGATTCAACTGAAAAGTCTTAAAAGAATTCACAGATTCCAACACAAATGATCCCCTTTGTAGTTTTTGCTCCTGTCTCAAATATAAAAGCCATTTTAAAATAAGTCACAGAAGCCTCTGGGGTCTGGAACAGAGAAAAACATTGGCCTTGATAATGATTCCTACATACAAGTCTGAAATTTTTGGCCAACAAATGATAGAACTCGAGATTTCACATAGCTTCATGTAACCCTGGGGTAGTCCCAGAGTGTCCATATTCTACCCTACTGAAAATGGAGGAAAGATCAGTGAGTAAAAAAAGAAATTGTTATAAAAGATAATGTAGAGAAACAGGGATAGAAAATGAAAAAAACCGTGCAGATCAGTAAGTGTGAACTCTGCTACCAGGTGGTTCTGAAGCAGGAAATAATAACAACGATAAGAATGTCTACAGAGCATGTTTATTTGCCAAGTGCCTTTGAGAGTTTTATATGAATATTAAGTCCATATTTAAGACCAGAAAATGAAGCTCAGAGAGTAACTTGGGTAAGTCCACACACTTAGTTGGGAATATGGAACTTGAAACTTAACTGGTCTGGTGTTGTTATTACCTCTGTAATACCACCCACTGCACTAAGAGGCTTCTTGCTGTCCTGCACTGCTTTACATGATCTGATTGCTGGTGCTGAAGTGAAAGGGAACTATCATGACAACAGTTTCTTCCTGGGTACTTTACTGGTCATCTCATTTCATTCCCATCACAATTCTATAAACTAAGAATTATCATTTCTATTCTAGTGATGGATTATTTGGGACTTTAAAAAGTTTTATTAAGTTATGTATTTATTAATTGAATAGTTACTGAATACCTAGAGGAACTTGGGTTTAAAGGTGAAATAATCTCTCTTCACATGGCTTAGAGAAGGCAGAGCCAACACATGACCTCAATTCATCTGCCTCACCAGCAAAATTTGTCCTCCATTTTCAAGAGAAAATTTCCATTAGGTTCCTATGCTTATCAGACAACATCCCTTTGAATAGGGACACTGAAGGTGTATAAACAAAGGTAAATGAACTCATTTACTTTGGATGTTTCTTCGTCTGATCATCTTTATTTCTCACTCTTCCTGCTCAGTAGTAATTCCTGGATGCTTGCCATATACTGGTCTCAATTAGAACTAACTAAACCTGAAGAAAAAAAAATCAAGATAATAATGAAAAAGAGACACAAATTGATAAAATCAATCCTATTCCCAAATGCAATATATACCAAAGACTGTTAATTAGTGAGCTCTATCAACTATTTACATATGTTCACATGAAAGCCCATTTTCAGGTTATGATTAAAAATAAATAAAACTAACATTTTTCAATCTCCAGAGGCTCTCTTGTGAGGATCAGAGTTTCTGAAGATTGATAGGCAGCTTTGTGCATCTAAAGTAAAGTCTGCAATGGAGATGAAAAATACAGAAACCTGAAAAGACAGGTCACCAATAGCAATGAGCAAAGCAAAGGGCACGATTCTTTGACACAGGCAAACACGACTCTGCACATGGAACACACACATTCCCTTTACTTCCACACAGATATGTATTCTTGCAGTTTTTGAAACATATTCTTGAGACAGTTTTGATTTCCCGTTTTGACTTTTGCTAAAGACATAGCTACAGAGAATTATTTCTTCACTGTGAAGTAAGCAGTATAGCAAAGAGCCCTATGGGTTGAAAAGAATAGGTGCACACATGATCCCCTTGCATCAACAAGAAGATGCATTTTGAGGTTTTTATTTATACAAATGCAGACAAAAAGCATAAGAGCAGAGACAGAATTACAGTGATGCTTTACATGTTCTTTCTCCAAGCTCTCTTCCATGAACACCCTGACAAACATAATCTCAACTCCAATCACACCGTTTTCATTACGATTCTTCATCTAAAATATTTTTATCTTAGAAGGTATTGGGAATATATTGAAAAGAAGGCTGGAGATGGCAGAGAGAATACTCATTGGAACTTAAAGCTTCCAACACCAACACAAATAATTGATTAATGTTTGAAAAGACACACTGTAGACCAGGACCAGAGAGGAAACTAACATTAGAACTGGGGCTAAAGATCAGAAGGAACTGAAACCAGAGTATTGCCCTTGGTCTTAGAGTCTTAAAGGCAGATGAGGACAGGGACTGACCACCCAACTCTATGTAGCAATGACTCTACATAAAACCAGAAGCTGGAAACAAGTTGCCTTTTATGAATGAGGACTGAAGTAGTTCCTATATCAAGAAATAGAAGCAGACTTACCACTAGAAGCTAGGATCCACCATAAATAATAAGAAGAATGAGTTTTTATCATCCTTATGGAAGGAGAGTCTATTCTCCTTCACTTTAGAGAAACATACCTTACAGGGCTGAGCTAGAAGCAGAATTAAAGTCATAAAGCTGGAGAAAGTTCCCACAGATGAATTCTAAAACAAGAATTACAAAGTAAATGAGGAACTCTAACATTATAAAAAGATCAACAGATCCATCAAACAAAAATTTACATTAAAAATAGATGTCATTAAACAACTTTCATTTATAAAATAAATATGAAGTTTTCAAAGAAATGAAAAATAAAATATTAGCCATGATGAGTGGGGGGCAGAGGGTTACAAAAACAAGGGCAAGTGTATATACCAGAAAAACAATTGGAAGTGTCACTAACTGTGTTAAACTGATCACTGGACAGAGATGAAGACAAAATTTTTAAAATGGAAGACAAAACTAGAAATATATCATAAAAAGCATTATAGCATGGTGAACTGTTGGAAAACATGGGGAGAAAGGCAAGAGACAGAGGATAGATCAAGTAGTTTCAACAATATCAGATTCAGAAAGAATACATAGAATGGCAAATAGACAGTGTTCAAATAAATGATGGCTCAGAATTTTCCAGAACTAAAATAAGCCCTATTGCTTTTCATTAATGGATAATTGGTAAAATTTTTTAAATCTCAAAGTATAGTAATTGTAGCAAAAATATACAATAAAAACCATAGCACTTTTTGTAGTAAAAATTTTCAGCATGGTGTTTTTTGTTGAAATTTATTATCAAGGGAAAATGATACTGTTATAATTACATATTGTTCTCTGAAATTAAAGGACCATACACTCAGGACTTTAGAAATCACCCAGGCTTCCCTTACTGCATGGGGAAACTGAAGGCCAGAGAGGAGAAATAGCACAGTCACCAACCTGGACGGCCAGACTTCAAGACTCCTCACTCAGGGAGGTGATGAGCCATCAGTGCATCGTTTGTCCCCTGGTTTTCAGTGTGAACTTGAAACATGAGCTTTCTTTTGCTCGAAGAAACTTGAACTTATAAATAATAGCTGTTTGTTTTGACTATGTCTATAATGTTTTCTAAATAAATGAAGCATGCAACTTTCTCAAGATGTGTATCTGTGTGACAATTTTGTAAAAATTTGTTGTTATAAATTTTTATTTCAAAATACAAATTCTAACTTAAAATTACAAAAAAAAGGAAAATACACAATCTTGAGATATAGAGGAAATCACTTCAGACATCTTTCTTCCTTAGTTTTTTCATCTGTAAAGTGGACATAATAAAATATCTCAAAGCTTTGTGAGGATTAAGTAAGTCAACAAATGTAAAGTGATTACAGCAGTGCTAGCCACATGTGTGTACAGTTTAAGTGAAAACCCTTATTATCATCACTATTATTATTATTATTGTCAGTGGTATTATTACTAAAGAATTAGAAAGGGAAATTAATGCAGAGCAATGTAGAAAAAATACAATAGTTTGAAAATTAAATAATGTGAATTTTGTTGATGATGTGAGAAAATACACACTCATGTAGTTTTTTTTTATTAATAAGTAGTAGTTTCATGGTTTAAAAATCAAAACAACATAAAATAAAATTGAGAAATCTTGCTCCCCCATCTGACCCACTTCATTACCCATTCCAATTATAGATAACTACTTTTATTAGTTCTTATTTAAAAAATTCTTTATGCATAAACAAGAAAATATGATCCCATGTTCTTATTTTCCCTTTTTACACACAAAAAAATACAGTAGTTCTGTATTTTTTAATGTATCCTAGAGGTATTTTTCTGTTATGTATAAAGAATACTCCAGTTTTTATAACTGCATTGTATTTAACTGTAAATATACCATAATTAATTTAACAAGTTATCTGCTTGTGGACAATTGGGTAGATTCCCCCATCTAGTCTTTTGATGTCAGAGTCAATGCTTCAGTGAAGAATCTTACTTGTACACATGAAATGTGGGCAAGAACACCTGCAGGACAGATTCTCAGAAGTGGGATCACCGGGTCAAAGAGTAAGTGCATTTTGAAATTTTGTAACTATTGACAATTCTCCTTCTATAATAGTCATTCCATTTTTCAGTTCCATCTGCAATATATCTTAGCTAAATCAGCATAGGTAATTTGGGGAAATTTTTGTTGTCATGTAATAAAAATGGGTATCTATAATATTTCAACTCCTAAATACATAATCTAATGACAATCTCAGCTATAAGCACAAAACATTAAAAATGATGTTCGTTGAAGTATGATTTGTAATAATGTTTATGTGTATGAAAATAGATAAACAAAACGTAATATATTTACATGGACTAATATATGGCAGTTAAAAGAAATAAATTTAAAAAATTAAACCATTTATGTCAACATGGCTAGATCAACCCATTATGTTCATCCAAAAAAGGTATGTTGCCCGCTTGTAGATATAGCATAATATTATTCATAAATCTTTTGAATATACACATAAAACACTATAAATTGTTTGTGGATATGTATGTTTATACATGTATATATAAGCTATAGTGGTATTTTCAGACCCCTGAAACACACATCTAAAACTTACACAGGGAATGTGGAGCTATTTGAAGGGTGAGAGGAGACTGGCACTGAATAACATGTACTCTTATTATGTTTTATGGTTAGAAGCAAATAGACAAAATATTAAGTTATTAACTGTGAATATAGTGTTATGAGTATTTGTTATATTATTTTTGTCTTTCCTGTATATTTTATATTCTAAAATACTTACTGAAGAGAGATATAAATTAGACCCCAAATTCCAGTTAAGCTGAATACTGGTTGTTGTGCAACATTGCTTGCTCGAGATCTTCCTTCCTTCCTTCCTTCCTTCCTTCCTTCCTTCCTTCCTTCCTTCCTTCCTTCCTTCCTCCTTCCTCCCTTCCTCCCTTCCTCCCTTCCCCCCTTCCCCCCTTCCTCCTCCTCTTCTTCTTCTTCTTCTTCTTCTTCTTCTTCTTCTTCTTCTTCTTCTTCTTCTTCTTCCTGTCTTTTTTTGGTGTTCTGTAAATGAGCATGAAAATCTCAAAGCACAAATAAAATTGCCCAAGGTAGAGATGGCTAGATTCCAAATATTCGAGTGTTTTTTTTAACTTCCCATCGTCCATTCAATTTTACAGTAAAATATCAGTAAGAAAAGAGATTAATTAATGAGGAAATGGTCATGTGTCGGTCTCTAGATGACCACTTAATTTTGGACAGAAATAGAAGAAACACATCTTGAATGAAAACCTTATCTCTTTCCAATATATTTATTTTTCTCTAAAAAAGGAAAACCCAGGATTTCTTTTTGCAATGAATGCAATAAGTAAATGATATGCTGATTTGTCAACTACTGAAACTTCTGAGTTTTGTTTCTGGAAACCACAGGAATACCAAAAACCGTATAATATTAATAATTAATCATCACAGCATGTAGGCACTTTATAGGCATGACTGAGACAGGAGTTATTCCAATATTGCATCTCAGAAGAAAGTGATGTACCCAAAGTTAGTCAGCTAGAAAAGCAGAGCCTGGCTAGGAACCCAGATGTGGCCAATATCTGAGTACTATACCAAACAAAATAATAATTGCTCCCTCATCCACACAACCCACCCACCTCCTTCCTAGGATGGTATTGAGAAGCACTTGGTACTTCACACTGGAGAGCTACTCCTTCCATTTATCTCTTGAGATGCAACCTAGGCAATCAGTAAGAAAGAATATTAATGAGCAAATGGTCATGTGTCAGTCTCTAGGTGACCACTTTTTTTGGACAGGAATAGAAGAAACACATTTTGAATGAAAAACTGATCTCTTTCCAACATATTTATATTTCCCCCAAGAAGGCCTAAGTAAGCTTAAGGTTTTTCTCTTCTGGAAAGCCACAAGAAAAAGAAAAACAAATCTGGGATCAGAGCATCTCCATGGCTTCAGGCAGGGCACTGGCTATGCCTAGGGTAGGTCCCGGCTCCAGGCCAAGGAGTAACTAGTTGCAGCTGCAGGGGCCCTCAGGAGAGGGCAGAGCTAAGCTAACAGTCAAACTCCACAGCAGCTCAGTGGGATTAGGTAGACCTCTCACCCTACAAGGAGACCTGGCTTGGCCATAAGTGGCCCAAACAATATGCGGTATCTTAGAGGCTAGGTGCCCTTCCTGGTCTCCAGAGAGACGTGGTGAAAGAAGTGCCTTAAAATAAGTAATAGACAAAATGACGAGCCTCCTGGAGAATGTCACAGCCTTTTTCTCTGTTTGGCTCCAGTAAAGTTCTTTTTCTGAAGAGTATTGTCCTGTGAGCCAGTTCTCAGTCATGGGATTGCAAGTTCAACACATCATGATGAAACAAGAGGCTTGGAACAACAAAAGAAAACTCATGCTTTGTGTGTGCTGCTCCTCATTCCACTTTGCTCCCAGCCTTGTTCTTTCTTGTATGTGGGCCCTTGCAGAGGGCAGGGATCATGCCTTCTCCACTGTACAACCCTTGAGTGAGTAGCAGAATATCTAACATCAGTTAAGTTGATTCATTATAAGCAGATGTTCCTGAATGTACCAGGGCCAAAGCCATCTAGATGTACTCTATTATACATCTAAAAATTTGTTAAGAGAGTAAATCTCATTTTAAGTGTTCCTACCACAATTTTTTTTAAAAAGGCACCTAGGTGGAAAATTTACTGGTCATCACTCTCTGTATGTAATACATGATATTATACACCACAATATACATCATTATAGAAAAATATGCATTTTCAAGTTTTAAATCTTGTGATGGTTTCGAATTGAAGTGATTTCTCACCAAAAACATAGGTTATAAGAGGCCATATTTCTGTGTTTGGCATCTGGTAGACTAATTTTTTTTGTACTAATGCTTTATATTTATATATAAATTGACATATTCATTGTCTCAGAAGATCATGTAGTATTTAATTTGTGGAGGCAATCTGGTATCATTAATTTATTTAACATGTTTTAATTGAGTGTTCACGGTGTTCCATGTACTGGGTATATGTACAGGAGTTGGAGATATAATTATGCATTGCCATATCATGAGTCTTTGGTTCAAGTAGGGGAGGCAGACAGAAATAATGCCTGTTTGAAGACTGTCAAGAGCAGAGATCTAATGAAGAAAAATAGTGATTCTCATGAAACTCTGAGGGAAAATCATTCCAGGCACAGGATTGACACCCACAAAATCCTAAAATGGGAATGCACTTGGCCTATTTGAAGAATAACAGCATGATCAGTAGAGTTAGAGTGATTTAGGAAGGCAAGGGTACAAGGCTGAGCCTGAAGGGCAGGTAGGGATCACAAAGGTCAGTCATGATAAAGCATTTCTATTTTATACCAAGAAAATTGGAAACCATTGGGAGCAAGAAGAATTGTTATCTGGTTTTTATTTTAGAATGCAGTAGGTAGAGTCAGTAGTCAATTGTGCATTCATCATTCATTCTTTTATTCATTTATTTATTTAATAAATAATGTAGTGAGTGCTTTCTATTAACCAGCTAATGATGGGGGCAAATCAAATGGCTTCTGTGGCCCTCTTTCTTACCTATAAAATGGGCTCACATTAATAAACCTTTTCTACTATCAAGTTTCTGTCTCTGGGAAAAGGCAGACTCTCTGGTCTTAGTTATTTGTCTGAGAGATATCTGACCTGGAGTGGTGTCACAGCAAAGTAATTTTTGGAAGCCCACCCATCGTTTATTCAGAGGTACATGAAATGAATATTTGGGTTCTGGGATTGTATTTGAAGAATAAAGTATAAAATTAGAGGTCCAGTTCAGTACAGATCTATTAAAAGAATGTAGCAGAGTTTTGAGTCATATAAGAATGAAAGCAATGTGTCTATAAGGGCAGTGGAGTTTGTGAGAATTTTAAGTGAAGATAAATATTTAACTTCTGTAAAAAAGAAAGCAGTAGAATCAGAAATTTCATATGAGAGTAGTTATGTTCAAAATAAGGGTAAGAAATTCTGGATGGCAATGAAATTATGAGCAATAATTGAGATAAAAAATGACAGAACAGTATTCTTCACATATAGTGATACTGCTCTTTGCATTCTGCCCCATATAAAAAGTGTGCATAAATCAGGAAAGGCACATTCTATTTTATAGGCAGCATTGTTTCAGCCCCACTAAGCGTTGGCAGGGGCCATGGAACTGAAGCACAGTTATACTCACTGATCAGGGAGCAGAGCATCCCTCTGGTGTGGTGTGGTTTAGCCAGTTAGGCTGACCACAAGCTACTGGCTTCAATGGTACCATTCTATAACCAAAGACTTCATTAAAAGGAAAATAAATTAGTCATTGAAACAAGGCAACCAGTAAGCACGTGGACTCTGGAGAAAGACAGGCTGTTGTGTTCAAGTCCTGGCCATACTACTGTTTGGCTGAAGCTGAGGTCCTCAACCTTTTTGACACTAGGGACCAGTGCTCCTATGAGAATCTAATATCTGATGATCTGAGGTAGAGCCAAGGCAGTGATACTAGCTCTGGGGAGCCGCTGCAAATACAGATGAAGCTTTGTTCACTTGCCCACCATTCACTTCCTGCTATGTGGCCCCATTCCTAAAAGGCCTCAGACTGGTACCTGTCCGCAGCCCAGGGTTTGGGGACCCCTAACTTAAAGAAAGCTCTCAACTTGTCTGGGTCTTGGTTTCCTAATTTGTAAAATGAGGCAATGTCATAACCTTCTTTTATACTGTTATGAGAAATAAATAAAACTATGTACATAAAGACCTTTGTGCAGTGTTTGGCACATGACAAATGACTTTTAGATATAAGCTACCAATATATAAAATTAGTCATAACATTGGAGAAGAATGAATGTTTTTCTGCTGAGTTCAAACACTGAAGTTTTATGGTATCCACCACTGATGGGAATCCAGTCCCTTGAGTGAGTTAAAAGAAATAATGCTTCAGCACTTTTGTGGGCATAGTTTAACTATCTGTTTTAAGCATTGAGATATCAGTGGGTTGTTTTCTAAGAAATCTAGCAGGCAGGCATTTATTATCTCAGGGACTTTCTCATGGTCTTGGATCTAGCCCAAATTTTCTAAGCAGAGACACCTGATTTTCATAGAGAGGTATTCTTGTAATCATTACGACTCCATACATGTGTTATTTATCTCATGGTAATAACATAATAATACAAATAGAATGCAAACATACTGATTTATAAAGTAAATGACTCTAACAATATTTCCATGTTCAAAATCTATAGGTCAGTGCACAGTTACTCCATAGGGTAAGCTTCATAGAGAAAAGGGGCATAACCAGAGGAAGACTTGGGGTGAACATGGAACCAAACAAGAAAGAGTAAGTTTAAATGGAGTGTTTGGAAAGATCAATCTAATCCATTTCACCACAGGACTTGCCAAAAGCACAGCAATCCTTGAAGTGCATTAGTTAACATTATTCTGCATCTATCCGCACATGAGGGGTGATCTTGCCAATGAGTTTGGAATCGTTGAAGTCCTCTGGTTATTGTTCCTTCCATCCTGCCACTCATCCCTCCAATAGGCATTGACATATTTTCTAGTAGTTCATTTTTTTATTTGATAATCAGTTCCCTCATCATCCCCTCAGGATCGACATGTTTTCTCTTTAGTCATATTAATATGAGTCGAATAAAGAGTCAATGAGAATAAAGACAAGGCAACATCTCTTTATTTAAGATATTTATATAATCTCCAAGCCATTCTGATTTTTTTCTGATGGCAGTTTAATTCCAGGTATTTCTAAGTTATTGCAGAAATATTTGTAGATATCTTCAAGTATTGACAATTAAAACAAATCTATCTGAAGTCTTTCTACACTTTTTTTCCTCTTTTATTCTCTTCTCATAGCCTTTTGACAACTTCCTTATATCTTTCTTCCAAATCTCATGTGGCGCAAAGTCACAGCTCTCTACAAGGCATTTTTGGGCAAGAACTGGGAAAGAAATCTTTACCCCTCCCTAAGCCCTTTCTCACTCATGTGTGCAGCAATAACCCTCAATTGGATCAGACATGGAAAAGCAGGTAATATTTCTCAAATCAGCAAGTATTATTCCATTTTGTTTTAAATAAAAAAGTTAATTTAGGATTGAGACTCTAGTCTTAAGCTGGCAAACTTTGCATTTTATCAAGTTAACCAATGAATTAATCATGCAAACATGGAAAAATGCAACAAAGATATCTGTACATGTTAGTTAGGGTTCTGCTGTTCCCAGAGAGAACGGGGTTCATGTCTGAGGACCTGCAAAGTCATCACAAATATACTTCACTTTTGTGTTTCCAGCTTAATTGTGCATGGCTAAATGGAAGATAATAGAAATAAGGTTTTGTTTACTTAAAGTATGAAACATTGTCCTGGGAACTTTTGTCCTGCAAATAATTCCCAGCAATGTGGATTTTGGAAGGTGACTGACTGTGTGGAGTTTTAACAGGAAGAGCAAAAAGAACCAATTTGGAGGTTAAGACAATTTCACAATGCCAGTGGAGATTAGTGATTTCCTCTTTGTAGTATCAAAGGTAGAGGGGATAACTGCTCAAGTGAGGAAATAGATGCACATTTCATATTGCGAGCATCTTTTCTTTTGAGGTAGCCACAATTTTTCATCCAGGTAAATACAGTAACAGATTCCATTGTTTGACTACTATAATATTAGGGAAAACTGTCTTGTGAAAAATAGGGTCTTCTGGAAAACTCCATTTCTCAGCACTGTACTGTACTGTTGTCTTGGAAAACGATGGCACGAATCTACTAAAATAACACCCTTTGTCAATGCAATTGTGTCTATGACATCATCCAGCTTCTCTGTTCTTAGTAATGAACATTAACTTTGGGCTATACTCATTAAAGGTAAGGTTATCAGGTGGATATTTAGAGCTGTCACCAGGTCAGACCCCTGGCTGCCTGTTCTCATTCTCCTCTGACACCTTGATCACTTTCTTTGCCTCACACCTTTCATTTTCTTTGCTTTCTTTAGGTTTTGCTTCCAATTTGCTTGAAATTGCTTGGAGCATTTTGCATTTCCATTCTTTCTCCTGAAGATTTCTTAGTAAACTATTCCAAAGGTCCTTACCCCTTAGCTTCTCTCTGTTAAATTGTTGCCCACTTTCCTTTTCCATCAATAACCACAAATTATTCTGCACTCCAAGTAACCCAAATCAACCATCTAATAATTACTGGGGAACAAAAGTGTTTTTTTTTTTCACGTTTTCAGAGATTTAGCTTAACTCTTTGATACTTAAGCTTCACAGGCAATCCCACTATCTAATCATCCACCTAGAGTTCACAAAAGATTTCAAAATGAGACATTTAGAAAATAGGTACAGCAAGATATACATAGGGTTTGAGATCAATCAGAGATGAGTTTTAAGAGAAAAACTGAGTTGTATTAAAAATTTAAGAGTTTATTTGAGCAAAAAGTGATTCAAATCAGGCTGCACCCAACTGAAAGTTGTTAGGAGTGCTCCACTGACAGGAGCTAGGGGAAGGACTTATACAAAAGAGGCAGGGGCAAAGCAAGGACATGATTTGATTGGCTATAGTTTAAGCAATTGCTTTATGTAGGAAAGTCTGGCTGGCTATTAATGATTGGTTGTCTTTTGGTTATGATTTCTTAATCTTGAGGCATTTCAAGCTTTGATTGTGGTTTGCTTGGGTAGGCCATTAAGGCATTAGAGCCACTTCAGTCTAATGGCCTCCTCGTTTACTTAATTTAACATTTTCCCTCTTTTGGCACATGGATGATGAAAATTTGAGTATCGGTGCCACTCTCTAACCATCAAGGTTAAGTTGTTCTTGTCTCATTGTGAAACTTATAGATTATAATGTCAGGTCTATGAAAGACTTATTTTTGTTGTTCATCTTACTCATTTTGTTTTTGTTTCTCCAAGTGAAGTTCAACCATCTGATATACTGCTGAAGGCTATGAACATGTATTTGAGACCCTTAAGAGAACACAGCACACCAGGAAGATTAAAGTCGTAATTATCGGGAGGATAATACTAAGAGACTGAGGCATGCTTCTTAGTCAGAGCCCCCATGAACCAGGCCAGTTGGTGTTAAATAAATCAAATAATGTAGCTGAAGATACATCAACCCATTTTAGCCAAGTGGACTGTTTGCTAAGTCTTGTATTTGCTACAATACCAAAAGTGTTGGTCCAGGTACAGGAGGAGGTATTTGCTGTGGCACAGACTTCTCATTGTTCAGCCAATAAACTCTAAAGCAATTTTATTACCTAAAACCACCTTAGCAAGAAAGCCTAGGATTTTGTGCTGCTACAGACTTAGTGGTTCATTCAGTGATAGTTGCCAGAGTATTGTCTTCCCATGAATTAACAGAGAGAGAAAGTAAGTAGCAAGAAGGCAAAAGAAATAAAAGTTTTATGTTGGAGATGAAGATCTTGATCTCTGATCTTAAGAGAGCTGTCCACTTCACAGGGTCATCTGCTTCTAGGGAGGAGCCTCCCTAGCCTGTTTTATTTTTAGATCTCCAGCTCATATGAAATTCTAAGAGATTGAAGGAGCCCTAAAAAATTGGGAGATGTGGATCCAAAGTTCAAGGCCCTAAAGTTTGGCTGCCATCTGGGTAGTAACTTGATATAGTCCCTTTTAATGAGGTTAAAGGACAATCTTTACTCTTAGTGATTCCAACTCAGAAGGGTGGATGAAAATTGGAAATATTATTTTAGAGAGTTATAGCCAGATATGCAAGAAAACTAGAGGAATTCAGGATCCAGTCTAGTTTACAAATAGATAACAAAACTTCACAGACAGTGAATAGGACTAGAATTTAATACCTATAAGGGTATGCTATAGTTTTTCATTGAAACATAATTTTTCTTTCTACAGTTACTCGCATTTCTAAGTTAATCAAAGTAAGACTAATTTGCTTGCAAAATCATTCTAGTTTCATCACACTTTGCCTGATTATTTAGAGAAGTGCAGCAAGAATGGTGATTGGCTTTGTAGGTCCTTTTCCAGATTGGATTTTTAAAAGTCTTCTCAAGGCTAGGTAGCTAAATCCAAGACTCACCATCAGACTTCACTTGGCATAACTATAGATTTGGGTGAATTTCTCTTTTTCTGAGGTCCCTAAATTTTCTAATGTTCCTGGGGCTACCAGGAAGCCACCTCTATTATTCACCTGGTAAGGTTTAGAATTGTGTAAGCAAGTTATCAGGTAGTTTTTCCAAGGTGTTTTGTTGGTTCCATAAAGTCAACCTTAGTTCCTTAAAACTGTCTGGTCATATCTGATTTTATGCACATCATCCTCAAAGATGACATTCCAGTCAAAACCTTGGTAATATAATCAATGTTTCCAATATTGTCATGTTATAAAAACAGATTCTTATTCAATTTGTGTAAATAATATATTATCATGATAATAAGAATACCCAATAAGTTTCTGAATTCTGGAGGGATCATGTAGGGAGAAAAAGTAAATGTTTTAATTCTGTTTATAAGGTATACTTTACCAAATTGCTCTAAGTCGTAGATAGCTTAAGAGAAAAAATTTCCTTAAATGTGGAAAAACAAAACAAAGAGCCAGTAATGTTTCAAACAAAAATTATCATTATCCTCATCAGTTTATTCTATATCATGTTATTAATTCTTGTTCTGCTTGAATTTAATTTTTCCATTAGAGTTCTGGAAATTCTAACCCAGTTCAATGGTAAGATCTTCAAGAAACCTGTATTCTAGAGTACTTGTCAGAGTCCCTTCGATGAATCTCTCTGAAGACAAAACATTTTGCGAGCATCTAAGTAAAATAATAACTGTCTGTAAATGACAAAAAGACGTAAAAATAGCCATGGTTAAAGATATGATTTGAGTTTATTTGATAAGAAAATTTAATTATTTATGTGGCATAGAATAATTTAGGATAATCATTGACATTGAGGTTATTGACAAGTTTCTTGAACTTCAGTTTCTGAAGTACCTATATTAGTAACTATATCCATATCACTTCTTACTTAATAATGCATCTCATGTATTTAACATGCCAGATAATACTAGTTTAGTATCTTATTTACAAGGAAAAAGACAAATTCTTTGAGGTTTTCCAGAGGCATTCTGGGAAATGTCAAAGTTAGTTTGAGGTTAAAAAATCTTCATCTAGAATTTGATTTTGGGAAGTTGTCAAAATGTCAAAAGATTTAAACATTTGATTAAATAGAATCACAGATCATTATGAAATAATAATTATTTATCTATTTAACCAAAGTTACAATAGAAGATTGTAAAGACAAATAAAGAAGATTATATAGTTGTAAAGAAAACTGAGCTTTTTTAATATTGAAAAGATTCAGTTCTCCCAAGTAATGAGAGACCTTATAAAGATAATAAGAAATACAGGAAATTATTTTGGTAAGACACAGAATCTTTGCTTTCCAAGTGGATTATCCAAAAGGTAAATTAAACAAATAAACAAACAATTTTCACAATCTCTTATCAAGAGTAGACCAGGAAGCCAAGAAAATTTTGTTCCTTTAATGAAGAGAAAATCAAATTCTAATTTTGTCCCAGTGTATTTTTGATACTATTCCTAATTCTTAAAAAACTGAAATAAATCCATTACAATCATAGCCAGCTTAACCACACATCAAATTCCTTTCACAGGATTTCTTTTCCACAAACCTTCTCCAACATTTTATATGTTGGAGAATTTTGTCTTAAATTTTTCTACTTCTCATTTTGGAATAGCCAGTCATTCATTCTACTTTAGGACAAAATTACTTTTTTTTTTTTTTTTAGCCAAAAACATGTCCTTCATACCTTATTCAAAAAACAAAACAAAACCATATCATATTTACCTAATTTTCATACACAGTTGTTTATTTTATATTTTTATTTTAAGTAGTATCAATTATATATGTTGAATAAAATTCTTAACCCTTATAAACCTTAATTTCTAGTAAAAACTAAGAAGTAAATAATTGCGGACTATTTGTTAACACTGTTATTTTTTAGATTGGCAAATTTATAAGTATATTTTATAATTCCTAAAAGCATATTCTTCCTCATAGTAAAATTTTCGATGTGGTGTAAGGCATGTTTAATAGTAGACTCCAAATCTCTTAAGTTCTTTTGTAATAAGATGCCAAATGTAGATAAATCTATGTTCAGTAATTAATGTTTTAGTATTTTATTGTATTTGGAAGTGAACAGTCATCATTTAACTTAGCTTAGTATAACTTTAATATTTCCAGTGACCAAAAAAAGATTTTGGAAACTATTTTTAAGGTGGCATAGCATAAAACATTATTATTGTTGAAAAGTTCATTTATAACATTTTATCATACTTACATCTATTTAATTTACTTGTTTTTAACAATTATGTTTAGCTAACTCAAGAACATTTCACTATCCATTAAACAACTAGCCATCATCTTAAGTTATTTTTCTTGCTGACAGACTCTGTAATGGAGATAATATAAGCTTATTTGATCTTTAATAAACCCAGGTAGAATAAAACTTGTATGTTTGCATTATATTTAACATTAATAACTCTAAAGATATTCCTGTTTTAATTAAACCAACAAAATTTAAACTTGCTTTTAATTACCAAAGATTATCCTAGATCATGCAAACTTGAAAAATACCTGGGTTAGTTTATATATTTCTTAGAGAATACTTAATTTATATAAGCACATATTTTTGTTTCTTTTCTTTCTTTAATTAAATAGAGCTTTTTTACAACTTAAGTTTGACAATATTATCTGGAGGTAGAAAAGTCACATGTTACACATATATAGACATACATAAACATACAGACATATGCATACACAGATCTTGTAGTTTCTGCTTTAAAAATTTAGCAATGAGACAGATGTAATAGTACAGAATTTACTAGATTACAAAAGAACAGTTATATCTAAATTGTGTTTCTGACAGATGGAATAAATTAATCTACTCAGATGGCTTAAACGTTTTACTAATAATTATGGAGAATACTTTTAAGATTTTTCATTCCCTTAGTTTCCTGATATCTTTTTTCCATATTGATAAGAATTCTTTCTCTGAAGTTTGCATTTCAAAGAGATTGCTCTGATTTTCTAGAGAAGAGCAAGTAGAACATTTACATCTCAAAGGCACAGAAAAGATGTGAGTTTCCTCCAAGAAGTTTTGTTTTCAATGTCATGATCTTTTACAATATCTGCAAGCATTTTGAAGTGAATAGAGAAGGTTTGGAGATTAATAAAAAAGATAGATGGGTTTTGAATTGCTTCTAGACTATTTTTGTATAGTCTAGATTTGTAAGACAACTACAGCTGTTTTTAATTCCTCTAAGAATTGGGTTGCAACCAGAATGATATCAATTAAACCAACTACATTATCTTCAATTTACTTCTTTATATCAGGGAGATTTCCAGCTAAGATGGAAATCAAAAGATTCATATATCTATTTTATCTTAGGGGAGAAATTCTAAAAGAAAATTCCTTTTAGGATCTGAATATCAACTTCCAATTTTGCTAACTTTGGAGTATAAGGCTCATTAAAAAAAAAAACTTTCAAATATTTTATCAGGTTTTAGTCTAGACAAACAGTAAATATTCCTGGCAATACTGAATTTTTTTTTAAACCAAGAACTGCATATAAAAATACTCAAAACCCAAACCAGCAAGCCTTTTATCACTTAACCAAGGACATGAGGCATTCCCCAAGAAAGGTTAAAAGATATAACCCTACCAGTGTTACCATTGCACTGGTCAGAGTTCAGTGGCACACAGGTCTCGGTCCTCATCACTGACAAAAAAATGAATTTCCATCCAGTGACAATTACGAGAAGTATTCTTTATTAAGGGCACGTTTTGAGGTAGAAGACAGGCCAAGCCTAAACTGGTTAACTATGTGGAAGTGAGGATACTTACCCTGGGCGGGGGAGGGGGAAGCGGGATGAGGAGGGGAAGGGGGAGAATGGGTTACAGCCAGGGAAGATAGAGAATTGTGTCCCAGAGGTCTGCATTATATTAGGGCTGCGATGAGTGGTTACAAAGGCGTGCTTAGGTGATTAGCACTTGGCTGCTATATAACATTTTGTCTAGTGCTCATGCGTTTACCCAGAATTCAGACTGTTAAAATTAGATCCATGAAATTCTGAGAATAAATGTGGTATAATAAAGATGGTATAATGAATCTGAGGTTGTGCACAGGTTAGGGTACTACCTTCTGCACTCCGCATCTGTGACCAGATTAAACAAGCTAAAGGTTATGGCCCCCTGTCCTTTGTCTCTGGGGAAGCAAGAGGGTTTCTCTAACTACCAATACAGTGTATTTTGGGAGGTCTCTAGGTTGGGCCTCTATTCCTTTGTCCCTCTATTACTCATGTCTGACTATCTACCTAACATTTCTCCTGTTAATTATTAGAGACCCAAATCATTGGGTTTTGGGGGCAATGACCTCTCTAGCTACTTCAAGCTGAGAAGTGACAAAGGTGGAAGATTGGGTCCCTTATACTTGCTCTCTGTCAACAGGAAGCAATGGCTGGTTGATGCCCATTTAGGGGACCGCAGTATAGTATAAGAACCATTGACTGGAGTGGGTGATAGCTTCCTTGAAGAACTATCTGCAGATGAATTGCCTGGACTCTGGAAGAAACAGATTGAAACTGGCTACCTAACACCAAGGTCCAGAACCACTCCCAAGATAACCAAAAGAAAGAAAGACAGACAATCCCTATGAGAGCTGCCAAGAGTCAGTAAATGCTAGCTGAAAATAAGTGCAACCCAGATTTCTGTTTGGTCATATTCTTAGGACCCTCAACATGATGGTCAAACTGCCTGCACATGCTAGAACTGAAAATTTACATGGCCCAGGCAGGTAGAAAGCCAAGCCAGTTTTAAGGACACAAAATGAGACAAACAAGAAAGCAATAGCTCTCCCTGGAGAGAAAGGATCTATAACCAATGGGTACCCCAAAACTAAATTCATAGGTATCTTAATTTGGAAAGGAAGGGACAATGTAAAATTTGACCTTTCTCTTTTAACAGGGAATTATAGGTTAAGATCGAGGAGAGCTGACTCTTGTAAGAATTCTCACCCTTCACTGGTTTCTTCCAGTTTTCTCAGATTTTCATCTGCAGGCTCCAGAGTGAGCAGGGTATCCCAGTGGGTTATATTTGAGTTGCCAGAAACTATAAGGATGGAAAAATAATTTTTCCTCTACGTTTCTGAGTTTTTCACTGAAACTCCTTTTTCTCTAGGACACCTCATAAATGAACACGTTTATCTAAGTTAAAAGCTTCCCACTGTGGCAACTATAATTCAAGATTATCTTTGGTAAATTTAATCTACATGTTCAAACAAACAAAGGTCTGGGCCCATAATTTTTATACATATAGTAAACTAGAGTCCCTAAGGAGGAGTCCCACGCATTTTGTACTTGAAAGAACCTATTTTCCTTCTTTAAACACACACACACACACACACACACACACACACACACACACACACACACACACACACACTTACCTGAGGCCACACAATAGATTCAGTCCAATTTAGGTCAGACTCAGCCCAACTCTAGACACAGTCTGATAAAAGAAATACACAAATACAGTCTGAGAGCTCATAAAGAAAAAGCTGCAGAGCTGCATAGTTGAAAGGGATGTACCCTGAATTTTTAGATTTAGTGAAAATAAGTGAGTACATTGAGCTTAGCCGGTACCTATGCCTGCTTATTTCTTGCTCCCAGAGGCTGTTATTGTCTCCTTTAGATCTGCCTTCTGACACCCGAACTGTTAAAAGATAAATGGAAGAATATTAAAATTTTTAAGAGTTTTTTTTTTGTTTGTTTTGTTTTTTAGAAATTAATTTGAATTGGACAGCACCAAACCAGAATTTGTTAGTAGCATTCTACAGTCAAGAGCTATAGGAAAGACTTTAAATCTGAGAAGAGGCAGATTAGGAGTTTCCTTGAAAATAATTTAAACTTTGTCCACAGATAAGCTTCAGACAATTAATAATTTAACTTTTTGCATCCAGGCTTCCAGGCTTTCCTCTAAGGTTTTAATGGTGCATCTACCATGTATTCACCACCACCCTGTGACAGGTACTCTGAATATCCCCACGGTAGGTAAGTAGATAATGTGTGTCCACAAGGTAGGATTTGAACTAGGGCAGTTGGGGAGTTGACAGGTCCTGCCTTACCCTTACTTCAGGAAACACTTCAGGAAAGGGGTGGAGTCTAAGAGAGGTTGACAGAAGTTAAATTATAATCGATCCTGAAGTAATCTGGAGAGCGAGTCTGTGTCCTAGCAGGAAAGAATGAGGGATGATTAGCTATGGTTAGATACACCACAGGGCTTGAGTTGGGAGAACAGTCATTCCAGTTGGTATTTGGCATTTGCAAATATGTATAACTGTATTCTGCATATCACAGATTACAGTAATGAAGGGAAGAAATGGAGTACCCCCAAGTTTGTCTCAGGGTGTTGAAGAGACAACAGAAGAGAAATGAAAGGAAAAAGCAAGATGCCACAGAACCAGGACAAGTCTGACGATGGGCCCATCATGACTAGGATGCCAATGGAGCTGCAGACCTGTAGAAGGAACAGGCTGTGAAGTAAGGAAGACTTGGTTCTAGTTAACCAGCTCTATTAGCTGCCTGCCTAGGTGATCTTAGGCAAGTTACTTCACCTCTCTGAGCATTCATTCCCTCATTAGAAAAGTGGAGATGATGTTAAGCCCAAAGCACAAACAGATAAAAATTTTCTATGAGGTATTGCATATGAAATCATGGTCTATTTTGCCAAGAAATGGAATCTCAGTAAGTAACTCCCACTACTCCCTCCTCACTAAGATTTAAAGCTGATAAGAATGATGCCTTATAAATAAAGTAATCATATAATTTATCTCCCAAACCAGAATATTTTTGAGACTAAAAGGGATTACTCTTAATATTCACTTCAGGACAACACACGTTATTTGGAATTGTCCTATGAGAACAAGTCAGCCTCCTTATAGAAGCATTTAGGAAAATTTCTGGTCCAGAAAAACCATAAGGCCTTGCTGTCCAAGATGTGCAGAAGCTTGTAAGAGTAGATCTGAAAG